>JAQIUQ010000307.1:0-149658 GCA_030378365.1 Hybognathus amarus | reverse complement strand
CCCCCAAAGAGTCGATTTTATCGACGCAAGTGTCCGTTTCCCTTTTCAGGGAACAAGGGTTATAGTATAACCCGAGACGTTTTTCCAAACTCTGTCTTAAAAGAATATATCTAAATATAGATATATCTAATATATATATATATATTGAAAGTTAATAAACTATTCATATATCGAGGAAGCTGGCCGACTAATGCCTTGTATACAAAATATGAGCCAGTGTTTGTACCCTTCTGATGTGAAGTGAAGGCCAACCTACCATTTCATACAGTGCACAGTGATGAGTGCGATATTTTGTACAAGTTATGAATAGAGCAGAGTGTACCGGCATCTTGTCAGTACCCAGTTTACGCATATCTAATTAATTAAAATTGCAAATAAATTAATTGCTTATATTTACAAAATGAGACATACACTAGGACGAAATAAGCTTTAATGAAAATAAAGGTTCATGTTTATTAAAAATGTTCATTAAGTTAAATGAAAATGTCTAATTGTTTAATGTCTAGATGTTGTTTAAAGAGGACTTATGATGCAAGCCACTTTATACAAGCTATAAAATAAGTCATCTCTGATGTCCTCAGAGTATGTATGTGAAGTTTTAGCTCAAAATACCCCTTAGATCATTTTTATAGATTATTAAAAGTGAGCATAAACACAGCATTCTTGTGTGCCCTTTAAATGGAATTGAGTTGCTGTTCCTGGCCACTTTCAAGAAGAGGGCAAAGCTTTAAGAGCTTATAAAACAACAAAACAGGACATATCTAACTCACTGAAACTGTCAGAAAATGTCAGTAGCAAGTGTTCAGCCTTATATGTTTGAACCAGAGTGGGACAATGATGCCTACAAGAGCCAGAGAATATATGCTGCATGGAGATAGAGTGAACGCTGTCTCACAACCATTTGTACGAATTCGTACGAGGTGGCTAATTTGTAAAAATTCATACTATTTGTCTACACCCCAGTGATGGGTAGGTTTAGGGCAGGTTAAAGGGGTAGGTCATTTGCATAAACGCATACGAATTATGCATAAGTTTTAAAATAAACAAACATTTAAACTTAAATCAGCATGATAAAAACTAACTAAAATCTTAAGAAAACATCTTTGGGAAAAAATTATTTGAAGCGTAATTTGATTGTTTAGTTTCCATGGCGTCTATTAGGCTTCACGCAGAAGGCGGGCTTTATGACCTATACTGGGACCAGCCACGGTGGGGCAATCAAGATCTTTGGCTTCTCTTTTCAGCACTTGTGGGGCACGCTTGGTACAAGCCTGTTGTAGCCATAAACTCTCTCTCCCTTGCATTATCATCAGCATACACAGCGAATTACACAAAAGCACTCATTACAAATAACAGAAAACATACAGACCTTTTCAGGGGGTGCTTAATAATCTGATAAACTTAATAACCGTAAACAACCTAGATGAACTGTAATAAATGCACCCTCCCTTTCTTTTACTGGCTGTGACCAGTATTGCTCCAGAATACAAACTGGATCATCAACAGTTGACACTGATCTGAACCTTTACAACAACATTTTTAAGCAAAAACATGTGTTTTGTTTTGTCCCTTTGTATTGACCCTCATTCACAAAGCAGTCTCTGTTTAAAATGATTTGTGCAGACATAGATGAATTTAGCTATGTGGAGGCACATTCCCTTACAAAAATAAAACTAATCCACTGAAGTCTTAAGCAGTTGTAATAAAACACACATTGCCACATCTCATGTGTGCAGCTGCTTCTTCTCATGCTGCTTCCAGGTGTTTTAGAGGAAAATTACTCAGAGTCGGCCCCTTGTCGTATTCGAAGAATAGTACAATGTCAAGTGTGCAAAGTTTAAATGCCTCGTCCATTTGGACAGGACAGTCAGAGGAGGCTCATTTTACAGAGCCAGATGAAAGTATGAACAAGGCTTTAGTACACACTCAAAAAAATATGTTGGCTTTAATTAACTTTTTATGTCAATAGGTTCCACATAACTGGGTTACGTCAAACAAACATAATTTGTTCATGTAACTTCAACATAATGGAATTAAGTCATGTTAAGCAATGAGCACTGAAGCATTATTGAAGACACCTAATGATGGTAACAAGCAAAGTCACTGAAAGAGAAAACAGGAGTTTGCAGGTCACCATTATGGTGATTGGTATGTGTTTTAGTTGGGCTCTTGACCCTCACATCATTAACAATTTCATGCATGAATTATGATATCCTCAGTCAGGTTTTTTTCCTTTAGGGCATGAAAAACAAGTATTTGATTTGATTTTTTTTTTAACAAATTTTTCAAAGAGATTTTTTCAGATGTCCACTTGAGTGGACAGCTTGCATTTTATAGTTTAAACTGAAGAGATACTATATTAAACATAACACAATAAGCAAACAGATAAAGTATGTGTATTTAACAAACTAATCAATATACAATTACATCAAATCATGTGAAAACTATAAAATCTATAAAAAAAATATATTGTATATAAATCTGAAATATTGCAAAGGCAATTGACCTTCATACAAGTTGCACTTGTATCTTGGATATTACAACATGAGGATGTGATTCCATCAGAAATGTCTACAGCCTGTCAATGAACAACTGTGGAAACACTCAGATGATCCCTCCAGTGTGCCAGAAGTATGTCAATTTACCCTTATTAGCTGATAATTCTGATTATGTTAGAGAGGACACCTTTCTAGCATCTTCTGAGAAACCTAACGAGACGTTTTTCAATCTCATCTGAAATGAGCAGTGTTGGGGCAGCATTCAGATTACTTGTTTGATGTTACAAGTAAAGTAATATGTTAGAAGTAACATGCATTACATAATCAGATTTGTTTTAATGTTTCAAGTAAAGTAATGTATTACAAGTAAAATGAATTACCTTATCAGATTACTTTTTGATCTAACAAGTAATTAATTACAAGTAATGTGCATTGCGTAATCAGATTACTTTTTGTTGTTACGAATAAAGAAACGCATTACAAGTAACATGCATTACATCAGATTACTTTTTGATCATAACAAGTAATGCATTACAAGTAACATGCATTATGTAATCAGATTACTTTTTGATCTAACAATGCATTACAAGTAACATGCATTACTTAATCAGATTAATTTTGATTCTAACAAGTAATGCATTATGTGCTTTGTGTAATCAGATTACTTTTTGATGTTATGAGTTAAGAAACACATTGCAAGTAAACAGATATTTCTTTTGATTAAGAAGTACATGCATACGTAATTAGATTACTTTTTGATGAAATGAGAAAAGTAATGCATTACAAGTCACAAATTATGTAATTACAGAACTTTTTTAGACGTCAATGAAAATTAAATTCTAATAATACAAATAGCCTACAATTAAGTCAAAAAAGTTACTGCAGATTTAGTATCTTCAAAAACAATATTCGCACTATAAATATGAATTGTAGCTAAAATATAGCCAATGATGCATGAGGTCCACTATAGTGGACAGGTGATTTATCAGCTTTTTCTCTCAATCTAAAATCAAAACTTGGTAAATGTTACTGTGATAAGACTCTTTAGATACTGCTTGATGCTGCAATATTTTTTATACCTACAAGAGTGTCCTGGGATAGAAGGAATGGGTGGATATTCCGGAGCACCTTGGCATGTCTGACTGGCCATTGGCCATCTTGGTGTGGAAGGGAAAAAAAATCAAAACTCAATGGCTTACAACTTTGTTGCAATGCATAGGATGAGGCACCAGGGTCCACTGAAGAGATTGATGTGCAACTTTCGCATCAAAACCCTTGCAAATTCAAGAAAATGCTTTTAAATAACTGTCCACTGTAGTGACCACTATGCGTGAAAGAGTTAACTTTAAATTTTGTTTGGCTGCTGTACAAGAGTTATATCAGCCTAATGAACAAATAGAAAAGATGATCTGATGGTGTTGGTTATGTTTAACATAATCATTATTTCACAATCATTTTACCTGAATCACTGAACTCACATGGAACCCAATTTCTGAGTGAAGTTTAATTTATGGAATTATGGACAGCACTGTCATTGTAGCACATACCATTTTTAACATTTTCAATGAAATTAAAATGATCACATCTATAAAAAATACATTTCAAAACAATATTTTATGTAGGCACACACAGACATCAAGAATCGGCCTGTGAATCTCAACAATGGTGACAATTATAAAGCATGTTGCAATGCATTCTGGGTGCCACCAATCAAACCTCATTCATGGCTCCCATGAAATGGGAATGTCTTTTATTGATTTGATAATTTGGATTTCATTGAAAGGCTAAAATTTATGTAAACTTAGAAATTGGGTTCTATATGAGTTGAGTTATTCAGGTCAAAGTTAAAGTTAATGATGTAAGGGGCAAGAGGCCAACTAAAACCAACACTGATCACCATAATGGTGACTCAAACATTCGGTTTTCTCCTTCAGTGATTGTGCTTGGTACCATCAGGTGTCTTCAATAATGCTCAATCATCACTCAGGTATTCACTTAATTGTTTCATCAACTATGTTCTTTTTTGAGTGCTCTCTTTGTGGTTGATGATAACAAATCCTGTGCAAAAGTCTTAGGCAAGTTAGTATTTTCACCAAATTTTTTTTAAAACAAGTTATCTTATATTGTTTGCTGTAGTGTGTAAGTATAATATCAGTTTTTATTTCCAAACTTTGATCTTGCCACTAATTCTAATAATCCAGAGAGGTTTTTTTGTAAGCACAAGGAGTCTGACATTAGCCGGTCTGATCCACATGGAGATCTGATCTTACCATCATCAAGTCTGTCCGGGATCACATCTTGGAGACGTTCTGGATTTTTCTGTCTCAGTTTTTTCTGTTTTCTTTTGACTTCTTGTGCATACAAAAATCTCACTGGATTATCAAATTTAATGGCAAAAGAATTTTTTGGCTGACACAATGACACACTACAACCAAATACATAACAGGCTTAAAACCATTTATTTGGGGTGAAAATTCGAACGTGTCTAAGACTTTTGCACATAACTGTATATCGTTACCGCTGAAATAAGATTTTGGTATGCAAAAATGAATGATGTATACATGATTTATAATATACTATAATAATAATTAAATGAAACATATATGTTTAATGTATATATGAAACCCTATAGGGTTTCTTTATGACATTATAAGGATGCTTTTTTGCATTAAAAATAAGACAGTTAGAGGCATTAAAAAAATGTCACGATGTAAAAAACAAAAACAAACAAACATTGAAATTTCTTATTTGATTTTTGGGGTCAAATATGACTTGGACATGTTCCAGACAGATTCTGCTGTAGATTCGTGTACATGCATGTCTCTATGCTTAATGTATAAGCGTGTGTCTTTTCACCTGAGATAACGCATGTCACATTTTTATCAACACTGTTTGCATTTTTTCCCAAACAATGCAAATACAGTATAATTCTGTTGAAACCATACATGTTCCATATTGCCTCATTCCAGAAACAGAAACAGTTACAATTGGATGTGTTGATAGATGATGCCATGATCATGAATTGGTGAATGGTCACCTTGACTACTTAAGTCACCACGACTGACAAGAGAAACATGACACATCAGCAGCACATTGCAAACACGAGCCTCACTGCACGGAAACAGACGGAGGGGACAGAGAACGGGGACAGAAACATAAGAGGTAGAGAGAGACCGAAAAAGAGGGCTCAGATGGACTAAAGAAGGAAAAAAGGAAGGAGAGCCAGAGAGAAGACAGTAAGACATACATAAAAAAAGAATACAGAGACAAAGAGATAGAACAATAGTCAGAAGCATACTACAAGGACAAGGCAGACATCGGCGACTGCCGTTAGACAGGAGCTAGTCCCCATGAGCACCGAAATGGGTGGGAAACTGGAAGACACAGCACATGGATGGAGGCTACTGACCTAGCCTGACGCCCTTAGGGACACCTGTGGAGGTTTCGAGGGCGCATCTTACGGGGGAGAAGGAAAAACAACATTTTTACAGACAGATTCTACAGCAACAGCCGTCAAATAACTGAACATATTTTGGGAAGAGGGTATGCGCTTGTCCTACATCATGAGAATGTTTTTTTATTTTTTTTTTTTTTGAAGGAGGAGGAGGAGGAGAGAGGAAAGCTGTGTAGTTTTTTTTTATCGCTTCACACGGCTTTCGTGCCGTTTCCGTGAGCCGAAAAAGGACGATAGCGTGGTTCAGTGGGCAGTGAGACCATGTCCATTAATAAAACTAACTGTACAATCCCTCCCTACACTGCAGTAAAGCAGTCCCTGTTGGAAAATACAGCTTCAGCTGGTAAATGTGTTTATGGTTTCTAGCTGGTTTAAGCTGAAAATCCAGCTCAACCAAGGTAGCTGGTTTATTGCTGGTTCAAGATGGTTCTCTCATGTTCCAAAAACACATTTGCCAGTTCGCTGGATTTTTGCATCAGGGAAACATTTGCCACTTAACATTTCATCTAAGAAAGCCCTGGTGCACTGCAGTGCCACTGGATTCTAGCTATTACAAATTGCATTGTTGCACTACATGAACGGGCAAACTCGTCAATTGCATTCTTTCAGAAATGGATATTTTAACAATTTGCACAGCCTCTGATCAAAATGACAACCATTGAATTAATCGGATAACAGTAATAATGACATCAATAAAACATATATATATATATATATATATATATATATATATATATATATATATATATATATATATATATATATATATATATATGGCTATATTATATATAGGCTATGTATATAGATAGATATATAAACATAAAACGATTTGTGCATTCAGATTGTTAAGATGGCAAATCGTTTGGTGATTGAATACCGATAGACAACACTTGAGCTATGAAACAGGTGGGATTTTGGGGAGGGTTTGCATTGAAAATAAAATACAGTGGAGGATATGTTTCTCCAGCGGATCTGAAGACTGCGGTAGAGGCTTCGGGTGGGGGCTGTAGTCTTAAAAAGCATCCAGCACTGACCTGGTCGCCGGCGAACAGGTCTTTTCTTGCCGCTGCAGAAGCGGACTTTACTGAAGACCCAGAAATGTCGCTCGCAGAGAGCAGGGGTCTTTGCTGGGACTGGGCGTGTTGTTTGGAGGTAAAGACCCGCTCGCTGTTGGATTCCCGCGCCTGGCGTTTCTGTCGGATCAGAGAACTGGCGATCGCAGCCATCTCGAGTCAGTAAAAACGAGCCCGTCCAGCTGTTGACGCAATAACTGAGAATAATGTATAAAACGACAAGAAATTAAATTCAGATCGATTTCATTCCAATTCCCTGCGTGGAAAAAAATCCAGAGGATCCTGTGAATTAGGACTGAAATCTCATCCTCTTCTCAGTCGATCTACTGGTGATATCATATAAAGCACATTTCCCACTCTCCATCTTAAATGCAAAAATAAAAAATATATAGATAAATTAAAAAGACGCCCTATGTGAACGTGGATAACCTGTCACGCAGGTGTTCCAGGTGCCGAAGACAGCAGACGCGTGATTCCACCTCCAAGCGACTGCTACATGATTCACATGTCTACTTCATTCCACATAACTTTGCATGAAACCTTACAATAAACGGAGCCCATGGCACAAGAACGCGCGTTTTCAGGCACTATAGTGGTAAATGTGAGTTACAAGTTCACTGAACGCTCTCCAAATTATTTTACAGCTCTTAATAGTTCTTCTGGTCGAGTTCATTACATTGTTCCTCCATAATTCATTATTATGCTCAAAACAAATTGTAATTTAAAGGTCAAGTGTCCAGCACAACGAGAACTGTGCGAATCCGTGCGAAGCCATTCGAGGGAAATGTTCAATGTAAAATCGAGACTAGTGCTGCCTGTGGTACACTGACAGTGAGACAGTCAATGGGCTTTGATTCTCTCTCTCTCTCTCTCTCTCTCTCTCTCTCTCTCTCTCTCTCTCTCTCTCTCTCTCTCTCTCTCTCTCTCTCTCTCTCTCTCTCTCTCTCTCTCTCTCTCTCTCTCTCTCTCTCTCTCTCTCTCTCTCTCTCTCTCTACGCAATCATACGTGATTGAGGTTTGGTAGCGGTAAATGAGGGAGCGAACAAGTAAAGGAGATAAAATACATTAATAAGAGGAGGATTGTCCAACAGATGGTCACCTCTTGTTCATTACGTATGTTTGAATGTGACATATCCCGTGACAGGGAACAATTTCAATGAAAATTCTGCTTGTCATTGCCTCTCGTCGCCAGATGTGGTTAATGTATCTCTCCATCCATCTTTATATTCAGGCTACTCTGCCTGAAAAACACACTAATGATAAAGATCATCTTCCTGTTTGTCACTGTTGTAATTGTTCTGTGTAGCTATTCGGTGCTAATGTGGCAGCCTATAATATTAAGGTCTAGCTAATCCAATCCATTAACCGCCCACACTGCAATCATTTTTTCACACGAGAATGTCATTTTCATCCATTAACTGTTGTACAAAAATGTCCTACTTAAATTTCCAAATTGCTATCCCGCCTGAAAAAAGAAGAAGCCGGGAATGCAGCCAGCTTACTGATTACCCTCCCATATGAATACCCTCTTAAACCCTTTAGAAGACCTTAGCTCTTTCAGTGAGACTAAGTGTTTGATTAGATGTACATATAATGACAACCCTCAGAATAATATTAAACACCATTTATTGATAAGAATGAAACGTTTAGTCTTGGCAGACTGAGATCTAGCTATGTTGCTGTTGCTGTATAAGTGACGGCTACTGCTGAAACATGTACATGAATACAACGGACAGAATGTGCGCTGCTGCAAGGAAAGTTTGGAGAACCCCTCTGTTGATCTAGGCAGGTGGTGCTGGGAATGGGAAGGGCTTGAAAATTCTAGTTGAGCTGGTTTGGGAAAAGAAATTAATATGTTATGTAGATAGAAACAAACAGACACACAACACACACACACACACACACACACACACACACACACACACACACACACACACACACACACACACACACACACACACACACACACACACACACACACACACACACACACACACACTGACAAGTAGCACTGATGTAGAAATGTGTGAAGGCTATCTGCCAGCAAACAAATTTAGGTTC
Organism: Hybognathus amarus; assembly: GCA_030378365.1. Lineage (NCBI taxonomy): Eukaryota > Metazoa > Chordata > Actinopteri > Cypriniformes > Leuciscidae > Hybognathus > Hybognathus amarus. Next base: position 140,572 of record JAQIUQ010000307.1, on the reverse strand, counting down.
TGGGAACGTTAGTATTTTGGTTCCCAGAACGTTACTGAGAACTTTCCCTTAAGGTTAATATAAAAATGGAACCTAAAAATAACCTACATGGAACTTCCCTATAATGTTCTTATTTGGTTCCCAAAAAAATAACCTCATGGGACCATTTGGGAACATTAGGGGTACGTTCTGTGTTTGGTGGGATACTTCTTGCAGAATACAAGTTAACATGCTGTAAAGAGTAACAAGAACACTAGGCTACTTTAGAAATGTATCATATAACACCAGATAGCTACAGCCATGTCTATTGCAATTATAACACCACAATGCTGCACTTATGTCATGATTTGACTGTGTCTGAAGAGATACAGCAGGGGTTCTCAACTCCGGTCCTGGGACCAACTTTTTCAGCAGATTTGTAAAAAAAACTTTTTGCAGACTTTTATTCCAATACTTCTGTGCTGAACCTTTAACCAATGTGTTTTAGGTAAACAAAGCAAACATTGAAAACAAAAATTACTCTTTAACCTATTCAATAAACTGGAACATACTCTGCCAAGGTATAACCATCTTCCATTTTGCCAACTGATCAGTGTAAAAAAAAATGCTGGGAAATCATTGAACTTCACGACACGTAACACAACATCTTACAAAAATGATAATTCGGCTGTCTGTCACCTGCAAAACAATAGTAACATTTTAGAGAAGAAAAAATAATCCACGGATTTTCAAAGTTACTACATAGTTCTGACTTTTGTAACTATAGAAATGTAGTGGAATGAAAAGTATGATATTTGTCTTAAAGAGATAGTTCACCCAAAAATGAAAATTAAGTCATTAGTTATTCTCTCCCATGCTGTACCAACCCCGGTAAGACCTTCGTTCATCTTCGGAACACATTTTTGATTAAATTTGAGAGATGGATCACTGCTACATAGGCTCCTAAGGGATTGAAACTTGATGGCCCAGAAAGTCAATGAAGAAAATGTTTAAATAATGGAATAAATGGAATAGTCTAATAAATGTTTTTTTTTTTTTTTTTTTTTTTTTTTTGCACAGAAAGTATTCTCAGTCGCTTGATAAAGCTTATTCTTGAGCCACTGTTGTCACATGGAATATTTAAACATGTGCCATCAAGTTTGATCCCTTCAGGATGCCTATGTAGCAGTGATCCACCTCTCAAATTTAATAAAAAATATCTTCATTTGTGTTCTGAAGATGAACGAAGGTCTTACGGGGTTGGTACAGCATGGGGGTGAGTAATTAATGACTTAATTTTCATTTTTGGGTGAACTAACCCTTTAAGTTAAGTCACACGTTTCCAAAAAAAAATAATCCTGAAAAATGTTTGATTAAGTACAGTACTCGGTAACACTTTAGAATACTGTATCTTACTTACTGCAGAATTAATAAGGAATTATTGACGAACTAATAGGTAATTCTTCATTAACTACTTCTTCACTACTGTTAACTACTAAGGAACATGTGTTAACTAATCAGTATGTAATATAATTTTATGATTGTGTTAAGTATCAGTTAGTTAATCAATAGCTAATGAATTCTGTCATACCTCCTGAAGAACTACTACTAATTATCAACTAATTAAGGTTCAAGAAAAATAACTAAGAAGTAACTACTGAACAGTCATACAAAACTAACCTCAGATTATTTGTATATTTTATATACAGTACTGTGTGTGTCTGTTTTCCTCAGCATTGAATGCCACTGAGTAAATTCATGTATTTGAGGCAACGACAGAGGGAAATTGAAAATATAGGGAACTTATTAGTAATTAATAAATAAGTATCAAATAATTCTGCAGGAATTACTTAGAAGCTGGAACAGTATTCTAAAGTGAAAATATAGGGAACCCATTAGTAATTAATAAAGAATTATCAAATAATTATCCAGGAATTAGGCTACTTATAATGTGAAACAGTCTTGTAAAGTGAAAATATAAGGAACTTATTAGTAATTAATAAATAACTTTTAAATAGTTCTTCAGGAATTACTTAGAACCTGGAACAGTATTCTAAAGTGACAACACAGGGAACCCATTAGTAATTAATAAATAATTATCAAATAATTATCTAGGAATTAGGCTACTTATAACCTGAAACAGTCTTCTAAAGTAAAAATATAAGGAACTTATTAGTAATTAATAAATAATTATTAGATAGTCCTTCAGGAATTACTTAGAACCTGAAACAGTATTCTAAAGTGAAAATATAGGGAACCCATTAGTAATTAATAAAGAATTACCACATACTTCTGACTCAAATCAAACTTACTGAAAAAAAGATAGCCTATATATATTAACGTAATCATCTAAACCTTTGTAAAATACACAACAATTACTTGCGACAAAGACGAAGAGAGGTGAAAAAGGCAGTGGAGGCAGGGAGAACCCAGGCTCAGTGTATGTGGCTACCATGATATTGCCAGAACTTGAATGGTGTATAATGGATGTTAAAATGTATAAGAACTAACTAATAATAAGGTGTAATATACATGATATGTTTTTGCTTATTTGCAGATCAGAATAGGTAAATGTCTGAACTTATCTTTCTTATTAGTGCTGAAGAATGACAAACTGACTACTGTGTATGACTGTTAATTAGTAGTTACTTCATAGTTATTTTTCTTGAACCTTAATTAATAGATAATTAATAGTAGTTCTTCAGGAGGTATGACAGAATTCATTAGCTATTGATTAACTAACTGATACTTAACACAATCATAAAATTATATTACATACTGATTAGTTAACACATCATCCTTAGTAGTTAACAGTAGTGACTTAAGTGTTAATAAAGAATGACCTATTAGTTCTTCATTAATTCCTTATTAGTTATGCAGTAAGTAAGATACAGTATTCTAAAGTGTTACCCAGTACTCAGTAAATGTACTTTGTTACTGTGTGTGTCAGTGTGTTGGGGGGGGGGGGTCATGTCCTCATTTCGGGGGATACACGGGTTTCTGACATTGCGGGCGCTGAGTGGGTGGATCACGTGGATTGGACACGAAAAGCCTCTTGCCTCTTGCGAAAAGCAGCATTAAAGATTCACTCTGCTTTGGGAGTGAGCTCTTTCATCCTCTTCCAAATTTAATGTGGGACTAAGAATTCACTTCCAGCTATCTCCTTGCATCAACATGGGCTTAACACAATGCCATTCAAGTACAGCGGCACTCTGACATGCTTTCTTGTATTGGTACGAATAACCCATTCCTCAAATACCAGAGAATCTGGTTACAAAGAAGATTGGATAGATAAGACTGTGTAATATAAATTACCATAAATTACTGGAAGTAAGTCATGGATGAGAAGATTTTCAACAGTGTTGTTGTCACATGTACCCTATTAGTTAAAAGTACCTCTATTTCAGAGGTCTATTTCTGAACGAATGACACAGAGCATTTTGTTTTCATTAATCTCTGACACAAAAGCTGCTCTTGAGACAGAATGGTACATGACATTTGTCACAGTACCTGCAGTTTTTATTACCTCAGGGGAGGAGAGCTCCACATGCAATTCTGGGACTTCAAAAATTCTGCCTAAAAACTGAACTAATATTGATCGCCAGCAAGTGTTAAGGACAAGTTTACTCAACAGACCATGACTATGCGCCTATAACCTAAATCCATTAGTGTTCTGCGAATTGGGCTCAGTTATATAACACTCACATCCCTATTTGAATATGAATATAATGAGTGTTGCGGCAAACACTTTTGTATGTGTTTCCATGCCTTTGCTGAAATGCAACAAACAATTAATTTCCAGTTGGCAGTATTTCTTATAAGTGATGGTGGTGTTAGTAAATTACAGAAAAAACAACATGCAAATGACACTTATATGGTTTGAGTTTCTTCCAGCTGAACATAGCGTATGGCATTTCAAGAGATGTAACAACTCATGATACGAACTCACCATGATAAATGTACAAATTCTGAATTACAAATTGAGCCATACAGAAGTGGAGCTGAGATATAACTGACCACAACACTGAATAAACAGAGATAATCAAGAATCACTTTACTAAGGCATGCAGTCCAACACTGGCATTATTACAGGTATACAAGCCTTGCTATTCCACATTTCGAACTGAGAGATACAAAGCATCAGTCCAAGATCGACACCTAGTGTTCACAGTATGCAAATGCAAAATGCATCAACCTATCAGCTTTTATTGTGATGAGAGTGTATTATGCAGTTCCATTAGCTGAGCCAGCAATATGCCATAACACTATCAAACCATATTTATTACTAATGCTTTTATGCCCACTGCATAACATGTCAACATCAACGGCATGATGCAGAGGGCACAGAGCAACCAGTACAATGCTGAAATGTTTTAACAGCATCAGTCAAGCAAACTGTATATTGTATGTTCAGAAGAAATGTCCTAAACATAATAATAATAATAACTAAACTACCAGTCAAACGTTTTGGATTGGTAAGATTTTTAATGTTTATAAAAGAAATCTTCTAGCCAAGGCTACATTTATTTGATAAAAAAACAGTAATATTGTGAAATTATTACAATTTAAAATGGTGTTTTCTATGTGAATATATAGTAAAGTGACATTTATTCCTGTGATCAAAGCTGAATTTTCATCATCATTACTCCAGTCTTCAGCGTCACATGATCCTTCAGAAATTATTCTAATATGATGATTTGATGCTCAAGAAACATTTCTCGCTATTATCATGTTAAAAAAAGTTTTTTACATTTTTATTTCAGGATTCTATGATGAATAGAAGTTAAAAAAGAACAGCATTTATCTGAAATAGAAAGCTTGTTTAAAATTAAACACTACCATTCAAAAAGTTTGGGGTTAGTAACAATTTTTATTTTAAATTTTGGGGGAAAGAATTAAACAATATCAATACTTTTATTCAACAAGTTACAGTACAGAAAGTTACAGTAAAGACATTTATAATGTTACAAAATATTCTATTTCAGATAAATGCTGTTCTATACAATCATCAAAGATTCCTGACAAAATATGGTACACAACTGTTTTTAACATTGATAATAATAATGAATGTTTTTTGAGCATCAAATCATCATATTAGAATAATTTCTGGAGGATCATGTGACACTGAAGACTGGAGTAATGATGATGAAAATTCAGCTTTGATCACAGGAATAAATTACATTTTAAAATAAAACAGTAATTTAAATTGTCTTGATATTTAACAATATTTCATTGTTTTTTTAAATCAAATACAGTAAATGCAGCCTTTGTGAGCAAAAGAGACTTCTTTTAAAACATAAAAAATCTGTACCAATACAAAACTTTTGAATGGCAGGTACATTTTATTGAAGAAAATGTGATTAGTGCTTGCCATGGAAAAATTCTGCACTAGACAGTCGCTACCGTGATGCAAGTGACAGCAAGAGCCGAGCCAAAGTCTGTGTCTCTAGTGCTGAAAGATGGCTTATTCATGATGTTATATGGTTGCTCAGGGAGCTGCTAAATGGTTGCTAGGGCATGGTCCGACAGTTAGCAGGGTTAATCTAATAGTCTAACAGCTCAAATCAAAAATCTTCTCTCTATGATGTTCTAATCCATACATCTTCCTCACTGTAAAAAAATGTGCTGTAAAATAACATTATTCTACTGACAGCTGTGGTTATCACTTGCCAGCAATGTACTGTTAATACAAAGTCAAGTCACATTTATTTAGCGCTTTTTGACAATAACACAGATTGGTTCAAAGTAGCTTTACAGAGATAACAGGAAAATGCGACAAAGTTTGTTTCCAAAAGAAAATAGCATCACAGTCCAGCTTAAGTAAGTTCAGTGATGTTTAATTTTGTTGTAAAAATTTTATTAATTTAGTTCATTTCTATATACAGTATAGCCGCTTGGAGAAAGCTGTGATGTCATTCGCCCAGTTCAGTTCAGTTCTCATATAATGGTGTCTTAATTCAGGCAGATCGATATTATTGTTGAATATTGAATTAATATGTTCAATTTAATGTTCCAACTAAGAATGACAAGCCAATGGACACAAAGGTGAAAAAAAGGCGAAAAAGGCAACAGCCCTTTAACCGTTAATTTACAACTCTCATTTCTTTTTACAGTATGTTACCATAAAAAAACTGTGGAAGGTAACTCATGTAATTTAGGAAACCGACTGCTTCAAACAATTCAGGTTTAAATAATAGATTTCTACTGATAGTTCTGTGAACTACTTTATTTGAGTCAACTGAAAATTAATATATAAAACTGCAAACACCCAATAATAGTGTAAATTAATAGTGAATTAATTAAATTCTTTGCAGTTTGTATTTAGCAAACAATAGCACACGTGTGTAAGGTCCAGCCCATTGGCCCAACGTACGGAATCCAATGGCTGGGCGAAGGGATAATGCGTGTATGTCTTTTCGGCGCTTCTGGAAAGATCACTTTTAATTTATTAAACAATTTCACTCAGAATCCAATGTTCCTCTTTATGATTTAATCTGACTCCAAATATTTTAATGGCTCTTTTACTGTACGAATTATTATCTTTAACAGCTGATCAGAATCTTAAGTGTGATTTAATTTAGATCATTGATTTGTCTGTGTTTCTTACACTTTCGATTATTTGTTCATTATGGACCCGATGCCGCACAGAGATCACGTCGGCCGGATCGTGATTCTCACGGACACAACCCTTGTCAGTTCTGAATTTAGTCAGAGGGTGCAGGGTTAACTAATACTTCTTAAGTCGGTTGCCTACTGCTCACTCGTACAAAAGAATGTAGTTTATTTTAGTCACTTCCATACAACTTGCTAAATCAGTGATAGACAGAAATCAAAAGGTCTCCAGAGGACGTGCCTACTGCTCCATTCACATCTGTGCCTTTAGTTTGACCTATCCTGCAAGATTTGCGGTAGCACCAGCCTCCTATAATTTACTAAAATAATGACGTCAGAATACTTCAGAATAAATCAAGATGTAACATTTATTTCACATTTATGTCAGGTAAAAATGTATCATGCCAATTACACAAGCAATTAACGCCAATTCAGAAATAATAAATACATGACATCATTTACTCAAAGATGATTCTAAAAGTAAGCAATGTATTCCTGACAGAGACACACAGTAATGTGTGAGTGCTTTCCACCGGGAAAACACTGACACAGCACTGTATGGGGGTGTTCCTGGTTACAGGTTCCCGAAGACTGCTCTGTTACGTAGCCTTAAATACCCAGTTTATGCCAAAAGAACAGGAAAACATCTGTTACCCAAATATGTTCAGCAACCTTTCTCGTGACCCAAATGATTGCCTGAGTTTGGGGGTTAAATGACAACTGGTAAATCCACAATCCTTATTGGGGCATCTCCCACAGAAGAGAAGACATTGCTTTCTGCTTCAGCTGCTGTGGGAGTGAAACACCCTTACCACTCGTACCAAAAGTATTTATTGTGCCCGTCATTGTTATGGCTGGAGACAGGAGGTTTGTGAGATTTGCATGCCTGACTGCCCTGGAGGTGAGAAGGTCATGTGCAGAGTCCAGAAATACAGGATGGAGAGAAGATATAAGACTAGCAACTGTGCGGTGTCCTCTGTCCTGTTGATTTCTTTTACAGATTAGTGAGTTTTTTATTGTTTTACTGCAGGTTTGACTTCCTGAATTCAGTCTCTGGAAAACCCTTCCTTACAGTTTCGACCCCTGGCCCCTTGGGGCAGATTCAGATCGGATCCTGAGGGGCCACAATTTTATAAAGTCCACTTCTTGCTACAATTTTCTTAGAGCAGGTAGCAACACTGGCAGAGAGTGATGAAGGAGATTATTCCACTGGCGAGGACGCATCCACGGAACATCCAGTCCCACCAGGTGTACGCATATCTCGCTGACCGGGTCGAGGAGCTGGAAAGGATTTCTGCAGTCTTTCTCGCCAGATTTGCTTCCACTTGAGCTTGGTTCAGATGATACTCAGTCTGTAAGATGATTTCTTGTACCAAGTCCATTGTACTGACCAGAGCTTGAGTACTTTGTTCATAGAAGGTGTCCTCCCACCAGGGAGAAACATCAGTGTCCATTGGAACCCTTCCCAGGATGTTTATCTGTCCCATTGAAAAGTCCTCTTTTATTTCCAAACAGAACGTGTGGTTCGCAGGGCAGGTCAGACCTCCGTAGGAAAAGGAATTCATCTCACTGACGATGCACCACTGTGTGTGAGACACTTGGACAGCATCAGAATGGCCATGCAATGATTGAACATTAATGAGCTTAGAATCATTGGTGGAAAAGGGTTGTAGAGTATTGCAAGCACATATAATATAACTAGATGTTTCATGACAACAGGTGCGAGTGGTAAACAAGGTTTCATTGCCCTTCAAAGTCATATATCCCATCAGATGGTCCCATTTGATTAATTGATCCCTCACTACACGCCAATAGAACGTATGGTAGTGGAGCTTAGATAAATTTGATCTGGGTGAATTAGAGGGAAAGTGGCAAAGAACCCAATACAGCCATCACATTCCTTACCAGTATACATCATTAATGTTGATAGTAATTCAGAATATTTAATATCTTTCATTCTCTCTGATGCAAGCCGTCTATGCAAATCTAAAATTTCAATAAGATCATGTAAAACATGTCTAGGTGTTTTCTGGAGACGGAGATCTAAAATCTCTTGTCTGGCTGCAGTAAATAAATCTTGTGCATACAATCTACAGGCCAAGTCATGCTCGAGGGTACGGGTCTGATTGAAAATTAATTGACTGGTCGTCAGAAGCGCTTGCGCCTCAGATCGGACTGCTTTGATAATGTTTTCGTTACTATTGGTAATGTGTTGAAACCCAGTGGCCACTTGATTTGCCAACTAAGTTGAAAATTGAGATTGACCTGTAATTTTGTAAGCGTTGGATAGAGAATTAACTGAGCCAAAAAGGCCTGCTATGTTTCCAAACAGGTCTCGCTTGGTGCGGACAGATGGAATTTGAGCTGCAAGTCTATTTTTGTAATCAGAAACTAAATCATCGATGCGTGACTGTAGCCATGTATACGTTTCATCATTAAAATTACAATGTTCCACATAAGCAGATAACACATTAGAAATGTTATACGTCACATGGGTTATCACAAGATTGACATCGTGTAGTAAAGTCTTATTTACATTCCCTTTGATTATGCCACCTGGAGGGTGGTATATAATTTTGGGCACTGTGTGGGTTTTTGGTAACCGCATGTGGTTAAATTAAAACAATGGTGTAAAGTCCATGAACAATTGTGAGGGCTCGTAAATTGCTCCACATTTGCCTCACATTTTCCCACACAGTATGTTCCTTCTTTTCGGCCAGTCCATACAAATGTTTTCAAATGATTGTCAACATAACTAGTATATTTACCAGCGGTATGCATAATTAAAATAAATCAAATAATGAATCATGGAACTACACAATTTCATAATTATTCAATTGTCTACATTAGTTGCTTAAGTGCAAATCACCAATTGAACCTTAAGGTTTTAATATGTTTAGTTAGAGAATTAAATGTACAAGAACAGAGATTTAAACTCTCAAGTTTAACTTTTGAAATCATCCTCTGTGCATTTGATGTACAAGCTAAGTCACACTCAATAATGCAGGTCTGACTGGGAATTGAATAGTTGATCAATAGAAATGCCTGCATATTAGATCTGTTTTTATATTTTTTATTGTCATTAGTCATTTGTTGGAAACTAGGGGGCCCTCCTGGTTTGCAACAACTCTAACGACTGGACATCATAAACATTCTGTCCAAAGACCAGTTGCATTGATGAACAGGTCTCACTTAGATTTTAAATGTGGAATTTAAAGCAATTGATGTGTGACTATAGCCATGTACATGTTCTTAGCACATTGCAGCGTTTACATACAGGAAGTTGACAAGACTGTACTGCTCTAAAAGTGTTAAAAAGAAATTATTAAAATAATTTCCCTTGTCCTATATGTATGAAGGTGAATGATGTGATAAAGAATTGCATGATGTGAATAATTTTGACCTGAATAGTCTTATGATCTATGCCAGGTAGTGATGTTCTAAGGTTGTCATAGTGTTGGGGTGTATTGTGTATGTTTATGTATAGGAGATGGGTGGTGTCTAGTTAATTATAATCTGTGTTGCATAATTTAGTTCCGGTGCTACACCGGGAGGTCACATACAGTATAGCTACTTCTGTAGTGTTATGAGGTGTGAGCGACCCCTTGAAGTTTCTCCACCCATCTCCAAGTTGTGTGTGTCCTGCTTGATGCAGGCAGGACCAGACTCTTGTGGAATCTGGTTCTGAAGAAAATCAGTTGTTAGTCTGAAAGGGAATAGACCTAGAGAGAAAACGCAGTTTAATCCTTGAGCCTTTACACAAACTGCATTCAGATAGATGGTACCATCTCAATATTTCTTTGATGGCCTAAGCCAGGAGGTTGTTACTGATGGCTTTGATCTGTTAAGATTTTATTCCACTAGAAGAAATTTTGTTTTAGTTTACAACAACATGTATCATTATCATGATCATGTTTCTGCAAAGAAAAGGCCAATTAAACTGAGTGTTAATGGTCAGATCTGACTGCTATTGCAGTTGAACTCACACAGTCTGCTGTGTTGTGAGCAGTAGGACACCCAGATCTGCTGGGGAAATCTCTTTACATGCTGCTGTTTTTTTTTACACTAGCTAGATCTGTGCTCAGAGCAATTAGATCACCAGGTGTGGTGCTGTGCTTGTTTGTTTAGCATTAGGAATTTATGGTGCCATTCAAAATCTTGACCATTTGGATCTCTGAGGTCCCTAAGGACAGTAGATTTTCTGCCTGATGTTTACATTTCACACAACTTTCCTTACATGTCCAGTAACATATCTTCCCTGATCAGATCCCATGTGAGCTGACATTCCCAGAGAGGAGTTTAACACTTGCACCACTTTGTTTGTGGTTTTGTTGCAAGAGAACATTAAAACTTGTACTTCCCCTTGTTACTGGGTTAAAGATCTATTAGATCAAAATGAAATCATCCTGTGGCTTTGGATGGACTTTCAAGACATGGCAATCAAGTTGATCACTTTAGTTGGTACATACTGGACATTGTAATTTTCCTCATTAAAGATTCTTGCACAAATAAAAGGTTAAGACGTTCTTTTCTCACTATTTTCCTTTCAGTTTTCTTTCTTGACATTCCTTTCTTTACCCATCTATTGTCTCCCTCACCCCATTTCAACACTAGTAGTGTTCCTGCCGTCTTGCTCCCTACATGTACATTCCCTCTTCCTATGTTCTGATTCTTTTCATTCTTCAACATCCTTTCTTTTTCTAAACCAGTACTGAATCATCGAGAGATTAAAGCCATTCCTGGCCATTAGTATAACATATATCTGGTCATAATATAAATTATATTCTAGAAAATTGTATAAATCAAAACTAATTTTATTTACTGGTCTCTGGGGTTTTACTGAGTAAATGTCCATACTGACTTGTTATCTTCTCCCTGATCTTTTAGAAGGCATTTGGCCCTGCAGCTCCAGTTGTGCTGCCATGAGCATTGTGTGCACAGCAACAACCCAAGCTGGAAAGCTATAGCTGATACTGTGAACATTCAATGCACTGCGAGCACTGAGAAACATGGGTCAAATCATTGCTCACTTTAAAGATTTCAGTGTATACAATATAGAATTTGACACAGTTATCTTGTTTTAGGCTGAGATTTTATCAATTGCATTCTATTAAGAATCTATTTGAATATGAAAAAATGGTTGGACAAAGGGGTCTGATTGAGGGTGCCAAGATTGTTTTTTGGCTTGTTACTTTTGTCAGTGTCTTTTGAGACCTCTGAAAAACATAGTACTGCGATTGAGGACAGCGATTGCAAAGTCTGAATATAATACCAAATTAAAGGCTATGTTTTATAAGACTGTGCCTTAAATGGTGTTGTTTAAACCATATTTTGGGACACCAGTCATGCATTGTTTAGCATTATTGTACAGATTTTCAAAAAATAGCGATTAATTTGATGTAATTCATTCTTTGTCTAAATTCTCTCATGGGACAAGAACCAGCTGTGGATGGGTGAAACTATCAGGCCTGGCTACAAGCCTTTTAGTAACACACTAATTGTCATAATATGGATTAGTTTTAACAGTTTGCATATTCTTCTGAATTTCAGTCTCTAGGACTTCTGTATGGCAGCTGTTCTCTAGGACTGAGAGGTCATTTTCCCAGATCATTTCTTTTGAAATATTCAAATTTCATTGTACTGTTTTGTCCAACTTTACATTTTGCACACAAATGATTCAAGTGAGATATTTTTACTTGTTACATTTTAGCTCATCAAATCACGAGATCCTTTCACAAGTCAGCATGATCATTTTCTTGTTTCCAATGTTGCAATCTTGTTGCAGCACACAAAATAATCAAATGATATTTACCCTCAGAATTTAAGTTTTTAGTTTACAGCCCCCTGTTGAGTACCAGGATAAAATTTGAATGAAATTATTCCAATTTTGGTTTCATCTCTTGTTGCGTGGGCAAACAAGGGTTATTTAAAGTTAAAGCAAGGAATATCATTTCTCATCTACGCTGCTGCTATCATGTCCCTAGCATGTGGTTTTATTAATTCTCAAGCCCCACCGGATTTTGCGTTCTCCGGACTAGCTGGGTATGCCGACCCATTCTACAAATGTGTCTATATGAGGTGCGTCTGAAAGTTCCCTCAACACTTCTAAAAGGCAAAAAGAATTGACTTACCACAACAGCTGAAGAAAGAGAAGGAGATCAAACCTCTTACTAGTTGCAAGTTCCAATATTTTGCTGAAAAGACACTCGCAATCTGGAGATCACGGAGGGCCTGTCACCACTTTGTAAGGTCCACCCATTGGCCCAACGACGGAATCCAATGGCTGGGCGAAGGGATAATGCGTGTATGTCTTTTCGGCGCTTCTGGAAAGATCACTTTTAATTTATTAAACAATTTCACTCAGAATCCAATGTTCCTCTTTATGATTTAATCTGACTCCAAATATTTTAATGGCTCTTTTACTGTACGAATTATTATCTTTAACAGCTGATCAGAATCTTAAGTGTGATTTAATTTAGATCATTGATTTGTCTGTGTTTCTTACACTTTCGATTATTTGTTCATTATGGACCCGATGCCGCACAGAGATCACGTCGGCCGGATCGTGATTCTCACGGACACAACCCTTGTCAGTTCTGAATTTAGTCAGAGGGTGCAGGGTTAACTAATACTTCTTAAGTCGGTTGCCTACTGCTCACTCGTACAAAAGAATGTAGTTTATTTTAGTCACTTCCATACAACTTGCTAAATCAGTGATAGACAGAAATCAAAAGGTCTCCAGAGGACGTGCCTACTGCTCCATTCACATCTGTGCCTTTAGTTTGACCTATCCTGCAAGATTTGCGGTAGCACCAGCCTCCTATAATTTACTAAAATAATGACGTCAGAATACTTCAGAATAAATCAAGATGTAACATTTATTTCACATTTATGTCAGGTAAAAATGTATCATGCCAATTACACAAGCAATTAACGCCAATTCAGAAATAATAAATACATGACATCATTTACTCAAAGATGATTCTAAAAGTAAGCAATGTATTCCTGACAGAGACACACAGTAATGTGTGAGTGCTTTCCACCGGGAAAACACTGACACAGCACTGTATGGGGGTGTTCCTGGTTACAGGTTCCCGAAGACTGCTCTGTTACGTAGCCTTAAATACCCAGTTTATGCCAAAAGAACAGGAAAACATCTGTTACCCAAATATGTTCAGCAACCTTTCTCGTGACCCAAATGATTGCCTGAGTTTGGGGGTTAAATGACAACTGGTAAATCCACAATCCTTATTGGGGCATCTCCCACAGAAGAGAAGACATTGCTTTCTGCTTCAGCTGCTGTGGGAGTGAAACACCCTTACCACTCGTACCAAAAGTATTTATTGTGCCCGTCATTGTTATGGCTGGAGACAGGAGGTTTGTGAGATTTGCATGCCTGACTGCCCTGGAGGTGAGAAGGTCATGTGCAGAGTCCAGAAATACAGGATGGAGAGAAGATATAAGACTAGCAACTGTGCGGTGTCCTCTGTCCTGTTGATTTCTTTTACAGATTAGTGAGTTTTTTATTGTTTTACTGTCATAGTTTCCTTGATTAAGTCCATTGGAAATACCTTCCTACACATGTATGTGCTAATGTAAGGAGATTGCCACTGGCATTGTTCAGTCTGCATTACTTTCTAGATAAAGCAACAGGCAGCATAACATTAGTGTTTCTCTACTCATCTTTGACTGAAGCACAGGCTCTACTCTACAGCTCAATGGTGACCCACAAAACTCATTCATTAAACTAATAGGTCTCACCTATCATCTTATTATTTATTATCAACTTTTTTTCTATAAACTTTTTCATAGAAATTAACTTCTTTCGTTAAGTAAATCTGACTGACACTTTTGACAGTATATTACTGTTTTTCTTAGATTTTACGGTAATTTATTTGGCAGCTGTTTTATTTACACAGTTGATTACCTTTAATTTATGCTTCACTTTTTTTTTTGACACATTTAACCCTTTTAACCCCACTGCAAAAAATTTTCGTTTTAAATGAACACTTGTGTGTCCACACTACAGAGTGTTGGAGTAACACTGAAGCAGCATTAAAGTTAATTATATAATTTTGTGATTAATTGAAGACTGAGCATTAGCAATGAACACCTGATGTTAACAAGCAGAATCACTGAAGGACAAAGGGACAACAAGAAGATAAAAAACTGAAACATAAGAACTACAACTGACCTCAGTCACAGAAAACATTAAGAACCTGTCCACACAGAGCTGTATGCGTGAAAATGTTGTATCGTATTTTGCGGTTCGTTCAGACTGATCTGGCGTTTTGGGACACTGAAACCACTATTTTTTTAAAACCGGGTCCCAGAGTTTATAAATCCTGAAACCAACACCCTTGTGTGTACGGCCAATCCGTCCATTTGTGAAATTGTAATGTCATCACACCACATGTTAGCATTAGTCACACACCACTATGTCACACATAACAGAAACAACAATGACTTGATGTCTGTGTGTGTTTGGCTGATCTAAAAGTTCAAAATGTTCTGAGCATAAAGGTTTTCAGATTTTCTGGTTGTCTAAACTCCAATAGATCTCAATCTGTAAAATCACAGAGATGGCATAATCAACAATACAAAACATCACCCAAAGAGACATTAGACAACGCAAGAGATCAGTGAATGGGCCAGCTACTGATGACTGTGACCTTTAACAAATGGTTACTGTCATCTGATCCGTTTTATTTTTTCAGCTGTTTTGCCATTACAAATGTATTTTAAAGCACGCAGCAAAAGAAGAGTTAAGACTCACAAAAGCAAAACACTGATGAAATGAAATAAATCTTCTGTAGACACCTGACAGAAATAAAATCAAACTGGTCAGTGTAAGATGACGCCGGTAATGTTGTTTGTGGAGTTAATACTCCTCTGCTAAGATATTCAGAAGATTTAACCCTTTAGGCGCGAGAGGTTTTTTCCAAAAACTTTAGATTTTGACATCTTAATTTCAAAAGACAATATCTTAAAAGTGAAACAAGATAGATACTTTTTGTAAATTAGAGAAATATTAAGCATGACCCAAAGTTTATGTAGGGATTAAATTTCCCCATCTAATTTGCATATTATGACGTCATATAGTGGCAGAAATCTTGGATTATAGAATTTTCATGAAAAGTCACATGTTTAAATGATAAAATGCAGCACTTCTTCCCCCAAAATGTCCATCACCTTCTGTATGCTATATGGCACAATACTGAATGCTCAGGTATATAGTAAATAATAACCAAACTGTGCAAATCATTACTAATAAATGGTAGAACAAACCATATGCATGTAGTGTTTAGCCTTTTGCTGTGGAGATTTTCCATTTCCTACGTGCAGTAGGCACTCTGATTCCATGTATGGGGCTTATATTATTTATATGACACACAAACACAAGTAGACAAGAGCTGTTTAGTTCAAGAGATGACTCGTTAGGGCAAAGCGCAGCTCATAAGTGATGATAGGAGCAGCGCGATCACGGCCAGATCTACCTCGCGCGCGCGCACGTCAGAGTATGCATACTGATTGCGAACTCCCACCCTGCCTTCTGTACTATGAATACTTCGACCTCGTCTAACATACCCAGTGATAATAAACAAAGTTCTCCACCACAATACTCATCGCCGCGAGTCGGAGAGACTGATGAAATGGCTCACTCTCACACTATCTCCGCTTTTGATCACACTGATTCAGTGTGCTGTAACTGAACATTTTGTATAGAAACATGACGTTTTTTTGAGTCAGGGATGAAGTATGACATGTCTGCCATCCAGTGGAGGGGATGTTGAACGAAATTTGACACTCAATTTGACAAAATCGGCCGTTCTTATTCAGTGACGCATCTTGTCGAGTAGACTCGACCGTGACGCCTGAGGGTTAATGTATTTTATCTTTAGTTGATTTCATCTTTTTTTCTGTTCTTCTTGTTCCTCTTTCCTTAGTGAATCTGCTTGTTAACAGCAGGTGTTCCATCAGTGTCTAGCCTACATTAACTTCGAAAATGTACAGAGTTAACATACTGAAATTATATAATTATTAATCAGTCAAATGGACTATATTAGTGAACTAATGTCAGGGAATAGTGAATGAGGGTAAAGAGTGTGATTTGCAACACAGCCTTCAAGTGTCGACTTAAAGTGCTGTTAATTCACAGTATATTCCTGTAGGCTACTTTCTTCAAAATGACAAATATCACAGAGAATGCAATTTTTCTAAGGTATATTGCTGTTTTAATGGAAAACAATATGTTCCTGTAAAAAGCTGGCCATTTTTACAGCATTTTTTTCCAGTGCAGAGTTGTTGCGACAGTACTGTAAGTGTTTGCAAGGCTGTGGCTATGAAAGATTTTAAGTCATTACTTATTGGCTGCTTGATAAAACAAGTC
Organism: Hybognathus amarus; assembly: GCA_030378365.1. Taxonomy (NCBI): domain Eukaryota; kingdom Metazoa; phylum Chordata; class Actinopteri; order Cypriniformes; family Leuciscidae; genus Hybognathus; species Hybognathus amarus. Next base: position 123,612 of record JAQIUQ010000307.1, on the reverse strand, counting down.
AAATGAGTGTGAGAAGAGAGTTAAGGTGCCTTCCATTTCAACCATAAGCGGACTGCGAAGTGGACTTCACAGGGTATATCACCATAAGTGAGATTCCAATCCGAAGGGAACGAACATGTTCAGTTCGAAGGGCACTGCAAATGGCGTAGGGAATAAGGGAACATCGATACATCACTTCACAGGAAGTGGAGAGCGAAATTCAACCAACTGTCATTGTGCATACATCAGTTGGAACTAACCATAAGAGCAGAGAGCGTAGGAAGAGATTTTAAATTTAAATTTCTAACGGCTCTGAGTTTGCATACGCATATTCTTATATATTGTTATTATTTTACAAACAAGAGTATTTATGAACGGTTTGTGGTGATGAATGTATCTATAGGCCTATATGATTTTTAAATTAGAAAAGGAAAGTAAATTACAACATTTAATTAAGTTAAAGAAGAGAGAGAGAGAGAGAGAGAGAGAGAGAGAGAGAGAGAGAGAGAGAGAGAGAGAGAGAGAGAGAGAGAGAGAGAGAGATGCACAAATTTGACAGTTGAGATTCGGAATTCATGTGAAACATTTGTAAATGTACGTCTGGGATTTTTTTTTGCCCACATTTTCGTTTTATTGTTCGCACATTGGAGAAATCAAAGCACACAACTCCTCAATAAACCAGTCGATTTGGAACCTCATTCATAGGTCTTTGACAAACAGTGCAGCATAAGTTACGACTCCGAAGTTTTGTCCAGAAGAAGAATAATAAGCATAAGGAATAAAAAGCACCACAAATAAATACATGTCAAGTCTCAAGTCAAATACAACTCTCCCAAGACATATGAACAAATTGAACTGAGGGGAGGAGTGATAACTCATTACATCTGGCAGATATGGTGATCTGTGCATGATGGCTCCTGAACATGCTCCTGAGAAATGCTGTCCTGGTTTCAAAACCCAGTTTAGTCATGGGGCCATAAGCAATCAAAACCTGAGGAGCAAGGCACCCCTGTGATGGAGCACAAAGTGTTATATCAGCACATTTTGCTGATCACATGCCAATGGCAAAGGAGAAGGTGAACCCTGAATATTCCTAACCCATTCCTCTCGCAGCACCATCAATTAGACAATATGTCATTGTTGCAGGATTCAAATGAAATGGGTGCATGTGGCTACACAAATGATCAAAATATAACTTTTGACCAGAAGATATACATACAATACAGTCCAAAGGTTCGGACATTTTTGATTGGAAAAATGTAAAACAAAACTTGATGATGTAAAATTAATAACAAATCATTAGATTTGATCAGATCAGATGTTCTTGTTTCCACTGAAGGACACAGAATGTAAACATTCTCTAATGTCCTAAACATTATAAAGCCCCTCCTACACCTACCCCTAACCCTACCCAAAAAAGTATGTATTTATCAAATAGGGGTAGGGACTTTCATTTATTAAATAGAATAATGTACACTTAATATGTTATCATTGCATTCTCTTTTATAGTGTACTCAAATGCTGAGGTGAAAATAGTTTATTATTGTAAGTTTGTTTATTTTTCAATAAATATGAAGAAAACATGTGGAATTAAAGTGCCTAATGATTATTTAAATATTAAGTACTTTACATACACTTTTTACACTTTTTACATATGTTCTTCATATTTATTGAAAATGAACGCCTTTCCGATATCTGATACACGTTGGGAAAAGGAGAAAGAGCTTGAGATCAGATAGGATCAGAAAGTATCTGCAATGCACCTTACTCCCTACACCACTGCTGCTGGCAGGTCTTGTATCTTTGTATGGCCCAACCAAACATTGGTGGGTGGAGTTAGTGTTAATAATCTCTGTCAACAAGGCAGGCTATTTGCACTAAGTGTAAATAGACACTAATATAGTGTCTAGTGAAAAAGATGTGATAGATGTGATACTGATAGTGAAAAAGATATATTTAACTAAATCTGCAAAGTGACATTCCATATACTAAGGAATGGATGTGCAATATCTAAAACAAATTAGGTTTAACAAGAGCTGTAAAATGTGTTGTTTGGAATAGGCCAGTGTTTTCTAAACCTGCCACTGAAGTACCCCAACCACTGCACACTTTGGTGCACTTTAAATACCCATATGATGTATTAAATACGTTGATAAAAACAAAGGGCCCTATTATGCACAGCGGCCCAATGCAAAAGTGTTTTTTGCTAGTTTCAGCCTGACGTTGCTTATCATTTTCACGTCCTTCACCACGTTGCTTAAATAGCAAATGCATTTGTGCCCATTTGTGCACCCATGGATCTGAAAACGAGGTAAGTTCAGGAGCATTGTTGGCGCGTTGCTATTTTGAGGCAACTGAAATAGACTGAGCCATTGACCAACAAAAACCTGCTCTAAAGTCAATGACGCAATCTTGCGCGCTTTAAACCATGTGCTTAGATAGGGCCCAAAGTGTGTAATCTTGGACACTTCATGCACCCGACTGTCGTGGCTTTAATTTTGTAGCGGAGGTGGAGGGGCTATCAGACTTTAATGCTGAATGACAAAATACCCATTTAAAATACCATATAACCCATACACTCACCTGAAAGGATTATTAGGAACCCCATACTAATACTGTGTTTGACCCCTTTCGCCTTCAGAACTGTCTTAATTATTTGTGGCATTAATTCAACAAGGTGCTGAAAGCATTCTATTTATATTTAATATATTTAAAGGATAGCATCTTGCAGTTGATGGAGATTTGTGGGATGCAAATCCAGGGCATGAAGCTTATTCCACATCCCAAAGATGATCTATTGGGTTGAGATCTGGGATCTCATTTATAAAGCATGCGTACACACAAAACGCGGCTGGAAAAGTATGCACGCCAGTTTCCACGCAAAGGTTGTGCTCTATAAAAATCAAACTCGAAGGGAGAATGTGCTCACCTTCAAGCAAACTCTTGAGCCTGTGTGTACGCACATTCTGGAGATTAAGGGAATTGGCGACACCGATGATGAGCTGGAGTTAAATGTCTTTTTGGTCACTTTTAGACCGCAAATCTAAAGAAAATTATAGCCTATAGGCTACAGAAAGATAATAGAGTACAAATATAATTTCACTCACCAAGCCTATCACTTGAAGCCAATATCCATCCCTTCTTTAGTGTCTGCGCCAGCAAGCCGTGTTGGGCCATTTAGTGAATCTGACGCACATACACTTTTAGTACTATGTACACTTTTAGTAAAGATCATACACACAGTTTTATAAATGGTGACTGTGGGGGCCATTTTAGTACTGTGAACTCCTTGTCATGTTCAAGAAAAAAATTGGAAATGATTCAAGCTTTGTGACATGAGTACATTATCCTGCTGGAAGTAGCCATAAGAGGATGGGTACATGGTGGCCATAAAGGGATGGACATGGTCAGAAACAACAATCTGAATGTCTTAACAGAAATCGACACTCATCAGACCAGACAACATTTTTCCAGTCTTCAACTGTCCAATTTTGGAGAGCTCTTGCAAATTGTAGTCTCTTTTTCCTATATGTAGTGTAGATGAGTGGTACCCGGTGAGGTCTTCTGCTGTTGTAGCCAATCCACCTCAAGGTTGTGCATGTTGTGGCTTCACAAATGCTTTGCTGCATACCTCGGTTGTAACGAGTGGTTATTTCAGTCAAAGTTCCTCTTCTATCAGCTTGAATCAGTCGGCCCATTCTTCCTCTGACCTCAAGGCATTTTCGCCCACAGGACTGCCTCAGTACTGGATGTTTTTCCCTTTCACACCAGCTCATCTCGGCCACAGCTGTACCTTAGCATCCAACTCCAGAGGGGCTGGATGAATGAGGGAGAACCAGAGAATAACAGTGTGATGTCTCCTTGGAAGCGAATAGGTCCACCTTTGTAAACCCTAGAAATGGTTGTGTGAGAGAATCCAGTAACTAAACAGAACGTGAAATACTGAGACCAGCGCCGTCTGGCACCAACAACCATGCAACGCTCAAAATAGCTTAGATCACCTTTCTTTCCCATTCTGACATTCAGTTTGGAGTTCAGGAGATTGTCTTGACCAGGACCACACCCCTAAATGCATTGAAGCAACTGCCATGTGATTGGTTGTTTAGATGATTGCATTAATGAGAAATTGAACAGGTGTTCCTAATAATCCTTTAGGTGAGTGTAGCAATGTTCAGGGAAGAAGGAGGCAGGAACCGGATAATAATCAAAAACTAAAACTTTATTTAAACGAAATAAACAAACAAAATACCTGCCAGCAGCCCCTCGCGGACGACTGCTGGCTACCCAGAATAAAATATAAATACCGGCCAGCAGCCCCTCACGGACGACTGCTGGCTTACCAAAATAAAACAAAAGCAGGCCTGTTCCTCTCTCGCTCATCCACTCCGTCGCTCCCCTTTATGGCTCCGCTCCTCGATGAATAATGCGAGACCGGTGTGCTTCGCAGGTGCTGCTCATTAGCAATCGCACCACCGGCCTCGCAGACTCAGCTCACGTCCCTCGGCCTTCCTGCTCACCACATACCCCCATCACCCTCACAGGCCGGGGGTAGACCCGAGACTGTGCCTCTCCCCCGCCGGCAGCGTGATCCCTGGGGGTATGGATGAACGAGCCGAGGGAAACGGAGACGGAAGCGTGGGGGCGGACGGACACGAGAGAGGGAGAGAGGAAAGAAGAAGAATTAGTCCGGCTCCCACAACGCGGCTGCCATGTTGTCCCTCACCAGCTGGGCGAACTCCTCCGGCGGTGCCCGGCGGCGACGCTGGATGGCCCTCGGTGGACGCCTCGACACTCCCCCGCCCCCGGTGAACGCGCGACGCTCCTCGGGTGCCTTGGGCAGACGGCAGGAGTCCCCGCTCCCTGCTCCTCCCCTTCAGTGGCGGATGGCAGCAGGCTCCTGGCCCACGGCAAGCCGCGGTGACTCCTTCCTCTCCCTCCCCGGAAGGCAGCCGCCCCCTTCCCAGGCAGTCGGCGGCGGGAGCTCGGGCGTCCACACCGCACGCACCCCAGCGCCCCGCCTCGAGCGTCCATGGCCGCGAGTCCCCCGCTCCCTGCTCCTCCCCATCTGCGGCGGACGGCAGCAGGCTCCGGCCCACGGCGAACGGCGGCGACTCGCGCACCATGCTCGATGGCACCGTGGATTCCCACAGCGGCGAGGACCCTCGGACAGCAGCGTTCCTCCCTCTCCCCGGGTTTCGGCACCAGTGTAGCAATGTTCAGGGAAGAAGGAGGCAGGAACCGGATAATAATCAAAAACTAAAACTTTATTAAACGAAATAAACAAACAAAATACCTGCCAGCAGCCCCTCGCGGACGACTGCTGGCTACCCAAAATAAAATATAAATACCGGCCAGCAGCCCTCTCACGGACGACTGCTGGCTTACCAAAGTAAAACAAAAGCAGGCCTGTTCCTCTCTCGCTCATCCACTACGTCGCTCCCCCTTACTGGCTCCGCTCCTTCGTGAATGATGCAGACCGGTGTACTTCGCAGGTGCTGCTCATTAGCAATCGCACCACCGGCCTCGGCGACTCATTGCTCACGTCCCTACGGCCGTCCTGCTCACCCACAGTGAGTATAGAGGGAATGCGCATGACGTCACCTCCGGCCAGAGTGCTGCAGTTCTTCACAGTGAGTGGCAAAAAGACTGAGCGGCTGTATATGTGTTCAGCGTGAATGCCGCGAAAAACAAACACAACACATATAAAGTGGGAAAGAGCTTTGCGATTGACTTTACAACTGAGATTTGACAAAAAATCGGAGGTATATTTTTACAGACTGCGATAGAAAGAGGAGCAAATGGATCACTGCAATTCACAGAAACAACTGGACTCCAGTCAGCGAAAGGTGGATTTGCAGTTATCATTTTGTGTCAATATGCTGAATTTAGCTGTAAAACCATACCCATATATTTTGTATTGTTATATATATATATATATATAAACAACTAATCAATTAAATATGTATCATTCCATATTCTGCATTATTGGATGTTTTTTTAATAAACACTGACTAAAAAAAACTATAAAGTTTTAGGGCTGGATGATATGATGATATATAGGCTATATATAACACTGATATAAGTAATCACCCGGATTTAAACCTATATTGTATTTATATAAAACGTTCACAGGCAAATTTGCTTTATGTTTAGGTCTATATTGCTTTTATTTCCCCAGTGTCGAAATCAGGCAAACATAAATGTCAGGCAACACGATTCCTGGCTGCATGTCAATAATATCCATGGATCACGATCTTTAGTAAGTTGTAAGGAACGCTATATTGAGTCCGACATTTAATTTAAACTGATAAAATTGTGCGTTTCAGGTTCGCAGTTTCCCTATTAAATCCAGTCACGCAGCAGATCTTTTGCCACTTGGTCAGGCTGAGAGGGGTTGTTGAGCCAAATCAGGTGTGTTTGACTAGGGAGACATCTAGGGCGAAGCATCCTGGTGCCATTCTCACCCTGAAGGTCAGAGAACCTGCATCTCATAATGTAGCATTTGGAACTTGAAAGGCAAAGTAATTTTTTAAAAAAAGTCTTTATTTGGAATTACCATGACAATGCAGTACAGTGTCCTTTGTTGTTCTTGCAACAGAAATTTCAAATTTTTGCTTATAACATAATTATTTTGCAGAGTATTATTTCATAACTTATTTTATAATTATTCTATAACTATATATTTTGTAACATGTATGTGTTCCCTCTCTGCTCTCAACTTTAAAATTTGCCACTTCTTGTTTGTACGCTTCTGTCAACACCACCTTATATACTGTTAAACTAATTTCTATGAAACCTAAATAAACTTCATTTGAAATGTATTACATAAATGTGTGTAAAATTCACAAAACAGAACAAAACAACTTGAATTGTTCTGTTTAATACATTAACTCAAACTCTGCTATCTGGCTTCAAAATGAATCCTGAGGACTCTCCATATTGGGTCACAAGAGTGCATGGAGTTGACAAGGATATTATGCTACTGTTTTATAAGGCAGCTATTGAGTCTATTGTTCGATATGGTATTGTAGTTTGGTTTGGTAACCTGTCAGTTAAACTAAAATCACTGCTCCAAAAATTAATCAAAAGGGCGGGAGAAATAATTGGGCAAGTGCAACCGACTACTCTTTAATGAGCTTTTTGAGGAGGCGGTAAAGAAACAGAGTTTTAAAATCATTAATGACTCGAATCATGTCCTCTACAGTGAGTATGAGATGATGCTAAATCATGTTATGAGTGTTATGTGTTATGTATAATGTTATGTATAATGTGTTGCATCTGTGTCTCGAATGCTAAAGATGAATTTCTCCGTACAGGAGACAATAAAGGCTTATCCAATCCAATGACCATAAACACACAGGGCAAATTCTTGCACCCACTTTGGGAAGGGGACGCCATTAAATGTTCCTTCCAAACAAAAGTGATCAACTGAATCCCTTCACAAAGGGCACTTACACAAGTCAGTTAGCGAAGGCAACATGTAATGGTCACTTCGAAGGAAGTAATTTAATTGTTAATGGTCATATGACCCAGAGTGACAAGTCATTTTAAATCTCAGATATGGCAAGTTAACATATAAATACAATTCAACTTGTGTTTTGTTGAGATATATTAAAGGCCTCCTGAAATCATTTTTTTTAGCTTTAAGTATGCATATATCAGCCTTAATGCTTTATGTGTTTAATGCTTAAAGGGTTTGTTCACCCAAAAATGAAAATTATGTCATTGGTGACCCTCGTGAAGCCTCAAGCCTGTAAGACCGCCGTTCATCTTCGGAACACAGTTTAAGATATTTTAGATTTAGTCCAAGAGCCTTTTTGTCCCTCCATTGAAAATGTATACACGGTACACTGTCCTTGTCCAGAAAGGAAATTTAACTTATAAAGTTAAGAACAGATTGGGAACATACACACACACACACACACACATATAAGTCCCTTCAAGAGCTCTGCCCTTCTGTAGGGCTTAGGGAAGCTCACTTCCGACGGCAATGTGCCCATGTCCCCTTCACTAAAGGCTTGTGGAGGGGCCCTCAGGTGTTCATTTTCATCTGGAACAAATGACCCTTTTCCTGAAGTGCCCTTCAAGGAATTCACTCTTTTAACTGTGCAGTGCTGGAGGGACTGTTCAGTCCAGGGTTGAGAATCCTGTTTGTTGCAGTGCCATTGTTTTTTTTTTTTTTTTTTTTTTAAACAGTTAACATTTTAATTAAATTTTGGCATTTGACTTACCATTCTGTAATGTATGATTATTAAGGGCAACAGATGGAACTGGATAAATATTCTGAATGTTTCAATCCAATCTGACTTCTGACCTGTAATGCTGTCATAATCACTGTCCGTTCAGTGGCCAGAGGAGAACTGACACGGGTTCTCCTACGTTTTTTTATTATCCTTTTTTTATCCATTCTGCCCTGATGGAGTTTTGGTTCCTTGCCACCGCCGCCTTTGTCGCATTTGGCTTTTAGCTTGCTAAGTCGAGGGACATTTAATATTCAACAATATTATTGATCTGCCTGCATTGACACCATTATATAACAACTGAACTAAGCTGGACAATGACATCACTGTTTTCTCCAGAGTGGCTACAGTATATATAAAAATTAACTAAATTATTAACTTTTTTACAACAAAAATTAACTTGATCACTGAACTTACTCAAGCTGGACTGTGATGCTATTTTCTTCTTTGCTGTACAGCAGAAACAAACTTTGTTGCATTATTTTCATATTCTGTCTATCTAAAGCTGCTTTGAAACAATCTGCATTGTAAAAAGCGCTATAAAATATAAAAGGTGACTTGACTTGACTAGTCAACAGGCCAGTAGAACAGTGATCTACATTCAAGAAATCCGAGTGGACAGAGCAATGGAGAAGATACCTGCTGTAACACATTTGATCTGTGTTGCTTGGGCCTGCCTATTATAACACGTGTATACATTGCATGGCTTTAAAATAATTACTATGTCATGTTTGACTTTGATTTGACTTTTTTCTGTTTGCTGAATCAGTTTCTATTGTTTGCATTTGTTTCCTTGGAACATATTGTTTGATTTCAACACTGCGCCCGTTTATTGTTTTAATTGATTGGTTTGAGTCAATATACTGCGTTTGTTTTAAGTCTTTGTTCCATATTTTTTTGGGCCTTCAGAAGTTGGATGTCTGTGGTTTTTTGAGAGTGATTTGTTTCCTTTTTGAGTGTGTTAATAAAGTATTCTGCTGCACATAGATCCAGCTTTTTTTCTTCTCCGCTGTGACCAAGTCTTCTTAAATTGATTGTAACTTTTTGAAATTAATATAATACTGCATTTTAAAATGAATTTATAAAATTGTTCAGATTATTCATTATATTGGATATTTACTCTGAGCTCAGTGTTTGTGGTTCTTGTGCAGTTTGATTGGGGTTTGATGTGACTGAGATGAGCACTGTTGCATCTTACCATATTTTACACCTATGTTTTTTTTACTACAAGAGACATTTCTGAAATCAAATTTGTGTCATTTAAAGGAGTAGTTCACTTAAAAAAAGACATTTGCTGATAATTTACTCACCCCAATGTCATCCAAGATGTCCATGTCTTTCTTTCTTCAGTCGAAAAGAAATTAAGATTTTTGATGAAAGCATTCCAGGATTTTCTCCATATAATGGACTTTACTGGTAACCAAACGGTTCAAGGTCCAAATGAGAGTTTCAGTGAAAACTGCAAACTGTTCAAAGGGCTTTAAACGACACCAGACGATGAATAAGGGCTTTATCTGGCAAAACGGTCGGCCATTTCAAAAATAAATAAAAAAAGTTTAAGTTTTATAAGCACAAATGCTCGCATTGCTCTGTTCTGTGATGCGCGTTTGTGACTCTCCTGTTCGAACTTTTTGAAGTCAGACGAGTTCAAACAGGATAACTGAGCAAGGCGAGCATTTGTGCTTATGAAACTTTTTATATTTATATTTTAAATGACCGAACCGTTTGTAGATAAGACCCTTATTCATTGTCTGGTGTTGTTTAAAGCCTTTGAAGCTGCACTGAATCTCTTATTTGGACCTTGAACCATTTGGTTTCCAGTAAAGCGCATTATATGGAGAAAAATCCTGGAAAGTTTTCATTAAAAACCTTAATTTCTTTTCGACTGAAGAAAGAAAGACATGAGATATATTGGATGACATGGTGTTGAGTAAATTATCAGCAAAAGTTTTTTTTTTTTTTTTTTTTTTTAAAGTGAACTACTCCTTTAAAGGGATATTTCAGTCAAAAATTTCAATTCTGTCATCATTTACTCACCCACCAGTTGTTGTTCCAAACCAGTAAGAATTTCTTTCTTCTGCTGAACACAAAAGAATATATTTTTAAGAATGTTGGTAACCAAACAGTTGACAGGCCCCATTGGCTTTCATAGTATTTTTTCCATACTATGGAAGTCAATGATGTAAATATTGACAGAATTTACATTTTTGGGTGACCTATCCCTTTGGATTTTACTGTGTTAATAGATTAACTACAAGAAAATAAATAAATAAACAATTCATTCAAAGTATAAGAAATGTGTTGCAGTACAGCTGAATAGAACTGATCTTCTGTGCACAATTGAGTTTCCAGCAAAAGAATGGATAAACAGAAAAGGTGTATAGGTCAGCAAAAGCTTGTCAAATCTAATAAAGTGAAGGATTGCACAGCAGCAGCAAAACATGCATACATTTGTAAATGCTGTGTATATTAGTTTGTCTGTGTAGAATTTCCCATTTGTTTAAAAGCAATTAAAATAGTAATCTCTGATTAATGCAACTTTATATTTCTTATTTTAATTAGTACCTGCACAGAATTAGAATGTTGTATAGTCCTTAAATGGATAGTTCACCCAAAAATGAAAATTAGCCCATGATTTACTCACCCATGATTTACTCAAGTCAACCCAGGTGAATATAACATTCTTCTTTCATACGAATACAATTGGAGTAATATTAAAAAGATATTTTGGCTCTTCCAAGCTTTAAAATGGCAGTGAATAGTTTTTGTTTTGAAGTCAAGTTAATAAAGGCCCTCATAAGTGAAGCAATGAGTTTGTGCAAGAAAAATTTTAATATTTAAAACTTTATAAAGTAAAATATATAGCTTCCTTTTGTGGATAGATGCACTTTTATGGACTTCAAAACAGACATAAACAGCCGTTATAAAGCTCGGAAGAGTATATTATTTTACAACTGTATTAATCTGAAGGAAGAATGTCATATACAGCTAAGATGACTTGAGGGTGAATAAATCATGGGCTATTTTTTTTTGGGTGAGCTATCACTTTAAAGCGATTCTAATGTCTTTCCAAAAATCGTATTTCTTGAGTGGAACACAATGGAAGATGTTGGACCAGATGAGTTCCTCAGTGACCATTCACTTTCAGTACTTCATACAATGAAAGTGAATGAGAAAGTGAGACTATAAGTGTGTCATATCCATTTGTCTTCCATAAAGAAAGAGAAAGGTCAAATGGGCTGATTATGAAATACTCTCATGAAACTTGTAACACACGTTACATAGAAGGATTACAACAATCACGGGCCTCCTGGTGGTCTGAAATGTGCAGTGAGATGCACGGGCTCCTCTCTGGAGGAGGTGGTATATTCTCAGATGAGCCAGAGTTGCGATGCGGAATCGAGTCGCTGTCCGGGGTGCTGAAGTTCACTGTCCTGGAGGACACTCGCACACTTTCCTTTAGAAAGCTCATCTCACCTCAAACGAGCTCGGCACGTGTCTGTCTGTCTGCCGTATAGCCTCGCTGACCGCATTTGCTGCATATGCATCAATAGTTTCCTACATTCACCCTGCTTTCTTTGTTCCCGGTACCAATAAAGAAATGTCCTTGACACGGATTTCGCCACTAAAGCGCTTCAGCTCGTGAGCATGATGGAGATGCGTTTCGTGGTCATAAGATGTGAGATGGAATGACATGAGTGGTCGCAAGAAAGTCGCATGAGCCCCTCACAAAACAAGTTATAGCACAAATGCGTGGAGTGGGAGCGCATAGTGTACCGCAGACACGGAAGATGTGCTCACCAGCGCCAGCGGCCAATGAGAGCGTTTTTCATCGCTCAACTAAGAGCATGCACAGCTAAATGTCTCACCGCTGGTGGTTGTGGTCGGCTCCGATCGTTGTCCACAGAGACACTGCAGCATATGCGCTCCTTTCTTCAGGAAGAGCCTCAGAATCCTCATTGACTTGAGTTGGTGTGGGTCCCTCGTCAATCCACGCAAACGAGCACAGGATCACAACAGAGGTTGACTGTAGTGTGAGCCCCTCGGGTGGCTATACAGTGTTCGGAGCATCAAAAATAGCAGAGGGCAAAGGAAGACAGTCTCGTGCGGGGCATCTTGAGTGCATCCTGCTGCTGCTTCTTTGCCGGTAGTAGACTAGTGAGTAAGCTACTCGCTTTAGCACATTTAGCTCCAGATGCGCAGCGCAAGGACGTTAGGGTAATGTGCACATGTCTCGCTCTGGAAATGAGAGAAAGTTCAGCTGCAGTGATGAGTGACAGAACGGCCGCTGATGAGGTAATGCGCGCGGTGCATGTTGCATGCGTTACGGGGCAGCCGGAGGCACAGATAGCTGGATTAAAACGCCAATTGTTTCGTGTCCACGGGGAACCGGAGAGAAGCGTAAAGCCTACGTCAGATGAAGCCTACATTTAAAGACAAGGGTTTTTTTTAGTGCATGGTCAAGAAGTTTCGCACCTGCCTTGAGCTGGTCCGTGCACTAGAGGACGCTGTAGTACAATGTGTGTGTGTGTGTGTGTGTGTGGGTTTGTTTATGTGACTTATGAGGACACAAGTTTGTATAATGACATGTGTATTACACTGGTATTACAAATTATTGGTGGTTTAGGAGGACATTTCAAAAATCATCATAAATCAAATGGCTTAAAAAAACATAAAAAACAATGTTTTATTAAAAAATAAAAAATGCAGCATGTCTCCTGTGATGGGTAGGTTTAGGGATTGAGTTAGTGTAGGGGATAGAATATATAGTTTGCACAGTATAAAAAATATTACGCCTATGGAGAGTCCTCATAATGCTGTTGCACCAACATGTGTGTGTGTGTGTGTGTGTGTGTGTGCATGCGTGTGTATGTGTGAATGAGACAGAGGACCGAGTAGCTAAAACTAGGTGGACTGTTTATTCAATATTCAAAATATCAATTTTGCAAATTCAAAACACAATCCCTTGAAGATAGTTTATTAATCCTTACATTTTTTTAATTATTTCTCAATTATGTAATTGGAATCTTGCCCAAGGTGTTGTATTTGACCACAGAAAACTGCATTTTTTCTTAAAATAACACCTAAAAAAGTGTGATCTATCAGTGTGAAGCGTTTTTTTTCTCCTGGGATAAAACAATGTCCTCACAAGGTTAAAAAAATACTGGTATTACCATCACACACACACACAGGTGTGATTGCCAGAACATCAGCATAAAAATTGTACTATCATTACATATAAATGTACCTTCCTAAACTATTCAAATCTGTTTGTTACTGTAATATTTAAAGGCTAACACAGGTGGTACAAATGGAAACCGACTAAAAACAAGTTAGCAACTGTGCCAATGACAACTTCAGACGATTTTTTTATGCATTTAAAAGAAGTCTCTTCTGCTCACCAAGACTGCATTTATTTACTGTACTACAGCAAAATATAGCAAAAACAGTAATATTGTGAAATATATATTTAATTTAAAATAACTGTTTTCTATTTGAATACATTTTAAAATGAGATTTATTCCTACACGATAAAGCTGAATTTTCAGCATCATTACTCCAGTTTTCAGTGTCGCAGAAATAATTTTAATATAATACTGATTTGCTGCTCAGTAAACAATAATTATCAACGTTGAAAACAATTGTGTTTTTCAGGATTCTTTGTAACACTTTTGGGTAACACTTTATTTGAAGGGGTATGCATAAGGCTGTCATGACACTGTCATAAACATGACATAACACCTGTCATGAACATGAAGGAGTCTTTATGAACATTTATGACTGTTGTCATTAAGTGTCATTCGGTAAATTATGACACTTTAAATGCAAAGTTGACATTGTTTAAAATGTCTTTGTTATGACAACTTGATATTTAAAAAGACAAAAATGTCTTGATTATGACAACTTGACATTAACAAAGATAGAAATGTCTTGATTATGACAACTTGACATTAACAAAGATAGAAATGTCTTTGTTATGACAACTTGACATTAACCAAGAAATCATAACTAGTCCAACGTGTTCCACTTTACTTAAGGTATAAGGGAAATATTAATGACACTGTTGTTAAAGCATTTGACAGTGTAATGACCCGTAATGACATCTTTATAACTAGTACAATGTGTTCCACTTTACTTGAGGACAAGTATTCATGTCATGTCACAGTTATAATGGTGTCATGACAACCAAAGTTAAAACCAACCATAACATATGGTTGGGTAATGTAATGTTAACACATTACAGGTTAACAGGTTATGAATTCTTGGTTATGTCAAGTTGTCATAACCAAGACATTGTTGTCTTGGTTAATGTCAAGTTGTCATAACAAAGACATTTTTTGTCTTGGTTAATGTCAAGATTGTCATAACAAATACATTTTTTGTCTTGGTTAATGTCGAGTTGTCATAACAAAGACATTTTAAACAATGTCAACTTTGCATTTAAAGTGTCATAATTTACCAAATGACACTTAATGACAACAGTCATAAACATTCATAAAGACTCCTTCATGTTCATGACAGGTGTTATGTCATGTTTATGACAGTGTCATGTCAGTCTTATGCACACCCTTCAAATAAAGTGTTACCCACTTTTGTAACGTTAAACACTATAGTTCAAAAGTTTGGGCTGAGTATGATTTTTTTTTTAAGAAATGTAATATATATATATTTTATTTGAGCAAGGATTCATTTACATTGATCACAAGTGACAGTGAAGACAATTATAATGTTACAAAAGCCTAAAGAGCAGAAAATACTTCTTTTAAAAACATGAAAAAAAAATATAAAATACACTCTTTTGTTGTTTAAATTATTGACA
The DNA here is from genome assembly GCA_030378365.1 of Hybognathus amarus. Lineage (NCBI taxonomy): Eukaryota > Metazoa > Chordata > Actinopteri > Cypriniformes > Leuciscidae > Hybognathus > Hybognathus amarus. The sequence goes on along the minus strand of JAQIUQ010000307.1, from coordinate 108,573 downwards.
GTTCGGTGTAAGTCAATTGCTGGCTATCAAGCTGCAAACCTTCTGCATGAATACACACCGGAATATACCGGAATGGGTTATAGAATAAAATTTAAGGAAAATAATCCATCTAAAACTTCAAAAAAAATCCATCTATAAATTCCAGAAACATAGCATATACGCTGTTTATTCTTCGTTAAATTCACAGAAATCTACCAAATAGATACAAACACCATGTCCAACTTGCACATTTGAGAGTAATAGAATTACAAAATAGAGCCCTTGCAACAATCCTTACAAATGTTTAAAGTGTTCATATATAAACTAAAAACTAAAAACTAATAACTTTGTAAAAGGCTAACTTTCTTACAGAGACAGTTTCTTTCAAATTGCTTGATGTTTAAATAGATTTTGGAATCAGGAGTTCCTAATGACTGACAAAATGTGTTAAAACAAGCAAGCAAAAGAAATAAAGTGCTTTGCTGCATGCATGACCTATGCAGCAGAGTTGTGTGTTCTCTCTGCAGCAGAATAACTCAATCTTTCCATCACCATAACCAGAGAGATGGGTGAAGAATAAAGAACAGGATTGGAAAAATATGAAGAGAACAAGTAAAGGACAGGTGGCTCAGGATAGATTCACATTGTGCTATTGAGAGGATCATTTCCTGCTAACAAGGCAAAGTTTCATCTAACCATGCCTCACTTCATGTCCACACTGAGTGGTAAAGGACAGTTTGTTGCCATGAGGCCATACAAATGCGAAGCAAAACATTTGTGAATGTTCTGACCTTTTGCCTTTGACATCTATGAGTATGAATCCTGTACAAAACTAAAAATTCGTCATATAACTGACGTTTTGGGACGTCTTTTGACCATTCGTCAATATATGCCTTTTCAGGGCCCCCTTAAAGGGGCCATCTGGAATTCTAAATCAAAAAATAATCCATATTCCATAACAGATGGGGGCAGTATACCTCCAGAAAGTGAGTTGTGCCGCGGCTGCACGCACTATCACGTCTTCAAACAACACAAGCGAGAGTTGTTTTGCTCTTTTTCTCACGCATATTATTCAAATCATTTTGATAGTAAAAGGTTGGAAGACCGCAGTTTCACGTGGAGCATTTGGATATTTTTAGAGATCAGAGACTCAATGAACAACATCAACACTAAATGATGAAGACCGTCTCATAAACGCGTCTCAAAAAGAGCTGGTGAATTTCGACGATATGGGAAAATAAAACCCTGGGCAATTATTTTAAGTTTACGGTATTCGTTTTGTTCATATTACACTTTTATTGTTAGTTTGAATTAATTTGACAGACAGCATTCGCTGATGTTGATCAAGCTAACGCCATTCAGAGCTGCCAACTCTCACGATTTCACTGTAAGACACATGCAATTGACACTTAGCAATCAGGTTGCCAGTTAAACTCTCAGATTCTGTCAATTTTATTACGCAATTCAAACAATAAATACCATTTTGGCGCTTGTACATGTTACACCACAGATCCTTAGCGCACGTGAACCGATCTCTACATCTCTACAAGCTAATGGAAAAAGAACATGAACACTGTTGAAAGATACAGTATGCTACAACTTACCAAAATGTATTCCTCATGCATGTCGACCAATCATTTTTTGAACTCTTCCCTGAACTGAAATGTAGTAATCGGCTGTATTTCCACACGACTGACTTCAGGTTCAAAGTACACACACACATAAAACGCGCCACTTACTCGTCTATTGCAGTGTGCGGCTGGTGTTTATGTTGCCCGCCCGCATACCGCCTCCCATGGCCGAAACTGGTATTACGACACCTGACGGGCCGGGGCTAGTAATTTAGCATGCTAATTTAGGTTTATATCTCGGCAGCACTATAGCTTTCCAGTTTTCTATAGACATCATTGCACTTATTTCTTCTCATTCTTTTGATGCCTGTTGCTCATTTTTGGGATAGTTTCACCTCAAAAACTCCAGATGGCACCTTTAAACGTCAGTAGATGACGTTCTGGATCCTAACTCTACCCCAGACCTAAACCTAACCCTCAAACCCAACTCGTCACCTAACTGACGTTAAAGGTAAAGCGTCAGTTGTATGACGACCCGGGATGATCATCTACTGACGTTTTAGGGGGCCGTAAAAAGACATATATTGACGAATGGTCAAAAGACGTCCCAAGACGTCAGTTATATCATGACGAATTGGGATAAGACTGTGTTACATAAGTACATATAATTCTAGTAAAGGGATAGTTCACACAAAAATATAAATCCTGTCATTAATTACTCACCCTCATGTCGTTCCAAACCCAGAATCTCAGCGACTTCTGCAAGAACCAATGAGATTCATTCTTGTGTTATGCTGCACGTTTGAGCTTCTGCAAGAACAAATTAGGGTAATTCTTGTGTTGCGCAGCAAGTTTGTGCTTCAGCAAGTACCAATGAGGTTCATTTTTGTGTTAAGCAAGCGAATTTGAGCTTCTGTAAGAACCAATGAGGTTCATTCTCGTGTTACGCAGCGAACTTTGTACTTCCAGAAGAACCAATAAGATTCATTCTCGTGTTACACAGCACGTTTGAGCTTCAGCAAGAGCCAAAGAAGTTCATTTTCATTTTAAGTAGCTTCTGCAAGAACCAATTGGGCTCATTCTCATATTACGCAGCGAGTTTGAGCTTTCACAAGAACCAATGATGTTTATTCTTGTGTTGCGAAGCATGCTTGAACTTCTGAAATTACCAGTGAGGTTCATTCTCGTGTTACGCATGATGTTTGAGCTTCAGCAAGAACTAATGAGGTTAATTATTGTGATACGCACTGAGTTTGAGCTTCTGCAAGACCAATGAGATTCATTCTCATGTTATGCTGCACGTTTGAGCTTCTGCAAGAACAAATTAGGGTAATTTTTGTGTTACTCATCATGTTTGAGCTTCAGCAAGAATCAGTGAGGTTCATTCTCGTGTTGCGCAGCAAGTTTGAGCTTCAGCAAGAACCAATGAGGTTCATTTTTGTGTTAAGCAAGCGAATTTGAGCTTCTGTAAGAACCAGTGAGGTTCATTCTTACGCAGCAACTTTGTGCTTCTGTAAGAACCAGTGAGGTTCATTCTTACGCAGCGACTTTGTGCTTCCAGAAGAACCAATGAGATTCATTCTCGTGTTACACAGCATGTTTGAGCTTCATCAAGAACCAATGAAGTTCATTCTCATGTTAAGCAGCTTCTGCAAGAACCAAACAACCAATAAGGTTCATTCTCATGTTACGCAGCGAGTTTGAGCTTTCACAAGAACCAATGAGATTCATTCTTGTGTTGCGAAAGCAAGTTTGAACTTTCACAAGAACCAATGAGGTTCATTCTTGTGTTACGCATCGAGTTTGAGCTTCAGCAAGAACCAATGAGGTTCATTCTCATGTTACCTAGCGAATTTGAGCTTCGGCAAGAACCAATGAGGTTAATTCTCATGTTATGCAGTGACTTTGTGCTTCCAAAAGAATCAATGAGATTAATTCTCGTGTTACACAGCACATTTGAGCTTCAGCAAGAGCCAATGAATTTCATTCTCATGTTAAGCAGCTTCTGGAAGAACCAATTAGATTAATTCTCATGTTACCCAGCGAGTTTTCAGCTTTAGCAAGAACCAATAAGGTTCATTCTCACATTACGCAGTGAATTTGAGCTTCAGCAAGAACCAATGAGATTCATTCTGATGTTACCCAGCGAGTTTTAGCTTCAGCAAGAACCAATGAAGTTCATTCTCATGTTAAGCAGCTTCTGCAAAAATCAATTATGTCAGAGAATGTCTAATTGAAGAGAATTGGCACTGGCTGGTTACTTCCGGGTTCTGGACTGGCTGCAGTAACACGTCTCTATCCATGCGGGGCGCTCGTGGTAGAGTGCAGAATGAATGGGAGTCAATGGGGTTTCACCCTCAGAAATCCACTTTCTCAGGATGTAATGTTTGTCAAGTAATTTGAAAGTTGCATTCAAAAGGGAGGGCTAAGATAATACACTCAGCTGAAAATTTCATTTTTAAGTTCACTTATCTGTTCTAAAAACCCGTTAAAAAATGTGATGACGTCACACAATAGCAGAATGCTAGCGTGTTCCAGCCAACAACGGCCTAACCTGTAAGAAATCAAAAGGACATAAGTACTCGTTCATTCGACTTTTGGTCTATAATCTATATTGAACTTGCGGAATCAACTACAAACTACAACTACAGACACATTTAGCCGTTTAGCCCCATAGACTCCTATTCATTCTGCTCTCGCCCGCGATCACCTCCAGTGAAATTCTAATGGAACTGCAACCAAGATGATACACAATGGGGCTAATAGGAAGTGCCAAGTCTCTCCGTTAGACGGGCTCTGATTATGTTCATCCTTGTGTTACGCAGCGAGTTTGAGCTTTTGCAAGAACCAATGAGGTGCATTCTCATGTTATGCAGCAAGTTTTAGCTTCAGCAAGAACAAATGAAATTCATTCTCACGTTACGCAGCGGCTTTGAGGTTCATTATCGTGTTAATTCTCGTGTTACACATCATGTTTGAGTGTCAGCAAGAACCAATGAGGTTCTTGCTGACACTCAAACATTCATTCTCGATGTCACGCAGCAAGTCATTCATGACATCCATTCTCGTGTTATGCAGCAAGTTTGTGCTTCAGCAAGAACCAATGAGGTTCATTCTCGTGTTACGCAAGCGAGTTTGAGCTTCTGCAAGTTCCAATGAGGTTCATTCTCGTGTTACGCAGCATGTTTGAGCTTCAGCAAGAGCCAATGAATATCATTCTCATGTTGAGCAGTATCTGGAAGAACCAATTAGGTTCATTCTCGTGTTACAAAGCTAATTTGAGCTTCTGGAAGAACCAATTAAAATCATTCTCATGTTACGCAGCGAATTTGAGCTTCAGCAAGAACCAATGAGATTCATTCTGATGTTACCCAGTGAGTTTTAGCTTCAGCAAGAACCAATGAGGTTCATTCTCAGGTTACACAGTGATTTTGAGCTTCAACATGAACCAATGAGATTCATTCTCATGTTACGCAGCGAGTTTGAGCTACAGCAAGAACAAATGAGGTTCATTCTTGTGTTACGCAGCGAACTTTGATTCTTGTGTTACGGGGGATGTTTGAGCTTCAGCAAGGACCAATTAGGTTCATTCTCGTGTTACGCAGCAAGTTTGAGCTTCTGAAAGAACCAACGAGGTTAATTCTCAAGTTACGCAGCGAGTTTGAGCTTCCGCAAGAACCAATGGGATTCATTCTTGAGTTACACAGCACGTTTGAGCGTCTGAAATACCCAATGAGGTTAATTATTGTGTTATGCATCATTTTTGAGCTTCAGCAAGAATTCATACTCATAGATGTGAAAGGCAAAAGGTCATAACATTCACAAATCTTTTGCTTCACATTTGTATGTCCTCATGGCAACAAGAATAGATAGACAGACAGACAGGCAGGCAGGCAGGCAGGCAGGCAGGCAGGCAGGCAGGCAGGCAGGCAGGCAGGCAGGCAGGCAGGCAGGCAGGCAGGCAGGCAGACAGACAGACAGACAGACAGACAGACAGACAGACAGACAGACAGACAGACAGACAGACAGACAGACAGACAGACAGACAGACAGACAGACAGACAGACAGACAGACAGACAACAACAGACAGACAGACAGACAGACAGACAGACAGACAGACAGACAGACAGACAGACAGACAGACAGACAGACAGACAGACAGACAGACAGACAGACAGACAGACAGACAGACAGACAGACAGACAGACAGACAGATAGATAGATAGATAGATAGATAGATAGATAGATAGATAGATAGATAGATAGATAGAATAGATAGATAGATAGATGTGGGATTGGGAATGATCAAATCGAAGCGATGAGAGACAACTATATTATAGCGAGAACTAAATAGAGAGAACTATTAAGGCAGCAAGATGGAAAGGTGTGGAGTGCACTTCTTCATGAAAAAAAAAACGATGGACAAACAGAAAAGATGTGTAGGTCAGCAGAAATTTTTCAGGATTAATGAAGCTAAGAAAACATTTACGCTGTAAACGCACACAGCATTTCTATCCCCACCTGTGAGTCTGTTTTGACAAGCAGTCAGTCAAAGTATAAGAACAAAAGCTCACAGCACTGAAGTAATATGCCCATTTAACACCAACACGCATTCACCATGTGTGTGCATTCAGAATAGAACCTTTTGTTTTAACATAAACTGATAGTGGATCTCATGCCTTTACATAAATCACTCAACAACATTGCAGTGCACATGGTGATGGAGAGAGTTTCTTTTTGCTTGGATGCTGTCATGCTGATCGGCGGGCTCAGTGCCACAAAATCCACATCACACATTCATGTCTCCCAAACAGAGGACACCCAGCACTTTTATAGGAGCAGCTGGCCCAGCCCCTGGTTGATAGAAATAAATTCACACAAAAAAGTCACAAAAGCTCTTGTTCAAATTTATGAAATATCACACTATGTAATAACAAAAGTCAATTTATAGTTAATTCGAGTAACGAAACAGTGAGTTTTGTGCTTTGCGTGGATGTTTTGTGTTTACAGGATTTTGATTTGCTCAGCATCTGCACAGGAGGAAAGGAAAGCAGCCGCTGCCTTTATCTTGGCACACACTCGCCTAATGTTCATATGTCATCTGATCTACCCACTCAACAACAACTACACAGCATTAAAAATCATCCCATCCTAACATAATGTCCACATGTACCGGATCTTTTGCAGTTCGCTAAGCTTTAAAGTCCGAATACTGCATTGAGCTCCGCACACTTCCGCAGTCCACTTTCTCCGAACACCCCTAAAGCGCATTCACTCTGTCCCGGCGTGGTAATAAACACGTCCATGACTCTGGAAGTTTCTTACCTTTGTCTCCCTTATCCATGTTGCGCGGTGTTTTGAAGGAATCTCTCGTTGTTGCAGTTTTTTTGTTGCGTAAAGGGCAGATACAGTGTGCTGAACCTCGCAGTAGTCGAGCAGCACAGAGCAGTCTTTACACGGCGCTATTGATGAATGAGTATGAGAGAGTTTGGGTCCCGGACACAGAGGGCGGGAGTGCACAGTACTCGTGCATGAACGTGTGTTCAAGAAAGATAGAGAAAGAGATAATAATGAATTGCTGTCGATGGAGCTGTTCACTTTCTGTAGTGCTGAAACGCTTTGTTTGTGTAGCTGCCAAGAGTGAATAATCATAATCGCAGAGTCACTGCATCTGGTTATAATTACATTGTTTAACTGAAATGCAACCAAGCGTTTGAATAAGTGGTAACACTTTACAATAAGGTTAATTAGTTAACTACATTAGTTAGCATGAACTAATAATGAACTGCACTTATGCAGCATAATAATCTTAGTTAATATTAACTTCAACATTTAGCCTACTACATTATTAAAATCAATGGTTGCTTTGTTAACAGATAATGCACTGAGCTAACATGAGCAAACAATGAACAGCTCTAATTTTACTAACATTAACAAAGATGAATAAATACTGTAACAAATGTATTGCTTATTGTTAGTTCATGTTAGTAAATGAACTCATGTCAATGAACCTTATTGTGAAGTGTTACCGAATAAGTGACATATTCAGAGTTCAGAATATAGGAAATTCATGCGTTTGATGTTGAATTGGAAATTAAATTCAGAACAGCCATACACATTTTTCCACAAACCCTGAAGTATAACATTGTTCAATTCACTAATTGTGTGTATTTGTTCCCTGATGTATAGAATATATTTTCCCTCAATAGGCTTTTTTTCTTTAAACTGATCAGTACTGTAAACTAACACAATTGATATCAATAGATAATCGCCATTAATACATTTTCATTTTGCTATAGAGAAATGAAGACCAAAATAAATATTGCTATTTGAATTTGAATTCAATTTTAATTTGAATTATTTGCTTTCAAACTACAAATTTACATAATGTTCTCCACCTAAGAAATTGAATTTAAAAACTTTCTTGGTTCAATTGTGAATGTCACACAGCCCTGCGAAATATGTTGTACCTTCTCTATTCACTAAACATTCATATTTTTCCTTTATGTAGCTTATGTGAATGCTATAATTGTAATGATCTCATTGATCAAACTGCGAAGAACGGCAGCATCAGCGGTTTACAGGGACAAGGGAATAACGGCTTATGTTACCTCAGCTGTTAAAAAAAGAACTAGATGCTGCTATAAGAGTTCAGTGTTCTGTTCTGGTATCAGAGGCACATGTCAAACACAAAGGTCGATTTTAATGACCTCTCAAAGATTCGTTTTTTTCAGAATCTCTGGGTGCATAATGCTTTAATAGCACATGTCAGCATTGTGTGGACGTGTCTATTTGTGCTGTAGATGTATGCAATTGTTCATCATCAGGAACTGGGATGTTGTGGTTGTGTGGAAAGGTGCAGACTGGGATATTATGTCACTGAATGCGCTGACTCAGCGTGTCTGTGGAGTTCACTGTGTATGTCGGTATGAAACAAGCACAGTACAGTACAGAGAACATGGCGGTGTCCAGTGGTGACAAATATGAACTATCAAAATCAGCCAACTTATTGGAACCTAAAGCTTTTGCACCCTTGCATGTATTGTCAAATTTAAAGGAAAAAAACACAAGTAATGGGGCCAAAATTAACTTTTTACTAAATAATAAGAGACTACAAAGTTTTGAAGATTAGGAATACCTATTAATTAAAAGATTATGGAGAAAGTAAATGGACATTGGGGTATAGCAAATCTTGGGTTCAATATTTCTGTTATTACACATTATTCTTAAAGAAGTAGTTCACTTTTTAAAAAAAAAAAACTTTTGATATCCATGTCATTCTTTCTTCAGTCGAAAAGAAATTAAGGTTTTTGATGAAAACATTCCAGGATTTTTCTCCATATAATGGACTTCAATGGGAACCAAAACGGTTCAAGGTCCAAAAGACAGTTTCAGTGCAAACTGTTCAAAGGGCTTTAAACGATTCCAGACGATGAATAAGGGGCTTATCAAGTGAAACGATCACTCATTTAAAAAAATAAAATAACAAAGTTTAAGTTTTATAGCCTCAAATGCTCGCCTTGCTCTGTTCTGTGATGCGCATTAGTGACTCTCCTGTTCAAACTCGTTTATCAAAATGAACAAATCTTTTTTTGTGTCATTTAGTTTATTAAACGAACGAAAGAAACGAATTGACTCGGGAAAAGATTTGTTCATTTTGATGAACGAGTTCGAACAGGAGAGTCACAAACGCACATCACAGAACAAGGCGACCATTTGAGCTTATAAAACTTTTTTTTTAAATGAGCTATTGTTTCACTTGATAAGACCCTTATTCATCATCTGGAAACATTTAAAGCCCTTTGAACAGTTTGCAGTTTGCACTGAAACTGTCCATTTGGTTCCCATTGAAGTCTATTATAAGGAGAAAAATCCAGGAATGTTTTCATCAAAAACCTTAATTTCTTTTCAACTGAAGAAAGAAAGACATGGACATCTTGGATGACATGGGGGTGAGTAAATTATCAGCAAACGTTTTTTTAAAAGTGAACTACTCCTTTAAGTGTCAACACAATATTATATCTGCTATGTAACATAAATTGATACATATGCCACATACATTTTACTTCCATGATGCACATGATTCCTTCCTGTGCTTACAGCATAGCTCAAATGCCCTGTTGTCTAAATATAAATGACTTCAAATATTTATTGCGCTATGTATTATTTACGGATGCAATCATTTACATTCAAAAATAACAATTTTAAAGGACTGATTTTGACCAAGCAAAAAAAAAGTGCCAAACCAAAACAGCTTTCAAAACAATGCACAATTCTTTATTTACTGGAGGAACAACAGAGGCAAGCTAGATTTTTTAAGGTAAAGTACAAACACGATTGATGTCCTACTCTGTATTTTTATTTTATTTTGAGAAGCAATTAAAGGATTTGTTGTTCCAAACCTTTATTCATTTCTTACTTCTGCTGAACAGAAATATATTTTTGAAGAATATGGGTAACCAACAGTTGCCACTGACTTCCATAGTCAGTGGTGCCCCACAACTGTTTGGCTACAAACATCCTTCAAAATATCTTCCTTTGTGTTTATAAAGGTTTGGAACAACTTGAGGGCAAGTAAAAGTGAACTATCCCTTTAACATTAGTGATAAGAAGGCTTATATTGGATAGCTGCTAGTCACTTTCAATAGTTCAAAAACAAAATAGCATCCTTTTATTCTCCAATAGCAGCAACATTTTCAGGGCTTTAAAGGGATATTTCACTTTGAAATTATTTTTTGATATGTTTTAGCTTACCTCAAGGGCATCTTCAATTTTGACATTTTTCAGTTAAACCGTTGTTGTCTATCAGTCATACACTGGAGGCTAAGGGGGTCCACGTCAAAGAGCATGCACAGAGAAGTCAAAATTAAACATGATTTAATGACTCGTAAATGTAAGTACACATTGATGGCCTAAGACACGAAACGAACGGTTTTTGTGAGAAAACGAACAGTATTTATATCGTTTTTACCTTGTGAAATGACAGTGACTTCCAAGTGATCTGAATCAGTTGTGTAATGTCCAACTGAACCGAAATGAATCAGTTCAATGTTATGCCGGAAGTGATCGCTTGCGTGTGACGTCACTCAATATTTACACGGAGATTTCGGAAGTTTACCTTTTACTAAACATATTTAGATATACCAAAAGCTTTTACCAATCCGGTTTCCCGTAATATGTTTAGTGAAAGGTAAAACTTCCGAAATCTCTGTATAAACAAAGAATGACGTAGGCGCGCAAGAGATCACTTCCGGCGCATGCGCAGACCGAAAGCGCCCGTGCCGTCAGATCATTTTGTCATGGCTATGATTACAAGAGGTAAAAACGATATAAATACTGTTCGTTTTCTCACACAAACCGCTTGTTTCATGTCTTAGGCCATCAATGTGGACTTACATTTACGAGTCATTGAATCATGTTTAATTTTGACTTCTCTGTGCATGCTCTTTGAGGTGAACCCAGGGTGGACCCCCTTAGCCTCCAGTGTATGACTGATAGACAACAACGGTTTGACCGAAAAATATCAAAATTGAAAATACTGTGGAAACAAAGACACCTACATCTTGGATGCCCTTGAGGTAAGCTAAAACATATCAAAAATTAATTTCAAAGTGAACTATCCCTTTAAGTCAAGTCACTTTAGACAATTCTGCATTAGTTGAACATTTTTGTCAATTCAAGAACCTCACTCTAACTGGGCATTAATGTAAATTTTTTTAATTGCACTTAAGGAATGTGATTTAAATCAACTATAGATAGAAAAGGTTTGGCTTTTATTGACATATTTTTGTTGCTTCCTCTAAATAAATAACAAGATATGTTAATTGTCCACAATCATAAAGAGGTGATGTATGGGAATGTGTCATCTCAGTCAGCACAGATGCAAAACACATGTCTGATTCTATTGTTTGTTACAACAGACTTTTCATCAGAATAACAATACCATCTATGGGACATATGCTATATTTTCATATACTATGTAAATCATTGTCCAGAATGTGCTAGACTTACACAGCTCTTCTTGAAATCCCCTTAAGGTGCAAATTGGGATTTTCCACATAAGGCCAGTCTTATAGAACTGTTGCAGTTGTTTCCTCCATTCTGATGTAAGCAGGCACAAGGACATAGCTCCAGTTTATGGACAGTGCCCCTCGGGTAAAACCGAAAATAGACCTACATTTTCAGAAGAACTTGTCATCGATACGGGAAGTGAGGTCGCGTGACGTCGTCGGGGTTGATGAATACAGAGATGGACTTGCCTGGATTCTCAGTCACCAACTGCTGTAGCTTCTTGGCCAAGCGGTCATCCGGCTGCTGGTGATCTGCTGAGGAAGGATCCGCCAGTGGAGAGGGCAGTCCTGAGGAACTCCCACGACGCTGCATCTCCAGCGTCAGTCTGTTGGCCGCCTTGGCTTGTTCAATGACGGAGCGCAGGTGTTCCCCGGGATCCGAGCGTACCAGCGCTAGCTTACGAGCATGAAATATGGCGGTCTCGTCACACAGGTGCTCCAACATGTTACACTGCGGGATGAAATAGTTAGGGCAGGTCTTGTTGACAAGGCAGTGCTGCAGGTCATCAATGAGGCCTAGCAGGAAGTGTGCAGCGTAGTCTTCCTGTGACAAATAGCTTGCAGGTAGTCGGTCACAGGCCCACAGCATAATGCTGCGTAAGTAGTAGGGACTGATAGCTGTGGGTTGAGCCAGAAGCTTTACAACTATTGCCTTGCATGCCTGGTAAGCTTGCATGAGGCCTGGTGAGATGCACTTTTTCAACTGCACCTCGCTGCGGGCGAAAGAGAGACGCCACTCGTTTTCCTGGCAACCAGAGGCTGAGCAGGCAGGCAGCAGATAGAAGCCACTGATGACCTCCTCCTCTGTGATTTTGCCATCCCAGAAGTGGTTCTCCATCAACCAGCTCTGAGCAACCGCCGGCCAGCCTTTAAAAGACACCACAGGAACAATGTCATAAAGCATGCGACTACTGCCCACACCTAAAACCATAGACAGCAGCGTGCTGTGACGCTTCCACCCGCTCCACCCTTGGGGTGCCCCTTTGTGGCTTGCGTTGTAACTCCGTCAGCACCAGTCCGACAGCTTCTTGGAACCAGTCAGCTACCAGTGTGGGTGAGAAAGAAGTAATTGGTGGTGCCATTCAGATGGTCAGTCAGCGTGCAGCAGTCTCGCCAACGATTGATGGTACCCTCGTCAAAAAGTCGCAAGCTGAGCCAAGAATGACCTAGTGCTGAGTGGCGCATGTCCAGTGTGACAGGCTGGTTCCGGTCATGCAGTTTAAGTGCAGGAACCAACAGGGTGAAGGCCATGTCATAGTCAGTGCCACGGTTATAGATGCCAAGCTCATCCAGATCCATGTCCACCACACCTTCTCTCACACCACCGGACAACAATAGGTACTCATTGGCAACAGGCAACTTTTGGTCCAGCTTTTGCACCATGCCTGAAATAGAGAAAATATGTACACCATCACAAGTGGTTATAAGAATTACACAAATCAACAAATTATATAATTTTGTCGTCATGAAAAATGAAAGGTTCCACAACAGACTCAAGGTAAATTTGGGATCACAGTGAAATGGTTCTGACTTTGTGAAGATTACATTTTGTTGTCATCATGTAAAAAATAAAATCATTTTTAGCACAATCCTTGTTCGTGAAAAAGTACCACTCCCTGTGCTTTCCAGTTCTTTGTTCATTCTAGTCTGTGTTTAGTGGTTGTTATCTCCATTTATCTCTTAATTTTCTTTGTGAATATAAAATAAAACTATTCGTTTGATACTCTATCGTCTTGGGCTCATTACAGCCACATGACAGAAGATTGGACCAATTAAGTGTATATTTGCTGTTTTTTTTTTCCTTCACATGTGGTTCCACGGCAGACAGTGGAGATTGTCCTGCCGCAATGAACAAACCAGAGACTAACTGCGTCAGACATCGCCCCGGAGCACAAACCACATGGAGAATCTGACAAGGTGCTTGAGTCGACAACAACCCAGTCTTCAAGGGAATATTAATGGAATTTGAGGGCATGGATAGAAGCCCCCTCCACCACCACACCACTGGGAATGAGTTCTGCCTGGCCTCTGGAAACTGTTCAGATCTTTTGAGGAGGTAATTCCCCTGTCTGCTAATACTGCCCAGTCTAGAGTTTCCCCACTGGTCCCAGTCAGCCTAGAGATTTCTGTTTCCCTGCTGGTCCCACCCAGCCTAGAGTTTTTTTTGTTTCCCCACTGGTCTCACCCATCCTAGAGTTTTCCGTTTCCCTGCTGCTCCCTCCCAGCTTTCTGTTTCCCCACTGGCCCAACACAGCCTAGAGATTTCTGTTTTCCCCTGGTCCCACCCAGCCTAGAGTTTTCCGTTTCCCTGCTGCTCCCGCCCAGCTTTCTGTTTCCCCACTGGTCCCACCCAGCCTAGAGTTTTCCGTTTCCCCACTGGTCCCACCCATCCTAGAGATTTTTGTTTTCCCCTGGTCCCAACCAGCCTAGAGTTTTCCGTTTCCCTGCTGGTCCCGCCCACCCTAGAATTTCCGGTTTCCCCACTGGTGCTTCCCAGCCCAGAGTTTCATATGTTTCCTGAGTGTACGTCCAGTCTCCCTCTCCCACCTCCTGTTCCCAAATCAGCCAGTTCCTCAGCCCCAACTCCACCTACACATAACTTTGAGAATCTGCCTCTGCAGTTCAGGCCACCATCTCAGCCAAGTCCAAAGGATCCCCTTGCTCCGCCTCCAGCCTCTGAACCCATGGCTTGCAACTTGTCGGCTCTGCTTTAACTCCTCCCTCCCTTGGCTCCACCAGAAACCATCATCCTTACAGCTCCACTTGCCTGCATCGTCCTCTTTGCATCGACGCCTTGGTCTGATGCCTTCCCTCCGGCTCTACCCCAGACGCTCGTTACCACGACTCCACTTCGGTCTCATCAGTGCCATCAATTATTCAATTTTTAATTATTTTTGAGGTTGTCATAAAAAAACGTAATATTTTTCAAAACTATTTATAAATTTTGTAATATGATTCTCTACAAAGATGTTTTTCATTAATCTAAAAACTAATGAACTAAAAACATTATTGGCTAAATCTTCCTGAGGTACACTTATTGTTAGTTGGGTTATGAATATGTATATTCAGCAAAAAAAAGCTCCCACCTTCAACTGCTTTTTTCCAGCAAAATGTCTTATTATTTGAAAATATAAAAAGATTCCTCTGGACTGAACAAATTTCACAGACATTTGACAAACAGAAATGGAATAATGAGTCTGAAAAGAGCGTGGGATCAAAAATAGTAGTTAGTATGTGGTAAGGCCACCAGCTGCTTTAAGCTGCGGGTCGGCGCGTATGGTTGGGTTGTGGTTGGGTTGCGGGAAAGTTTGTGAGATTGTGGTTTTCTAACACTGACTCCAGTATAATGGAAATCATTATGAACATCAGCTATGCTAATTATTTCCCATCTGCCTTTCTGCTGTTATCTCGGGATGTTTGTCCCGAGAAAATGGTGTTCGTCAGGTCCAGTTTTGTACCCAGCCTCTCACAGGGATTTCAGATGCACCAACGCCTGTGATGAAGAAGACCAACGCCTGTGAAGAGACGACTCAACGCCGGCGATATGTTATGGCGCCATTCTATATATAAACAATATTTATATATAATATTTATATATAAACAATATGAATGTTAGCCACAGGAGAACTGTCCCTCGACTGAGCCTGGGTTCTTCCAAGGTTTTTTTCTCCATCCAATCTGATGGAGTTTTAGTTCCTTGCCACTGTTGCCTTGCTTTTGGCTTGCTTAGTTGGGGATATTTAATATTTAACAATATTATTGATCTGTGTTGTACTACTTTCATGTTATCACTGTGAAGCTGCTTCGATACAATCTGTATTGTGAAAAGCGCTATATAAATAAATGTGACTTGACTTTAAGTACTACAGTGCATCTCATCCTCATAGACTGCAGCAGATTTGCTAGTTCTTGCTGTGAGACCTCCACTCTTCAACCAAGGCAACAGGTATGTTCTTTGTTATTTCATGATACTAAATGGATTAACTTATGGTAATAAATTAAAGTTTATTGTAGTATTACTGTAATTTATTGTCTAGGATGGATACTCTTGTCATGTTTAAGAGGCCACATGATTGTTCATGCAATGAATGTGATGTTATTAGTTCTTCATGTACATTTTTTACCCACAGGATTAATTATATAACATTGTACAATTTAAGCTTCCTGTCACATGAAGACAGCAGAGCACTTTCTTTGGGCGTCTATTTCCAGTGGATCAATATGAGGGCCTGAAAGTTGACACCAGCAGCACAAGGTAAAAGCATCAGGAAGGAGGAGGAACGTAACATTTACATTTGTTCACATTCTATTGTGTGCCTACTGGCTTTTCAGGGCACAGAGAGTTGCTGCTGAGCAAGGATGCAGCTGGCGGTTTAATGTTCTCAAGCATGTCTAATTGTTCTTAAGCATCCAGGCTCACACAAGCTGAGCTTTCATCTGTCCCCATTGAGGATGGGGATGCACTCAAATATTTATAGCTGTTCCCTGAATGGGGCAGTTTGACTCAGCGTCCTTGGAAGCACTCACTATGGAAAATTGATTTACCTTCTTTTGCCATTTACTGTATATTTTTAATATCTCCTAACACTTTCTCATTAAAAAAATGTCCTTACAAAAAGTAGGGCAGTGCAAACAGTTTTTTTGTTTTGTTTTGTTTTGTTTTTTTCAGACATCCAGAAGTTGTCTTGATTTGGTATTTTGGATCATTGTCTTGCTGCATCATCCAGATAAATGTATGCACTTACATTCTCCTAAAGAATTGTCTGGCGTGCAGAATAATGAATACTTCCTTCAATGATAGAAAGACAGAAAAACATCCCCATTTAATCACACTGTTACCATCATGTTTTTTCACAGGGACAATATAGTTAATAGTTAAAATTAAGGAGATATGATTTTAAAAGAATGCTTTATTTTTCTCTGGTTTCCATAGTCTAATATAATTTTATATTTGATGATTTGAAGCCGTTCAATTACTTTTTTCATGGCAGTATAATTCAAAGGAATTTACAAAACAGCTGAGAGAAACCGATATAGTTTTACACAGGTAGAATAGTTTACTTATTACTACACACACACACAAAAAGCTCCTAAAACAATAGTAGTACTTTCCCAGTTAAATCTTCCATCCTACAGTTCCCCTGATGTTCAGCAAAATCCCAAACTATTCCCACATTCCTCCACCCATCATTCTTTAAATCAGTCTCCCACAGAGATTCCAACTCTCAAAGACATGCAGTGTCACTTTTGTTCCATCTGTCTCATTTGCATACACAGACACTGCAGGCCAATCAGCCTCCTGCTTTCTGAATTGAGCTGGGTGAATGGCAGTGAGTGAAAGTGTGAGAACAGAATGAGAGGAAGCTGTACATTACTTCTGCCTCAATGGATGGGTTCCCATAATTGCCTGAATGCCTCCTTACACCCCCCCCCCCCCCTGGAAATAATCACAGTGCTGGACAGGCCTATTGAATTTCTGTTAAAAATATCCAAAATTCTAAAGAATCGGTCTTAGATTAGTCATAGAATTATTTTTTAGACAGGACTAACTATATATATATATATATATATATATATATATATATATATATATATATATATATAAAAAGATTAACAAATTGCTCTCCCTTAAGTTTCTTCTGAACAGAAAAAAAGATATTTGGAAGAATATCAGTAACCTAACAGTTAATGGGCTTCATTGACTTCTATAGTATTTTTCCTCATACTATTGAAGTCAATGGTCACTGCTAACTGTTTGTGTTCATCAGAAGAAAGAAATTCATACAGGTTTAGAACAACTTGAGGTTGAGTAAATGATGACAGAATTTTCGTTTTTAGTTGAACTATCCCTTTAATAAGGTCTTGAAACTTGTAGTTGGAGTGATACAGTAATTACAATAGAAACTGTAATTTATCATTTTTGTAATTAGTGATACATTTTCAGCTTGTTTATTACATTTTAGATTTACATTTAATCATTTAGACACTTGTATCCAAAGCTTTTTATAATTATATAAAATTCGAACTGAACTCAAGTCATTCATTTTACATTTATTTTTAAACTAACCCCAATATACAATACACACATGATTAATTTATGCACCGGTGTTTGCACTGTCCATACACTGTTCTTGGTCAAATGTATTCACTTTTGTCATGTTGGTTAGAGGGATTCAACATGTGAACATAATCATTCTGATCCCTTCAAATAGTAGATTAGGGGCATGCATTCATTCGACTACTGTGGAATTATTCTGCAAGAGGTCAAACATAATCCCGCTTAAGAACAGACCAAAATGGATTCAGTGTTTGGATAATGTAAGATGCGAAGATGTTGCATAAAGCACTAAAGCACTATGCAGATTGTAACACCATCAGCATAATGATCAACCTATGCAAATTAAGTTACAATATATTTATAACCTAGATTAATACATCTTTTAGTCTAAAACCGAAATACGGGTGGAAAAAAATATGAGTACAGTAGGCTACATCTGACCATTTCTTTATACCATACCATTATACCAGATATTATTTTTCACTTAAAACAGAATAAAAATGAATGATGGGCCTAATGAATAACAATTCTGATTATTTGAACAACATATAAATAGGTTTGAAGATGCTATTACCGAGCATAGAGAAGATGAAATCCTTGGCGGTGTGTATTTCCAGTGCCCTCTGGTCATCATACTCCCGTTGGTCTTGTTTGCTGAATTCATGGATGAGTCGGTTGAGCTCCTCGATCTTCACTCCGGACCTGAAGTCCAGCTCGTGGCAGCACCACAGCTTGTGGTTGTTGTTTAAGCCTCCTGGTGCTGCGGTTGGACTGTTCCCCAGGCTGCTAACGGACCCGGTCCGGCTGCTCGGAGCTGGGACCGCCATATTTACGCTAGAAGGACCGCCGGGATGCAACGCTTGGTCTTTGATGGAGCCGTGATGTCATGCAATCCACGAGCAGTCTTGCAGAAAAGCCCATTTCAAAATAAACATGAGAAATAGGTTGTGAAAAATCGAGGAGTAAGGTCTATTTTGGTTCAGACATTTGTAAATCGCCTGTTGATAAATAGGCTAGGATAGCCAATAGAGAGAGAAATAGTTTAAAAAAAAAAAAAACAATAGTCCATTTATTTAGCCTACTAGGATGCATTAATTTGATCATAAAATAATAATAAAAAAATTTGGTAACACTGTTATTTACAGTGTCCTTGTAAACATGTTACATTCAATTATTGAAGCCTATTAGTAACTAAATTATGCAATTATGCAACTAATTAGTTACTGTTTCAATTCCCATAGGCCTACAATTCTTTTTCAAAACGTCTAATCTTTACTGATATGTATTGGCCCATTCTACCCTTTTCGTTTTCAGTTTTGGCTTTTTCATAGAAACTGCCTAAAAGAGCCAATTAAGCTTTCTCTTCACTAATGCAGTGTTTGGCTGGTCATTGCTTTCTTCTGTTTCTTCTGACATAATATAATAATAGTTTTCTGAAATTTCCACATTCTTAAGGATTATAATACAGTTTTTTGTCTTAGTAGACATTCTCTCACGCTTTAAATTTTGCCATCAAAGCTCCCAATAAACAATAGGAAACACAACCAGTTTTCTAGTGAACAGAATCAGTGTCTGTAAAAAAACATAACAGTTTCCCTTGCAATGTGTTTATATTAATATAATATAATATTAATATGTGGTAATACTTATTATTATTACATTTGCTAATTAGTTAAGTAATCAATTAATGTTCAACTAAATAAGTAGAAGTTGGAAGACAAAAAATAACTCATTACTAATTTGTAATAGTTTTAATCCAGAGTGATGCTGTTGAAAAGGAGGGGCGGGGCGATTGGTCTTCAGTGCTGATGTTTTTGCGCAGACATGACGCAGCTATAGCGTCCATGAACATTTGTTTTGTAATATTAATTTCGGGTTGTGTCAAATTGTGAACGCGCTGCAATTCAATCTAATAGTTACCGTATACTATTTTTATGATTTTAGAAAACACATTCGTGTTGGAACTTTGTAGATTAAGTTTGTGTAAGTGTACCACGTGGTTCTTGACGTTGCGAACACAAGACGGATTACAAAACATTGTCCTGATCCAGCAGTGCTTTCTAACCAGGGACATGGCATGGAGGGGTTGCTTTATGAAACGGGTCAAAATAAACTCACTATATGGACAATTCCTGTCTCCAAAAAGCTCCAGGTAACTACCAGAGTCTTGCATGTAACGTTAGTTGTCACGCATTGCTAAGAATGACATGAAGTACTTTTCAGTCTCCTCCAATGTTGAGATGACCGGTTTGAAGTAGTTTTTTTAAACGTACATTATGTACTCTTATGGTTTCTCGTGGTTGTGTAACTTATATTTATTGCCTATATGTTTTGCTCCGCGGAGCGTTTTTGATACTGTCCTCACATAAGATAGCAACCTAAAGGTCAAACTGAATGTAACAGGAAGACAGAACATGGGAAAGGTGCTAAAAACATATACAATCTGCTTGGTAGATTAACCATCCATCCTGAGCAAAGATGTGGCTTCAAGAAAGCTCAGAGACAATCTGAGACAAAAAGAGGTCTGCAAGAGGAGACTGAGGCGGGTCAAAAGCATGTTGTTTCACCCCTTCCAGGAGAACAGGTGCCCCCGAAACCACTGCCACCCAGAAAACCACATAGACTCTTAAGGCCCCTGGTGTTCACAGTGGGGGTAGGTCTTTCTTTTTATCACCACAATCATGAGATACCTGGAAATGTGATTATTACATTTAAATTTGTGACTTTCAGGTTTGCAAAAGTCATGGAAATAAATCTTAAATGTTGATAATAATTTTTAATTCTCGTCTCAGGTCTCGTTTGAGACATTTGCATGCTACTAAATCATTATACAAAATAAATGGCTTACAAATGATAATATGTCCAGTATTCTATGGATTTCTTTTGAAGCCATTTTACAGAGATCTAATGTATCATGTGTTTGGTCAAAAAATTAACCTCATTATGGAGACAAGAGCCATCTTGAAAACATACATATTTGCTTTATTCAGCTTGTCAAATGTCTATTTGTTGGTTTCTGTAGAGGCTGTTCTAACACCATTTCAGTTTACAGGCTGCTCCTTTGGCACTGCTGCCATCTTGCAGTATGAATCAGTAAAGTCACGAGTGCGAATGGCCGTGGAGGAGGCCAAAGAGGAGAAGCGGGATAAACTCGGAGAGGTATCAGTGTAGAACAATTTTATAAGACCAGAAAATTTGCCTGTTGTGTTCATAACACTGCGGTTACGTTCTGTGCAGGGTCATAACACAACATACTGGCATAACTGGTGGAATCAACTGTCACAATTCCAGAAGCAGGTGATTCTGGTCATGTCTGTGGTCGATGATTGGTGGAGTGGGCTCAGTGAAGGACAAAAGACAGTCACAGGTCAGATCTACACTGAATGTATGCTTAAAGTGTAAATTGCAGGTTACATTTTTCACGAAGATAATGCAATGTGCTTACTAAACATAAAGATAAGAACCGCCCACAATTTTTTAAAATGTTTTTTTTATACCAAAAGGCTGCATATAATATGACAAGTTGGTACATTTTACAGTGGTTTTAAAGACCCACTCCAATGAAAATAATGTTTTTCTAGGTGTTAACATGTTCTTGTGTAATTTTTCTGATGTAAGAGGACATATCTTGAGAAAAATAAGCTCAAAGTGTTATTTCTGAGTATTTCTACATTCAAATGGCGGTAAATTCGTAGCAGACGCTAAAATGCCGGCTAAAATAGACTGGAGTTGTGACGTAGTAACTCCACTGGGTGGGGCCACAAGCTCATACTCCCCTCTATTACTGATACTCCCTAAACTTTTTACAAACAAGCATGTAGATAATGTATAATATAATAGTTGTTAATTCATGTATAATATATAATAAAACACACCACAGATGCACAATATAGAAAAGAGACGGGAGAGGGACAATATGGAACTTTTATTTTTCAGATAATGTTTATTGCACATATTTTGTTATTTAATGCCTGTAAATATAAAACAATATACATTCAGACGCAGTCAATAATACAAATCTAATGTTGTATTTCATGCGAGATACCAGCGGTCAAGTGACAAAAGAACGACTCAAACCCGAAGACTCGAGTGATGAACTAAGCATTTCTCTGTCCAGTACTGACAGCATAGTCTCTATGGGACTGCCTGGAAGAACGAAATACTCGGACCCGGCCGAACTTTGAGACTCGAAATGTGAACTAATCATTACTCTTTCTGATCCTGCTGTATCACACACGGCACGGCCCGGCAGACAGATCAGAGTCAGACACACGGCTAACGTATCGAGTCACGAGAGGAGGAGAACAAACCTGATAAATATGAAGTTGCAAAGAATGTCTCGGATCAGGAGGTGAGGTGAACTAACAGAATCAGACAGCAATAGCCTGAACTTAAGACCCAACAACTATTAAATTAATACAACATTTGAGTTGCTTATAATATGTAAGTGTAAGCTAGCAGGAGAGACAGAGCTCTCAGCAATGGGGAGGGTCGTCTCCGTGCCAACGGCTCCGCCCACAACCCAGAGGCGAATTGCTAATGAGCTACTGCCGCTCTGCTGAAGTGCAGTCCCAGAAAACGGCACAGGTTTTGTGATTTTGGCCAAAAATGGCACAATCATAATTTAAAGACCACTGGGAATGTTTAAACATAGCTCAAAAAAATGATCAGAATGGGACTTTAAGCACGCCCCCTCCCTTCCACTAGGCTAGGCGTGACGTCATAAAAGGGACTCTAAGCTTTTACTGTCTATGCCTGGTCTATGCTCCAAGCCTAGAGTTACAGTAAGTCTAAACGGAAAGTAGGTTAGCAGTTATATTGGAGACCTAGCTAGCAAAAATGGTTAACTATTGTGTTTGTGCAGGATGTACGAATACATCAAAAACAGGGGAGATGCTCCACAAGTTCCCCAATGACAAACGGCTAATTCGTGCCTGTAAAAGCCTGATCCTACCCGAGCACATTGTGTCCAAACCTGGCCCGAACAGACACATTAACTGTAATTATGAACTTGAGCCCGATTTAAACCCAACCATTTTTTAATATGTGGGTCATTATTATAACTGACGTTCCTAACTACTTTCTATGTTACTTTCTCCCCCGTAACATTAATATTTTGTCCCGCTCCTCCCACAAAAATACTTACATATATACAGTGTATGTGTGTGTGTGTATATATATATATATATATATATATATATATATATATATATATATATAATTCAAATGGTTTTAAAAGAATCATAAATAATCTTTCTCCAGAGATCATAATGCCAATTAATATCCAAAATGAGTAGGAAAAGGTGCACTACTAGACATTCAACTAATTATAATTGGTTAGTAGCCTAATGAAGAGAAAAACTACATTTGCAAAATCCACATTTTCAGTTTGCCAGTTGAACTGAAAATGCAAACAAAGGAGAACATTTTTCAAAGAAATGTTAAAAAGGCAGGTTTGTAAACAAGATTGTTATTATTGCTTATCTTTTTTAAAGCTTAACTAGGGATTTGGGCTGCAATTTAGCCTTTTGCTAGAAACCTGTATGTAGAGCATAAGATGCTTGAAATTATAGCAATGTTTTTTGTTTGTCTGCATTGTCCCTGTTAAATAAACAAAAAAGAATGTGAAGCAGTGTTTAACCTGGGTTTACACTGACCTGGGGTGAAAAAAAACTATAGTCTGCTTTTTGCCTTTAAGTTCACACCCTATTATCATCTTGTTTTTAGGTATCATAGCTCTAAACACTCTGGTTCTGTGTTGTTGGAGAATACCTTCAATGCAACGCTCTTTGGTCAAGATACTTTACATCTAACCCTGCCTCCAGTAAGTGAGTGCTGAGAGTCGTTCAATGTGGTTTACTGAGAAATTTCTTAAATTGACAGTTCACCCAGAATAAAAATGAATCATCTGTATGATGTTCTTTCTTCTGCAGAACACAAAAGAAGACACTCAGAAAATATCTGTGTTATTTATTTATTTATTTATTTATTTATTTTTTCTGTACAATGAAAGTCATTGGGTTTCAATGTTCTTCTGGATCTCACTGCCTTTCATTATATGCGCAAATACAATGGAAACTTTCTTCAAAATATCCTTTGTGTTCTGCTGAAGAAAGAAAAAATGTCATACAAGTTTGAAACAGACATGAGGGTGAGGAAATAATGGCAGAATTTTAATTTTGGGGTGAACTATTGCTTTAAGTGTATTTATTTTCACAGATACCATTGGTTTGTGTGAAACCACCATTTTTGGCGAGATGTTTCTGGTAGGTTTTGCCATCAACTTTCAGCCTGCTTTGTTTTTATTTCAGAGACACGTTGCCTTCCCATGGTTCTGTCTTCTTTCAGCCATTACTCCATCATTCATATGTTGACCAACATGTATGTGCTATGGACCTTCTCTTCTAGCATTGTGTCTCTGCTTGGGAGAGAGCAGTTTTTGGCCCTTTATCTGTCTGGAGGTAGGTAAATTGTTCAGTAAACACTAAAAAAATATTATCTCTCTGTATTTTTGCACACACAGTCCTAGTGTAATTTGATAAATGTATTTTCTTAAGGTGTAATCTCGAACATTTGTCAGTTACGTGTTTAAGACAGCTACTGCTCGCATGGGTCCTTCGCTAGGAGCGGTGAGTTTCCTGTGTCCTGCAAAATCCAACCTAAAAGCCAATTATAATGTACAAATTGAATGCTTATTGGTCAAATCCACAATATAGTAAGAGCACCCATAGTTATTTTTGTTGCACTGGTGCATGGGGTCTTACCTGAAAATTTTCTGCTATCTAATAACCATAACAAACAAAGACAAAACATAACAAATTAACAAATGCACATTCTATAATAGCTCCCATTAAAACCTCTTATCTGCATGTTAAAAGCTGTAAAAGTTAACTCTTTACCCATTATTAATGGAATTTTCTGGTTTGTTTTCACCGTTATATGTTAGGAGGCGCTATGACACATCATCAGAAAGCGTACAGAAACTCTGGATTAAAATACGGGGCGAAAAATAAGCATAAACAAACTAGCATATGTAAGCAGATGAATATGTAAAATAACCTGATCATCAACATTAAACAACATATAAATCAAAACTGCCTAACATAATCGAGGATGAAATGTCAACTCAGGATGAGCTGTAGGACTGTGAAGATTTGGGGTAGTTGGACTCCATCTACTACATATATTTTTTTTATCATTGTTATGAATCCTATCCAGACGTAGTCTTTGACAAAAAGGAGACTTTCTTAGCTATTTGTTCAAGTTTTTTTTATTTTTTTATGAATCTTCTTATGAAACTTTCAATCCACATTCAAGTGTTGATAAAAATACTATTTTTTTTTTTTTTTTTTTAAAAGCAGAGGTCTTTTTGTATGTATTGCTTTTTCAGATGTTCCTGCAACAAAAAATTTGGGGGGACATTAAAATGACAATAGCAACTTTTAAAAAAGAAAAATGCTGTCGGGGGTTAACATATTAATTTAAAATATCAATTAACTTTTATGTTTATTTTTTTATGTCATTTACAGAAGCATTTTTGATCATATATGTTTCATCTTGATGTAAATTGAAGTTATTTTGAACATGAAGAAATAAACAAATCTGCATATTTTGTGGGGAATATTAAATGTATATATATTTAATGTTCCCCAAAAATATATGCAAATCAATTAACCACCCGTGTTTAAATATATATATATATATATATATATATATATATATATATATATATATATATATATATATATATATATATATATATATATATAGTGAACATATTAAACACTGCCGGTGTTTCAGTGCTATAAAAGGCCTCTTTAATAGTATTGATTTGTGTCCTGCAGTCAGGGGCCATCATGACGGTTCTGGCAGCAGTCTGCACCAAGACTCCTGAAGCTAAGCTGGGCATCCTCTTGCTTCCTATGGTCAGCTTTACTGCAGGAAATGTAAGTGGGTCTGTAAAATAATTCAGGTTTATCTTATTCTTTTGTATTTGTGGAGTGAGATGTCAATAATGTTGTTTCATATGTTCTAGGCTTTGAAAGCTCTTGTTGCTTTGGATACAGCTGGTCTCCTCCTGGGCTGGAGGTTTTTTGATCATGCGGCCCATCTTGGTGGAGCTCTGTTTGGAGTGTGAGTGCTTCACTGTTCTCCACACATCTGATTTGAACAAGTTCATTATTTCACAACAGTGGGGGTGTAAAGAATAGGTATCTACCCATTTCAGCGGTCACAGACGTTTGTAGTGTCATTTACAACAGCTTAGAGCGCAGTTCAACCAATCATAATCAGGACCAGAACTATCCGTTTTGTCACTCATAGTCCATGGGCCCTAGCGCTTGGTCTAAAGTGCACAGCTAAGTGCACTTAGGTCATGTCTGAATCCAAGTTTGCTAGTTTAACGACGGGAAAAATGGTTGCACACCCAGCGCATTGTCTGAGAGGGTTGTCCCTATTCTCTTAAAGGGGAAATGAAGCAGTGAATCAAGTTTGCATGATTTACAAGATGGATTTCCAATATAATCAACAATTATATAAGAAACATGACAAATGTAAACATTTAGAAGAAAAAAGAAAAAACGTTATATCTTTCACCACCAGGGCGCCGCCATTGTGGAGTATTCTAACATGTGACGTCACGGGGTTGGTTGGCTCAAGTTTAACAGGCTCTGGGCAGTGAAAATCACGACATCAAACTGTGTTTACACCAGTGTTTTGACCGCGAACGACTACGTCTAATGTTATATGTTGACAAACTGCACATAGAAACATTGTTCGCGATGTCTGCCATCATATTCCCGTCTCGTCAACAACATGTAAGTTAGCATGTATTTGTTAAAGGGGAAATGAAACGTCTGTTGTTTTCGCGCTGGTAGTGCTAGTAGCTACAGCCTACATATACTAGGAAAAAGTGTTTTTGCTCTGACATCCTAGGGAAAGCATCGCCACTTCCAACACATCTAACTTACCTCCCAGAAAAGCATAGTAAATGTGCGCGCCGGTAATGCAGAACTGACCACGCAATACATGCTCAAGATCAACCTCTTGACAGCAGATGGACTCTGACACAGGGCATCGCAGTACAACAGCCACACTGACACCCGGTAGCGTTGCAAACCCGCTCTTCGCCCCAAACCACCACCGGCTGTTCTACATAGCAGCAACGTAAGTTAACTTACATGCCATGGTGTTGACGAGACGGGAATATGATGGCAGACATCGTGAACAATGTTTCTTTGTGCAGTTTGTCAACATATAACATTAAACCGTCGTCTTTTTGTCTAATGACTGTACCTAACATTAGTCGTTCACGGTCAAAACACTGGTGTAAACACAGTTTGATGTCACGATTTTCACTGCCCAGAGCCTGTTAAACTGAAACCAACCAACCCCGTGACGTCACATGTTAGAATACTCTACAATGGCGGCGCCCCTGGCGGCAAAAGATATAACGTTTTTTCTTTTTCTTCTAAATGTTTACATTTGTCAGGTTTCTTATATAATTGTTGATTATATTGGAAATCCATCTTGTAAATCATGTAAACTTGATTCACTGCTTCATTTCCCCTTTAATGGGTGTGTTTTTGCAATTTACAACCAGAAAGACTGAATGCTTCCGCAGAGAGGAAACGGAATCTGCTCATACACAAGGTTAAAGCATGCCAGCAGACCATATACGGGACAGGCTGTGTTGAACCATATCTTTATGTACACTATGATAATCTTTTACATTGTAATCCTTTTATTTTTAATATTTGGCATGTTTCTGTGCTGCTGCTGCATGCCACATTTGGCATGTTTGTGTGCCCTGTGTGTGTAATAGTGTACGCGTGTTGTGGACCCGACTATATGCTTATTTTACTAATGCGCTCTTTAAAAAATATACTTTAGACCAGGTTTTTGTTGGTTAATGACACAGTCTATTTCAGTTGCCTTAAAGTAGCAATGCACCAACAATGCTCCTGAACACATCTCGTCTTCAGACCAGCTGCCCATTAGCGCACAAATACTGTGCAAATGCATTTGCTATTTAAACAACGTGGTGCAGGACATGAAAATGATAATTGCGTCAGGCTGAAAGATCAAAAGATCTGCTGCGTGACTGGATTTATTAGGGGAAACTGCGAAAATGCGACTAAAACGAACAATTTGATCAATTTAAACTAAATGTTGGGCTCAAAATAGTGTCCCTTACAACTTACTAAAGATCCAGTGATCCATGGATATTGACATGCAGCCAGGAATCATGTTGCCTGACATTGATGCTTGCCTGATTTCGACACCAGGGAAATAAAAGCAATATAGACCTAAACATAAAGCAAATTTGCCTGTGAACGCTTTATATAAATACAATATAGGTAGGTCTAAATACGGATGATCACTTATATCAGTGTTATATATATATATATATAGCCTATATATATCATCATATCGTCCAGCCCTAAAACTTTATATATATATATATTTTTTTTTGGTCAGTGTTTATTAAAAAAAATCCAATAATGCAGAATATGCAATGATAAATATTTAATTGATGAGTTGTTAATATATATAACAATACAAAACCCCACTATATGTGTATGGTTTTTACCCCTAAATTTATCATATTGACACAAAATGATAGCTGCAAATCCACCTTTGCTGACTGGAGTTCAGTTGTTTTTGTGAATTGTAGCAATCCATTTGCTCCACTTTCTATAGCAGTCTGTAAAAATATACCTCAGATTTTTTACAGTAAATCACAAAGCTCTTTCCCACTTTATATGTGTTGTGTTTGTTTTTCGCGGCATTCACGCTGAAAACAAATACAGCCGCTCAGTCTTTTTGCCACTCACTGTGAGTAACTGCAGGCACTTCGACCGACGGTGACATCACGGGCATGCCCTCATATAAGGAATGGTTGCACTAGTGTTGTAGTCAAGACCACCTAACCCAAGACCAAGACCAGAGTGTATCAAGACCGAGACATGACCACGACTTTTCAGGGCCGAGACCAAGATGAGACCAAGACCGAGAGAGGGCGAGGCCGAGTCATGACCAAGACCAGCGCCCACATTACATGACACAATAAAATGTGGAACATGATCAAAAGAGATTGAGATTGATCTGAAAGGTCCACATTCCCATAAAAACAGAGATATTTAACACTCAAAGCTGAAATAAACCGTCTTTATTCAATACTCCTCGGTGACTTCCATCATTTACTACAGAATGTAAAACAAGTCTTCACTTTTCTCTGCCTTTTATTAACAATACATGAACATGAATTCCTGGGTGACAGGCAGCGGTAACAAAAATACATAATTAGCAATGACCAATGAGTCACTTTATTGCTTGGATTTGAATCAGTGCGTTTTACATACAGTAACAGCAAGGATGTTAACAAAAAAAATAGTCAATATACTGATATCACAAATTAGTGATATTTTCAGTTATTGTCTTGTCTGGTCTTGAAAAAAAATCCAGAGTCCTCAATGTCTGAGACCGAGACAAGACCGAGACCAAAAGCAGTTCGAGTTCAGAGAGACCGAGACCATCAAAAGTGGTCTTGAGACCGGTCGTGAGACTCAAGACCGGTTTTCAAGTACTACAACACTAGGTTGCACTCATCTAGTGATTTATCATGAGGAATTTAAGCATTTGGACTTTGTTAGGTTCTCTCTCACCTTTTACCTTTAATTTAATTTTCTCCCTTCTTCCAGGTGGTACATTGCATATGGTAATGAAATGATCTGGAGGAACCGTGAGCCACTGGTGAGATTCTGGCATGAACTAAGGAACAAGCCCAATGGCAGACCCCGACCAGGAGGTGGTGGTCAAGTTTAGTATTATTCAACTACCTCAAGATCACTGGACCCTCTCATTTCAGAAACAGAACTTTCCTTCACAATACTGACTGACTGATTTACGTAAATTCGAAGAATTAGTGCAGATGCTCAGTACACGTGTCTCTCCCTTCACCTTCTTTTCTCAAGCCTGTTGTCCTATCATTAAAGGAAAAAGGGTTGTAAGAATAAGCCTATAAAAAGAATCCTCATGACATTTTGCAGCAGCACTATTGTCTGAGGACAGGCATTGATCTCCTCTTCGTGGAGCTCAGTATGTTTGTGTATAGTGAGGTCTGAGACCATATAGAAAATCTGGGATTCAACATTTACAGTTTTTCTCCATTGGTTTGGCTCATTTTTTGAAACAGAAATTACATTCTCAAAACTCTAAGATCATTTGGCAAAACAGTCTTACGGTTCAGCACAACACTATAGCTCACTTGCAAAAGCTCATATCTCTCCCAAAACAGTTCACTCATGCTTCAAATCTAAATTCATTTCTCAAACAAAGAGTCAGTGCCACCAAAATGGCAAAGATCCTTCTCAATTGCTTTGGCTCATTTCTCGAAACAGAGCCGACGTTCTCAACACTCTTGGTGCTTTTGCCAAAATAACGCGGATAGTTTGGCACAACACCATGGTTCATCTGCAAAAGCTCATACCTCTCCCAAAACAGTTCACTTATGTGTCAAAACTAAATTTCCTTCTTCATTTAACCAGTCAGTGCCCCCAAAATGCTTAGTCCCTTTGGCATTGTTTAAGCACTGCAAGTCAAAATGTTTAGATGTTTTGTCACTATGGCCGAGGACCATTGAAATATCCCTCATGTCCACCTTTCAGTCTTAGCCCAGTCTTTCATTGACAATGGTTACTTTACTGTTTTTTTTGTCTAGCTAACAGAATACAATATAAATGTGTATAAACTGAATTTTTTATTTTTTCATTTTTTTT
Organism: Hybognathus amarus; assembly: GCA_030378365.1. Classification (NCBI taxonomy): domain Eukaryota; kingdom Metazoa; phylum Chordata; class Actinopteri; order Cypriniformes; family Leuciscidae; genus Hybognathus; species Hybognathus amarus. Next base: position 78,115 of record JAQIUQ010000307.1, on the reverse strand, counting down.
ATTTTAGGGGAAGAGTAGCCTCCATGATTTGACACCACACATTGCACTCAAACTGCCAAGGAATTGTAACCATTATCATTCACACACATAAAGTAATTTCCATACATCAGAGGTAAAAGAAAATACATTCTCAAAACAATATGGACACACCTCCAATTACATAGGAATGTTCTTCTCCACAAGTTCAATACTGCTGGCCACTACTCCAGTGGTTCCAAACCTGGGGTACATGTACCCCTATGCAGAGGTACTACAGGGGGTATTTGACAGAAAGGGAGGGGGAAATCATCAATGACTAGACTTACTGAAATGTTACAGTAAAACCCACAGTATTACAGTACTGTAGACAGATTTACATGAGAGGCACTACAGTTTTTCTCAGTCGCTTTGGTGCATTTCTCACATCACTATTTACATTTGCAGAATAGTTAATGCAGTCCTCAAAACAATTAGTACAAACTGCAAAACTTAGTTGATAACCTGCAAAAGTGTGTCACTTGCTCAAAATGGATAACTCATTCCTCAAAAGCAAGTATTCATGTCAATGAAAGTGTCAGTGTCGTCAAGATGAAAAGTCCTAACACCAGTGTTTATGAACAAGATAGTCAAATGGCTTTGTCATGTTTTCATTATGACAGTTTACTCTGTAAGAGTTTGCCAATGCAAAAAAAAGTCAGATCTTGGTGACACTGCCTGAAAATGCTCAATACAGTCCCATAAACTATTTGCACAGCCATTTGAAAACTACAGTAAAGTTTCACATTACTGTATTTAGTGAGGTACAGTAATTGAGTACAAGACACTGAATATGTATGTTTCACATTTTTACTGCATGGTCTTTGCAATTCTAATTTGTCCAGAGCATTGTGCAAAAGAAAAAATACACCCTTATTTACAACAAACATAAACTCCCTTTGGGTAGATCATGTGCACAACTGTACACAATATCACAGTACATATTGGAACTGTAAATGTAAATCACTGTAAATCATTAATGCACATCTCTTCTCATCAGTGAAAGCTGAGGTACACCTGAGAGAAATTGTTCAATTTAGGATAAAATAATTTTTTTAAAGATAAAAAAATGTAAAATTTGCTTGACGGATTTTGACAACTAGTTCAGCATTTTTGTATGTGATGACTCAAGAAATGAAATAAGGACTATTAGTTTTTAATGGAATGACTATTCAGCATTCACAAGTATAGTTAATTTGGACTGATATGACATAAGCAAATGATAATGTTATAAAACAGCAGAGAGTTGTATGAAAGCATTTGATGCATGTCCAAAAGCATTTGAAATTTGTTGGAAGGAATGAGAAACTGCTACTATGATGTGCACAAATGACAAAATGTTGTGGAGGTTGAACTAACTGTTGTGCAAATGTAAATAGTGATGTGAGAAATGCAAAGCGACTGAGAAAAACTAATTGCAGCTCTTTGACCGAACATACGGTTTGATTGGTCATCTGAGATTAGTTAGATCCTCCTTCTTTAGTCAAGTTCTGTCAATTGCTGTAATAAATGTATCAAATGTTCAAAGGGTTTCATATATCAGGGTTTCCGCGGGGCATTAAAAAGCATTAAAAGTCATTAAATGGATTTTGCGAAAATTAAGGCCTTAAAAGGCATTAAAAAGCATTAAATTTGATTCTTATAGGCATTACATTTTTTTATAGTTTTGAAGAGAATTTTATACAAATTTATTTGAATATAGCCTTCATAATTAATTTGTATTTGCCCTCGCAAAATATGTATGTTAGTATCATAGACTGTAAAAAATAGTATCAATAAACACGTGGAACCATTTTGGTAATTGCTTCCGGCTAGAGCAAAATTGCCGTGATGCAGAGGTGACGCGGGCATTTTGTACAGCTGTAGACAGGTCTGAAACTACGAAAAATGGGAAAGTGCAAATTTCAGCTGAAGTGGCTGGAAAACTAAGATTTCAAGACATGGTTGCAGCCCGTTGGTGATAAACATTATGAAGGATTTTGCGGCGTTTGCAAAAAAGGATTTAAGTCGGGGACAATGGGAATCGGTGCCTTAAAATTAGATATGCAGTGTGACGGCCACAAATCGGCGGTAAGAGTCAAACAGCAAACAACGATGTCTAATTTGGTGTGAACGACAAATCTACAAGTAACGTTACGATGACAACAGATGCTGTAGTCACCAACGTTTGTGGAGCAAAATCGAACAGTATATATATATATTTTATATATATATATAAAATATCCGTGGTTAGTCATGGGTCGTGTATGGCATTATTTTTTTTAAATGGCATTAAAAAGGCATTAAAAAGGCATTAAATTTCATTTGAAGAGACCTGCAGAAACCCTGATATATGGGATTCATGGTATTATGTTCTTGACTAATTTTGACAATTGAACAGACTATTGTGCATGTGATGACTTATACAATGAAATGACGCTGACACGTTTTGGAGTGAACAACCATTAGACTGAGAATGAACAATCAGTTTAGATCAACAAGATCTATTGACTTGAAAATTGTGCTAAATGTAGGCTACCTGTACTTAATCATTTGCAAAGATGTACAGAGACATTGAGACATGTACTTAGGCATTTGCAATTTGATGAACTGAATGAGAAATTCAATTCTGTTGTGAACAATTACCAAGTAGTTTGGAGGTTTGTCCATGTTGTTTTGAGAATGTAATTTCTGTTTCAAGAAATGAGCCAAACCAATGGAGAAAAACTGTAATGTAAAACCTGGAAATAAGCCAAGTTTGCAATGCAATGCACTGCTGCATCTTGGTCATTAATCAAATTAGCACATCTCTGACATCAGCATGTTAACTAGTCTGTACGAGAGTTCAGATTATCTGGGAATTAATATTCCAAAAGAGCATCTGACTTCAAAGGAAGCGCCTCTTGGAACATTCTCAAGTCACAGGCCAAAGGCATCTATGTCCAATAGAACATGATTGTGTTATGTTTTTACAAAGGATATTTAAAATATGAATCTATTTATTAGATAAAGTTATTGGTGGACTTTCATGAAATCTTTCTACTCATCTCAGGAGAGAATACTGTCAAATATTATGAGAAAATAAATGTATTCAAAGTTTGCATGATCTCTTTATTAATGCTGACTGCAGATTTCTGTGGACATTTATCTCCTTTAAAATTGCCTTAACTGTGCCATCTGGCACATAAAATCAAATCATATTCCATATTCCATAACAGATGGGGGCAGTATAACTCCAGAAAGTGAGCTTGTGCCTTGGCTGCGCGCACTCTCACGTCTTCAAACAACACAAGCGAGCGCTGTTTTGCTCTCTATTTCTCGCGCATATTATTTGAATTATTTGACACTATAGTAAAAGGTTGGAAGACCGCAGTTTCATGTGGAGCATTTGGAGATTTTTAGAGATCAGAGACTCAATAAACAACATCTCAAAACTGTTTTTGCCTGTCTCAAAAACAAGCTGGTGCATTTTGACGATATGGAAAATGAAAGCCTGGGCTATTTTTATACGTTTACGGTATTTCGTTTTGTTCATATTACACTTTTATTGTTAGTTTGAATTTACTTGACAGACAGCATTCGCTGATGTTGATCAAGCTAGCGCCATTCAGAGCTGCCAACTCTCACGAATTCACCGTGAGACACACACAATTGACACTTAGCAAGCAGGTTAGTTAAGCTCTTAGATTATGTTTTTTTTATGCAATTCAAACAATAAATACCGTTTTGGCGCTTGTACATGTTACACCACAGATCCCTAGCGCACATGAACCAATCATCTCTACTAACGTTAGCTAATGGAAAAAGTACATGAACACTGTTGAAAGATACAGTATGCTACAGCTTACCAAAATGTATTCCTCATGCATAATGTCGACCAATCATTTTTTGAACTCTTCCCTGAACTGAAATGTAGTAGTGGGCTGTATTTCCACACGACTGACATCAGGTTCAAGTACACATACAAGCCACGCGAGTTACTCGTCTATTGCAGTTTGAGTGGTGGTTATGTTGCCGTCCGCATACCGCCTCCCATGGCCGAAACTGGTATTACGACACCTGCCGGGCCAGGGCTAGTAATTTAGCATGCTAATTTAGGTTTATATCTCGGCAGCATTATAACTTGTTAGTTTTTTAACGACATCATTGCACTTACTTCTTCTCATTCTTTTGATGCGTGTAGCTCATTTTTTGTATATTTTTACCCCAATTATTACATATGGCACCTTTAAAGGAATAGTTCACCCAAAAATGAAAATTCTGTCAGTATTTACTCCTCATGTTGCTCCAAACCTTTATGTGTTTATTTGTTCTGATGTACACAAAGGAAGATATTTGGAAAAATGTTTTAATCAAACAGATCTCAATCCCTATTGACTACCATAGTATGTATTTTTGTCCTACTTTGGTAGTCAATGGGGATTGAGATCTGTTTGATTAAAACATTCTTCCACATATCTTCCTTTGTGTTCAGCAGAACAAATAAACACATAGAGGTTTGGAACAACATGAGGGTAAATACTGACAGAATTTTTATTTTTGAGTGAACTAACCCTTTAAGATAGCTGTTTACTGTCATTATTTTCAAAAAAAATTTCTTGTAAAAAGTGAAATTACTTAAAATAGCTATACTTTATATAAAAACATTTTGTAAACATAACATACCAATACTGAGATACTACACTTAAACATACACTTAAAATACTTAAAAACATACACAAAACACATGAAAACAGGGTTAGACATTTAGAATAATACCACAGAATCTTGGAGACAGAGAGGATATTTTATGACTTTAATTCTGATTCACCAGATGTTTATTGTTTGTAAATGGCAAAACAGGTCACACAGTTGTTCATGCATGATCAAAAAAAAAAAACGAAACAAAAAAATCATTAATACATTACAAAACATAAAAACAGATGTCAATAAATGTTTGTTTTTTTAACAAAGTTCGGAGAAGCACGTTCAGATAATTAAAACGGTGGAGAGCACTCAGCAATCATGATTAAAACGTGTATATAGACTCAGTCTCACCTCATTTCTCTGACAGTTTAGCAGCGTCCCTCCACCACCCCTTCTCCACTCTTCTAGTCCTAAACCACTTTACATTCAGGGGGAGTACTCAGGGTTCGGGCCGAATTATCGAGCTCGAAGCCCTCCCCCGGACAGCACGGCAAATTTGCATTATACTTTATTCCCTTTATTTGTTTGTAAGTGTGAACTTGTGAAAGAGTTCCACACTGTTACCTTGCTGTGCATACAGCATGAAACCAAAAACTTTCATTTGTCCCATTTTCCAACAAGAGACGATCTGAATCATTTCTGTAAACATCTCACTCGCCATTGCTTCTTTCTTCATTAAGAAGGTCGAGCTGTTAGGAACTGCAGTCCATCTCCACATGACATCAGTGCTTCAGGTACTTTTCAGTAATTCAGTCAGAAGTTTCAACTTGTGTGCTGCGAAGAGGCGGCCTTCACAACTCTGAGGCTCTTTTTCAAGTGGAAGAGGAGGCCCTTCTTTTCAGAGGCCCGTTTTAAGTGAAAAACGTGAAACAGCAAAGGTTCTGTTCTCAACCTTGCTTAAACTGTTCCCTCCACTTGCACTTTTGGCACCAGGAGTTCTGTGGGCTCCAGTGAAACATCAGTACAAAGGATGGGTGTGCTGGTGGGCCAGTCATCAAGCTGGAGGAAACAAACACAAGTGGTCATTCTTTCTAATACTGTAAGTCATTACTTCTAGAAATAGTGGTTGGTGTGTTTTCTTTGTTCTATTTGAACTGGGTCAGATATAGACTACTTCAACTGTGCTCTGTAAAACAAAACAAAGTGGTTCCTAAAGGAAATAAAGATGATCTCATTCAGATGTCTGGGCAGCATTGTTGGATAGTTACCAAGTAATCGAATTACTGTCATTTAAATACTTTCCCCCTAAACAAAACTCGGTAACACTTTACAATACGTGTGCACTAATATGCATTAATTCATGCTTAACTAATGCACAGATAATCATGAGTTAATGTATAACTAATGAAGAACTAAACCATTAATTAATGATTACTGCATCAGCAACTAATAAAGAGTCTATATGATTAATACATTAAGTAATACATGAATTGCTATTAATTCACTGTGTCATTGTGTATTAATTCCTTAATAACTTATTTTATTAACTAATAGTGTAAATTAATGTGTTAATTACCACAATTAGTCATAGCTATGCACTTCAACTTCCAGTTGTCTGCCTTAATTAATCATTAGCTAATGATTTGCAAAGGTATCATTATGTTATGACTTTACTTGTTGAGGCACATCATTATTAACTAAGTAATTTAGTAATTGTAGTAATTTGCACATGAATTTGCATTAACAATTAATTAATTAATCATGTATTAATGCATATTAGTGTACCTGTCATATTATCTGGAAGTTGAAATACAAGGCTTTGGCTTATTCTGGTAATTAACATATTAATTAACAGTATTAGTTAAAAAAATGAGTTATTATGGAATTAATCCACAATTACATATTTAATTAATAACAATTCATGTATGAACTAATACATTAACCTTACATACTCTTAATTAGTTCCTAATGTGGTAATCATTAATGAATAGCTTAGATAATCATAAGTAACACATTAATTCAGTATTATCTGTGCATTAGTTAAGCATGAATTAATGCTTATTAGTGCACACAGTATTGTAAAGTGTTACCCAAAACTCTAACTAAATTACTTTTTTAGAGTTACCTACCCAGCACTGCTGGACAGGAACTGATCATGAGGTTAAACACACTCACCAGTACACTGGGAATGGGCTCCCTGTGGCAAATCTCTTTGATCTGTCAACCAAATGTGTTGCCAACCATCCCAGAATAAAGGCTATGGCGACTGCAACTACTACAGCGACACTTACTATTAGTCGGCTTCACAAAGTCAGATGTCAGCTCTAGAAAGGAAATCACAGGTCAATTTGAACAAGCATAGTACATTTACATACATCTATCTACCATTTCCTTGATCACTGATCACTCACCAGGAATGATGACGCACTGCGTGTCAATGCTGCAGATCTTGTTAATGGCTTCCACCACTGCTTCTGCCCTGAAGCACATCTTCTCTCGCCCTCAATGCGCAGCAATGGACAAATGATAGGGATAAGCCCTGATTCGCATAGTTTAAGGTCTGCAATGAAATCCATCAAGGTCACAATAGACCTGAGTCAGGACAGATGGCTTAGATTTGTTTCATTTTTTTACACAAATGAAGACAAGAGTGTAAGATGTACAGTCTGGGGTGCATTTCCCATACTACGAAGTAGTTCGCTGATTCACTACCATATATACGATGCATCATTGGAGAAATCAACTCAGCTAGTCACGACTGTTTCCCTGAAACCCATTGTCGCAAAGTATCGTTCAACCACGTTGGTTTCGCACGTGGTGGAGTAATAACTACTTTTAATGAAATGGTTTGAGATCCAAATAACGCTAGATTTGTTTTATATAAATTACAGACATGTCATCTGAGGACTATTTCTAATTGTGACTATTTCTAAAAGAGCTGTCATTCAAACCACACAACTTTGCGATGCTGTTTGTAAATGTTCGTTGAAGACGATTGTTTGGGAAACACAGACTCGTTGAACTATGCTGATAACGACGTAACTTGCGACCATAGTTGGCTAATGATGGTTTCGGAAACGCATCCCTGTTCAGTAGGTTGTACTTTTCACAGGCCATATTTTACAGCTTTTTTAACACTGGAAAGATGCATCAATGCTGGCACCACATGTTATGCTAAAGCAATATCACAGTCATACTCATGCTGTGGTTGTGAATATTAGCATGTGCAATTACAACTGTGCAATATAGGCAGTTCATTGCTGCCAGAAGTGAATAATTATGTAACCTACACTTAAGACACAATATTGCTATAGTTATTTTTGTCTATTTGTGCTCGCCACCCCAAAAAAGTTCCAATTAAAGCCAATGTAGGAACTGCTAAGGGTGTAACGATACCCTCATGTCACGATTTGATATCACGATACTGAACTCACAATACGATATCTTTACGATAATCCAAGACATTTTTGATATTACAATGAGGGTGTAAATGAATAGGCTTGGACTTGGTGCTCGATATCCCCAAATATTGGGACAAGGTGCTGATATCCCCAAATAATGGGGGACAAATATTCCCCATTATTATACACTATATTTAACATTATAAAGTAGTTTAATATATAGTACTACACACTAAAAACTCTGTAAACGTGATTTTGGTCTCACACAGTTGTCCATACACAATACATGTCACTATCCACGATACATATTGATGCATTTTTGTATTGCTACAGTATATTTTGTGACACGAAACATTGTTACACCCTACCATCCACCCTTGGTCCACATTCATTCATTAGCAAAGCCAGACATCAACTGTATACAGAGAGCTAATAGCAAATATCACGTCACATAAAGTGTATACAGAATTTAAGTATGAACATATTCTCACGTTCTGTTCATCCCCTCCTTCCAGACTTTCAGGTTGACGGTCATATAAGAAAGTGTTGTACTGAAGCCCACCTTGGATGGAATCCCGCTTCCACATTCACGGTCATTTTCGGAGCCAGCAACAGCTGCTATAAAATACCACAAAGGCGTATGTGACCCCACTGATCCATTTCAGACATCTCTAATTTTGTTTCTGTAAAAATAATGGCAAAAATGCTCAACTGTCTCTCCTGTTGAAAGCTCGCTGGTAGTTGTGTCCATGACTTTTGTCCATCACAGTTTGTGTTTATGCGGATGCTGTAGTCAGAGTTGGAGGCCAGGTCATGGGTGAGATCACACCTGTTTTCACTGATCTCTTGGCAGCCATACGCATTCATCCATGTTCCATTAAGTTTGTAGAACTCATACTCCCTACATTGAGAATCAGAGATGAGTAATATTCATGATACAATGTACACTGATGTACTTCTATTCTTCTTACCTATAGGGAATTATGTGAATTTTGAAAGATGTTATGAACCTACAAATACACTTACAGATACATACAGTAGCTACACTTTGTAAAGAGGCCCGAAAGCGCAAAGGCCGTAAAGGACGGAAAATAATATATGGAAAACAATGTCAACCCTGGAAGTCCCCATCTGAAGCAACAGAGGGCTTATCTCACAAGATTTCATGAGGCAACAGAAGGCTGATCTCACAAGTTAGTCTCCTCTGAAAAAAAAAAAAAAGAAGAGAATTGCATGAGCAATGTAACCCAGTTCCGTATATGACTGCTCTTTGACCAGTTCAGTTGTGTGCAGCCCTGGAGAGACAATAATTATTTTTCCAGCCCAGTTTGTAAACTGAAATTCTTTTTGCTCAACCTGCTCTGCTGCATTATTTTATTTTGAATAGCTCTGAAGAGGACAAGTTATTTTTTTACATCTATTGCTTGAACTGCAAATAGCCTGTGTAATTTTCCACTAATACAGGACTGCCTGTCCAGATTTGATAAGCTGAAGTATTATAACGTTTTGATATTTTGCTACAATATTAATCATTTTATAACCAGTATTTTTATCTTTTGTTCAAATAAATTTTTATTTTTATAAAGACAAACACAGTTTAGTTTTTACTTTAGCTTATAAAAACAGTTTTACAAGTAATAGAAAGAGCATTATAGTATATTTTGGGGACAATCAAGACATTCACGAAATATTCTGCCGAAGGGTAAGCATGAACTTGATTAATGATTGTCAATGATGATTATTTTCACCTAAGTGTAGGGGTACACCTAGATTTACTGGTATGGGCTAAACAAGCTAGTGAGGATTTAATCCTACACTCTTAGAAGAAAAGGTTCTATATAGATCCTTAAAAGGTTCTATGCAGCGCTGACGTATTTGGAACCCCTAAAAGGTTCTATACAGAAAGTTTTTAAGGGTTTAATAATAAGGGTTCTATATGGAACCTTTTTGGGTTCATTCGTTATCATTTGCTTTGTCCTTTCCGGATTAAATAATTCATTTTATTGACAAACATCAAGACCCTAAGATCTATTTATAAATTCATGTGCATGATCACAAAATTCAAGATATGTGGGTTAGAAAATGTATATATTTATATAATTTTATGTAGTTAATCAATTTCACACGAAGAGTGCCATTTCAGTTTTTCTTCTCTAAATCAGCATCAGAATGTGATATTAAGTGACTTGTCATTATAGAACCTTTTTTTAGCATAAAAAGTTATTTTGGAGTCTAGAGTAAAGACCCATGCTTCATATAGAAATCCCAATGAACCCTTTTTCTAGAGAGTACTGTCCTGACAGCAAAAGGCTACCTGGCTACTTCAATACCAGGGACTCTTCAGAACCTGACAGTAAATACCCAGCTCTCAAAACCTAAATGATAGAGGGTGTAGCTTTTCATTTCTTAAAAAAAAAAAAAAAAAAAACATGTTGAAATCATGGCCATATTCCAGGATGGCCATCATGGCCATTTTCCCAGGATGACAATGTCAAGATTCATCAGGCTTAAATAGTGAAAGAATGGTTGGAAGGAGCATGAAGAATCATGTTCACACATGACTTGGCACCATATTCACTGAAAGTCTTTGTGGTGTGCTGGAGGAGACTTTACAGAGTGCTGGACTCTTGCATTGGCAATATAAGATCTGGACTAAAAATGTATACACATCTTGATGGAAATAACATCACAACATTTATAACAAGCGATACAACATAATAATCACTGCAAAATGATCCAATCATTCTTAAATGTTTGATTATTAAATCCAAATAAAATAAAGTGTTTCTGCAACGACTATTTGAAGCCTAACATCTTTTAGCTTGAAGAGGAGACTAAACGCTTAAGAATACTTGTGCCTGCCAGGCTGATTTGTCTTGTTTAAAGAATTGCAGTCTAGAATGTAAACTGACAGAACTTTGGAACATCGACACTTGAACTGACTAGTGATTAATAATGACAGTTGCCCTCAGCTTTACAGCTGAATTTGAAGTAATTTCATAATTATCAAATCCTGTTTATTTCTGTGAAGCTTCTTTGAAACAATCAAGACTGTTAAAGCGCTATAAATAAATGTGACATGATATTTAAGTGTTAAAAAAGATGAAAATACCTTACATTTTACAGTTACTGCTGGATATTAGAAACTCAGAATTTGATCTTTTAATGTACAGATGCACAAATGAGCATTCCAGTCTTTTTGAAGGACAGGTCAGTCACCAATGGCTCAGTAAGCAAAGAAATGCATTACTGGGTAGTTTGTGGCCATACTGGTCATGTGATGATTTCATTGTTTTCGTGTGTCATAACATAAAATGTTGACATACTGTACACAATGCATTTCTAAAAAGTATTCATAAGCAATAAAAATAACATTGAGAAATATGCATACCCTTGAAATTGCACAGAGTAGTTGACAGTGGAGCAGGACGCTTGCAAGGGGCTCCATTTCAGAATGTGCTTCATGTTTACCAAATGCATTGAGGTGTTAAGAGGTGTCGGTAGTGTACTTGGATCTGAAATAAATGAACAATATTAACATTTGACAAACATTTGGAAGAAACCAGATCTTTGTGATTATTATTATTATTATTTTACTTGACTTTCTGTACTTGTGAAAACATTCACACACTGAACAGAGTGTTCAGAGCCTCAAGCAACATTCATTCACTCTCCTTGCATCGGTTAAAAGCATTTTAAGAATTTCAAACCTTAAATTCATTGCATAAACCTGTTTAGGACCATAAATACTGTAATGCCAAATTCAATTACATAATGTGATATCTATATATGCTAATGCCTTTAATAATGGGGTCGTAGCAGCACTGCAGAGGATTAACCAATCACTGTTTTTGATTTCTTTTTAAAATAAATATGTTAAATATATATGTTAAATATATATGTGTGTGTGTGTGTGTGTGTGTGTGTGTGTGTGTGTGTGTGTGTGTGTGTGTGTGTGTGTGTGTGTGTGTGTGTGTGTGTGTGTGTGCTGTGTGTGTGCGCGTGTGCGTGTGTGTGTGTTAAACATACATTTTTAAGTTAATTTCCACCTAAACTAAAGCTAATGTTCAGATAAATGTTCCAATGTGGAAGGGACAATAAGTCAACTTTACTGTAAGTTAAAAATATGTGACTGTTTAATGATTAAGTGAAATGATTTGTAAGCATCAGAAAAGTACATAAACGATAGTACTATACGCACATTACGCTTTAAGCAGAGGTGTAAAGAGTACCTAAAAACCATACTTGAGATATCCTAGTGTAAATACAATCACCATTGCAAGTCACCAATTGAAATACAACTCCAGTAAAAGTATTAAGAGTATCTGATTTTTACTCATACTGAAAGGCCCAAAGATGCACTAGTCCTCAACACCCAAGAGACATGCCAGTGAAAAACAAGAAACAGCTGATTTGTGAAAGAAATGATGACATATCTATTTAATCAAAATTAAAACGAACACCTTAAAATTCGCAATTAATGTCTGGCACAAGAACCTCTCAAACATCTACAGACACACAAGTCTCAGTTGAGGTCAAGTGGGCATCAGTAAACCAATATTCTCGATAAGGTATTTTCACAATAATGGATAAATAAAATAATGTTAAGTCAAAGCCTTGCACTGGATGTTCTGGATCACCAGCTGTGTCCTCATATCATATATGAAACGCCTGTGATTCACAACTACCAGCTAATGCGCTCACATTCGCCTTGTTGACAAGTTTCGGTGAGGACAGGCAAAATGCACAAAATATAGTGCAATCAGAGTACCTTAAAGATATAGTCCCTAATACCCTCCCAGTAGATGACAGTATTGCTTCTTTTGTATCAGAGATACATGCTGTAGGTATCCCATGCCAAAATGTAATGAGTTATTTTTTAAGAACATTACTTATCAAACATGCATTGGAGTATAGAGTTCATATAGGCTACATTTGAGACTAATATATTTGATACTACAAAGAACCCAAAAGATGCTTAACATTAAAGTACAGTAACTAATTACATTTACTCCAATACTTTACACCACTGCTATAAGGTCAGGTTTAAAGTTTTAAACTTTTTAAACAGGTTTAAACTCAATTTCATACAATGGAACAACAGGTTTCTAATCCCCTAAATGAAACAAGACCCTTGACCGTTTTTTTCAAAACATAAAACTATATCACGTAGCCTATCCTACTACCATGATGTGCAGTTACTGAGAGGTTATACGTACAGGTAATTGTAAAGTGCAGAAGCAGAGGAAACAGGCTCTTGATCAAACCGCTGCTCATAACCTCCTGTTCTCCGTCTCGGTGGATGCCAGCCCTGGTCAAGCCCTGGATCACTCTTCCTTTGCAACAACCCAAAAGAGTCCAGGGTTTTCCCACTGTCCCTTTTCAAGTAAAATGGTCCCTGAGAATATTGGTGTTAGAGGAGTCTTCATGTTATCTGTGCCTGTAAACAAGCCTAAAGGAGAAACTTGAAGACACTTTAGAAACGAAAGTTAGCAGCGAACAGCATGACTCGATTGGGCGAGATGCCTCACGCTGCTGGAATAAACCTGTCAGGACTCGTTAGAAAATTACGGTTGAATGAGATTTATGAGAACTATATGAAACTATGTTGAACGCAAGGAGAGTCCCTTTGTAGGAGGAGGTGTGTTAATCAGGCCTTTAAATAGTCAAATCAATTCATCTACATTTATATAGGGCTTTTAACAATGTAGATTGTTCCAAAGCGGCTTTACAGTGATAATAACAAATTACAGTAACAGATTGTTTTGGCTTTATGGCAGCTCTAGAATAAAGTTATATGTTATATAAAGTTATATATATATATATATATATATATATATATATATATATATATATACATATAACATATATATATATATATATATATATATATATATATATATATATATATATATATATACATAGCCACTAAGCCCAGTTTGGTTCTTCAGCGGTTTTTCAGTGGTTCTCTGGGGTGGTTAACATGCTCTACCTCTTATGGTTCTACATAGCATATGAAAAGGTAAGTGCTTGGTGCCCCTATGATTACAAGCCAATGAACCACTTTTAGTGCTATTTAGCACCATTTTTTTAGAGTATATATATATATATATATATGTGTGTGTGTGTGTGTGTGTGTGTGTGTGTGTGTGTGCGTGCGTGTGTGTGTGTGTGTGTGTGTGTGTGTGTGTCACTTCCTGTGAGTGGGTAATGGCGGACGCCGGCCCGTGCTGATATACCGTGTGAAATACTAAAAACATCTCACCCGTCGTAACTGCCGTCGAAAACGCAGAAAAAAAGATGTTTAATATGCAGCTAAGGATTCTCTACATAATGTGCTTAATAACAACTCTGAAGGGGACTCTGAAAGAAGCCCGCAAATCTGGCAAAATATACATACAACAATGGCGCACCTATGACCCGCGTCTCTTCAATAACTTTGGCTACTCTTGTAAAGTTATTGCCCTCATTTTTGGTAGTCTAGGCCATGTGCACAAGTTGTGTGTAAGAGGCCTGCAGATTTGCGGACTAAATAAAAACAAGGCCAAAAAACTGACAAGATATTGCTCTGTATCTGCAGTAATTGGTAGCCTCTACATATGGAGGCGTAGGTGCCACCTTTACCCTTAGATGTGCATAATGGACTGAGATATTAGCTGCTGTTGTACACTTTTTTGTCAAATTTGGATTATGTCATGATATATGCTTATCTTTTAATTCAAATAAAGAATTTAAATGAAGGTGCGTGTGTGTGTAAAATACCAGTGGCATCATTGAAAGCTATAAGATGATCACAGGCCCAATGAATGGACATCCAGTGAAACATGAGATGATAAGATAAGATAAGAATGTGTCTGTTAAGAAGATAAGTGTGGGTAAATAATATGGATTAGAGTGAAAGACAACACCTGTAGATACTGGGAAAGACTACGTATGCAATGACATAACACCTTAATAATTTTTTTTTTTATCATATGAATTTTGGATGAATCTACTTAAACAACCCTAATGAACTTTTTTCTGAACACGGATAATGTGGTGGTCTAATAATAAAATGCTAAGAACTTTTTTGAAAATATGGTTAGATTGGTTAAATGCTCTATATTCATAAGTAGACTCAAATGTGCAGTTACAGATTTACAAATTCATTCATAACATCACACAGAATATGCATGATGACAAAAAGGGTGAAATGATCAGAAACCATTAGAAGTCTGTGTACAAATAATGCAATAAACATATTTAATATTTAAATAGAATTAAAAGGCTGCCAAACAAAATACACTATCCAAGATAATAATAATAATAATTTTGTGCAAGCAACTAATTGTCACATGAAATGTCAAGTTTTGCCCTGAAGATGGCGGAAGAGTGTCTTGCAGGAAGTCCCTGGACAACCAGAACTGAGAAATCCCAAATTGGGTCTTTTATTCTAAAGGATTACAAATATGAAACATTTTCAGAGGAGGGCCAATAAGGTTTGCCAGAAATTATTTGTAATATTTTTAAACATTAACTTAAACAAATAAATAAAATGTCTTAAATTCTAAAGAGCACAGTCAGTTCTAACTTGCTAAACAACATTTCGCGTCCCTCAAAACTGCTAATTTCGAGAGCTTGTGGTCATTCTGTGTGAAACAGCAGCACAAAGATGGTTATTGTTGTTAGCCTAGTTCGTATTATTCTGCTGTTGTCACGGTTTCTGTTATGTTTGGACTTTGTTTGCTGTTTTCCCGCCTGAGTTTATGACGTCAGTTACTAATTTGATTTCGTCATTCTGTTCAGCTGTTTGGCCTTGTTTGATTGTGTGTATTTCCTTGTGTTTCATTTGAGTTTTGTCCGAGTCTCACTATGGCTATGGCTGTGTTTCCTTGCCTGCCCTTGTGTTTAATTACCTGTAGTAGGTAGCCTACTTTTAAAGACTAATTCTCTTTATCGTCGTGCATTTTCCCTTTGTGAACAATTAGTTGAATAGATGTCAGTAGGATTGTCCTGGACTGAAGTAACTTAATTATCCAGTGTACTGATGAAATGAAGAATTATAATCAAAATGTTAAATCTGTATTATTGTCTAAAAATAAATAAGTGTAAAACAAGTTTAAAGTCAAATGAACATTAGCTGAGACCCTATTGTACTTCAATATCCTATAGATTAATTTGTTTTATTTAGTTGGATATATGCCACTTATTTCTGATTAGTCAAAAACTGGCTAAACATCCATCCGTCCATCTTCTTCCGCTTATCCGGGTTCCGGGTCATGGGGGCAGCAGTCTAAGCAGAGATGCCCAACTTCCCTCTCCCTAGACACTTCCTCTAGCTCGTGTCCAAGGTCTTCCCCGGGTCTCCTCCCAGTGGGACATGCCCAGAACACCTCCCCAGGAAGGCGTCCAGGAGGCATCCAGAACAGATGCCCGAGCCCCCTCAGCTGACCCCTCTCTTACCCCTTTTCCACCAAGGCAGAACTGGTGCTGGTTTCGGAGCCAGAGCCTAGTTTCAAATCGGTTCTTTGTTTTTCCACCACCAAAGCACCAGCTCCGAACCAGTAAAAGTGGTTCTTAAGTAGCACCAAATCATTGCTGGTCTAGAAGTAAGAACCGATTACGTCAGTGGCTGGGGGCGGGTTACCGTGACCAACAAGACGAATAGAAACTTGTGACCGCCATTTTTAAATAGCAGCTAATCATGCTAATAGCAGCTCGATTGTAATCTCCGTTAATGCAAGTTACGGCGAGCTGGCACGGACGTAGGAATTCGCCGTGTTTGGATGCCGATTTAGGTTTGCAAAGCTATGAGCATAAATAGTAACGCAACAACCGGCAATGTTGATGGAAGGCTTGTTCGAGATGCATCGGAGCAGCGTGGACTGATCGGAGCTCCGAGAGTGTTTGAACAGTTTTAGACTCCTGCTTTTGGATCGAATCTTTTTCTAATGTTTTTTCGAATCGCTCTTGCAGTTCAAGATTCACTGTGTCGAACCATCTCGTACAAGCCTTGTGTGTTTGTGTGTGCCGCGTTAGCGTTGCTGGGCAACAAGAGATGTATACAGTGACGTAATATCTGGCTCTGTGATGGCTCTCTAACCTGTGGAAAGGCAAACCGGTTCTTTGAAAGCTCGTCAGTTGAACCAACTCCGAACCAGCACTAGATCTAGCTCTGAACCAGCACCTGGTTCTTGTTGGTGGAAAGGGGTATCTATGTGGAGGAGCAGCGGCTCTACACTGAGCTCCTCCCAGTGACCGAGCTTCTCACGCTATCTCTAAGGGATAGCCCAGCCACCCTGCGGAGAAGGCTCATTTCGGCACCTGTATCCGGGATCTTGTCCTTTCGGTCATGACCCAAAGCTCATGTCCATAGGTGAGAGTTGGAACATAGACTGACTGGTAAATCAAGAGCTTTACCTTGCGGCTCAGCTCCGTCTTTACCACAACAAGCCGGTACACCGACCGCATTACTGCAGAAGCTGGCACCGATCCGTCTGTCAATCTCCTCTTTCATCCTTCCCTCACTCCTGAACAAAACCCCAAGATACTTAAACTCCTCCACTTGAAGAAGGATCTCTCCACCTACCTGTCAGTGTGCAAGCCACCCTTTTCCGACTGAGGGCCATGGCCTCGGATTTGGAGGATCCAAGGTTCCACTATCGGCCGTATTCTCCTCTCCCGTACCCTGGCATAGACTTTCTCAGCCTCCCTGGGAAAGTCTATGAAAGTCTATATAGTTTATTATTCAAACTAAACGATTTCACTCATTTAAAAGGTTTGATAAATAATAATGAAATAAGGTATTTTGGCCATAGGAATAATGTTATTCTCCTTCAGTGATTATCATCTTCTCTTCTCTTTCTCACAAATTAAGACTAAGAAACGAGGGAGTCGCTGGGCTGAGTGAACGGGACTAAGTGAGCTCATGCTGGTCACTACGAGACGCAAGTCTCGTCTCAGCTCGTCTCAGCTCGCGCCATTCATAGACTGCTTTCTCTAAAGAAAGTGACTCCTCCCCTCATTCTCCACCGCTTTCTCTCAAGCATGAGACTGTGGTAGATTTTTTGGTAACACTTTAGAATACTGTATCTTACTTACTGCATAACTAATAAGGAATTAATGAAGAACTAATAGGTAATTCTTTATTAACACTTAAGTCACTACTGTTAACTACTAAGGAAGATGTGTTAACTAATCAGTATGTAATATAATTTTATGATTGTGTTAAGTATCAGTTAGTTAATCAATAGCTAATGAATTCTGTCATATCTCCTGAAGAACTACTATTAAGTATCTATTAATTAAGGTTCAAGAAAAATAACTATGAAGTAACTACTAATTAACAGTCATACACAGTAGTCAGTTTGTCATTTTTCATAACTAATGAGAAAGATAAGTTCAGACATTTACCTATAGGTTCTGATCTGCAAATAAGCAAAAACATATCATGTATATTACACCTTATTATTATACTTAGTTCTTATACATTTTAAACTTCTTTTGCACCATTCAAGTTCCGGCAATATCGCGGTAGCCACAAACACTGAGCCTGGGTTCTCCCAAGGTTTTTTTAATTTAATTTTTTTTTCATTCTGTCACCTGATGGAGTTTTGGTTCCTTGCCACTGTTGCCTTTTTCACCTCTCTTCGCCTTTGTCGCAAGTAATTGTCGTGTATTTTACAAAGGTTTAGATGATTACGTTAATATATATATATATATATATATATATATATATTTTTTTTTTTCCAGTAAGTTTGATTTGAGTCAGAAGTATGTGGTAATTCTTTAATTACTAATGGGTTCCCTATATTTTCACTTTAGAATACTGTTTCAGGTTCTAAGTAATTCCTCAAGGACTATCTAATAATTATTTATTAATTACTAATAAGTTCCTTATATTTTTCCTTTAGAAGACTGTTTCAGGTTATAAGTAGCCTAATTCCTAGATAATTATTTGATAATTATTTATTAATTACTAATGGGTTCCCTGTGTTGTCACTTTAGAATACTGTTCCAGGTTCTAAGTAATTCCTGAAGAACTATTTAAAAGTTATTTATTAATTACTAATAAGTTCCTTATATTTTCACTTTACAAGACTGTTTCAGATTATAAGTAGCCTAATTCCTGGATAATTATTTGATAATTCTTTATTAATTACTAATGGGTTCCCTATATTTTCACTTTAGAATACTATTCCAGCTTCTAAGTAATTCCTGCAGAATTATTTGATACTTTTTTATTAATTACTAATAAGTTCCCTATATTTTCAGTTTCCCTCAGTCGTTGCCTCAAATACATGAATTTACTCAGTGGCATTCTATGCTGAGGAAAACATACACACACAGTACTGAATATAAAATATACAAATAATCTGAGGTTAGTTTTGTATGACTGTTCAGTAGTTTCTTCTTAGTTATTTTTCTTGAACCTTAATTAGTTGATAATTAGTAGTAGTTCTTCAGGAGGTATGACAGAATTCATTAGCTATTGATTAACTAACTGATACTTAACACAATCATAAAATTATATTACATACTGATTAGTTAACACATCTTCCTTAGTAGTTAACATTAGTGAAGAAGTAGTTAATGAAGAATTACCTATTAGTTCATCAATAATTCCTTATTAATTCTGCAGTAAGTAAGATACAGTATTCTAAAGTGTTACCGATTTTTTCCCTACGCACCGGAATTAGTTTGAAAATATTATACTCAGTTAAGTTAACTCTGAACGCGCGAGTTGACACAATCTTAACCCCACCTAAGAGTTGAACGACGTCTCACCCCTTATTGAAAACTATCACTTGGGAATAAGGTCTCTAGTGTTCCTAACATGCTCTACACTATCACTTGATAGTAAGGCCTCTAGTGTTTCGCTTAATAACTTGTTCCACTAACTAGCTTACTTCCTGCACAGGAATCAACAAAAATCAACAAAAAAGACTTCAGCAAATGTCCTCTAAATGCTTTAACCGAGGCCAGGAGTTCTCCACATTTCCTCAGAGAACTTCCCCCAAAAGAAGCAATAAGCATGGCCGGAGAATCTCTGACAAATCCAATTAAGAATTTTTACAGAATTACATGAAACATTACATAATTTTTCCACAAATTGATTGGTCCTTCATAGACTCTTGTTACCACATAACCAAAAGGTTTCAAGGTTAGACATCTGTCTAGTTTCATTTCCCATAGTTGTTGTTTTTTTACACTCACACAACCAAAGTCATGAGTTTTCCACTACATTTGTTCAAATGTTAGGATGCCTAAAAGGGAAGTAAGGTAAGAGTTAGTCATAATGGTAGACCCAAAGGGGAAGTCAGGTAAAAGTTGATCAGGTTAGATAATCTAAAGGTCAGATTTTTAGAGTCAGAAACATGATTAGTTCTAAATGATAGTTTACTGTTTATGTGGTCTCAAAGTTTATGTGGCAGTCACTGCAGCTTTCCACGCTCCAGTGGCCGGCCGGTTGGTGGGTAAGAACAACCTTGGTTGATTATTTTCTGAAGGGGTCCAGGAGGCCAAACCTGCCTCGCCCCCATCACAGTTCCCACATATGGGACTTGTCCACAGTCCTCAGGGCCCTTTTGAGCCACTCCAGCTGGCCCGACTTACGACCCCTTTTGCTAAAGACCACCTTACTGCTAGTCCTAGCATTGGTCAACTGAGTTTTTTTCTCTTTTTTTCTTTTTTTTCTTTAGATGGGACAATGCATATTAATGAACGTTACAAACATTGTTGAACGTAAATACACCGGATTTAGCACAATGCTAATTTCCATCCGTTGTCCCCTAACACAGACAAATACAATCCAAAATCAAAAACAGACACATTACATACATATTAACAAAACACATATGAAGTTAAAAAAACAACAAAAAGAAATAAATTAAGAACAGTAATAATCATAAAAGTTCCTATAGGCCTATCTTATAGAGAATGTATTGTAGTGCCTATTACAAAAACGCCTATATGTAGACATTCCAAGATGCTTATTATAAATATTTTAAATAAATCTACCTATCTAATACCTATCTATTTATTTTAAATAAATCTAATCTATCAAATTCAACCTTTATACTAAGTGATTACATTTTTGATTTTTGTTCAGCCATCTCTTAAGCTGTTTCTTAAATGAGGCAAAAGTAGGGCTATCTCTGATTTCCTTTGGCATACTATTCCAATGTGTACAGCCTTTAATAGAGAGAACATTCTGTGCAAACGAAGATTTTCGAAAAGGTACTTCACAATCCCCCCGGGTAAATGATTCTTGTCCTAGCCTCACTATTTTTCTTTTTTATAAAATCCCCCAGGAGTGGTGGGGCGATTCCATTCCATAGATTTATAAATTAGACAGCTGCTTTTAAAATTATTTTAAATTTTCAAAATTTAGGAGTTGGTACTTTTCAAGAATTGGACAAAGGTGAAACGACTGTGGTTTCCTGTCAAATACCTTGACTGCTTTTTTGTATAATTGATTAATGGGTTTTAATGCAGTAACTCCGGCAAAAGACCAAACTGTGAAACAATATTCAATATGGGAAAAAATCATACAATGAAGATAAGATTTAGCAGCGTTGGTTGTAATATAAGACCTAATTTGTTTGAGATTTTGTAAATTAAATTGTATTGTATTTGATACTTTTTGTATGTGCTTTTTGAAAGTGAGGTTTGAATCTAGTATAACCCCAAGGTACTTGAACTGGGCTACCAACTCCAATTCCTCCTCTCCCAAAAACACGGAGGATATATTTCCTGACTGAGCGATTGCTTTCGTTGAGTGTCTTAAATTCAGTTTTCAGAATATTTGACTTCAAAGAGGGTTTTTTCATAAACATCATCACAACGGTCTTTTTGGTATTGAGAGTGAGACAAATTTGATTTAGCCAGTTTTGAACTTCAGTTAGTGATTTTGTAAGATTTGCAGCTATTATCTTTTTATCTTTTCCATGAATGAAAATCACAGCATCATCCACATACATCTGCACATTGCAGTCCAAACAAATATCTGGCAGATCATTAATATACATTGAGAACAATAAAGGACCGAGAATTGAGCCCTGTGGAACTAATTGGACTGGTAATTGGCAACCTGTGTTTTTTATCCTGATTTAAAAATAGGTGTAATAACGGCCTCTTTCCAAGTTGATGGAACTACCCTTTGACTATGATTGATTAACCATAAAGGTAATAGGTTGTACCAAAGCATTGTTATGAGTTTTTAAAAAGTTAGTGTCAAAACCATGGGCATCCCCTAGCTTTAGAGTTTTTAAGGGCAGCAATGATCTTCCTCCGTTATATTTTTTATCTGAAAAACAGGCTGATCTTCATTTAATGGTCGAGGTAAAATTTTTGAGGGAACACAGGGCCTTGTTATTTCAGATATACTATCTATAAAATAATTATTAAAAGTTTTTGCCACAGTTATGGGATCTCTAATCCGAGTATTATCCACAGCTAACTCAATGGCTTTGATTTCCTTTGTGGGAGTGGGTGACTTGCAGGCTTTCTTACCCTGTGTGCCCTCCTGCCTTGAGTTTGAGCCTAATGACTGTAAGGTCATCCTCTAAACAAGGCCTAACTATGTGCCCAAAGTGTTCTCAACTCATTTACTCTGCCCTTTTTAAGCTTTAAGAGTATATCTTGAGTGTTTGGCCCTGCTTAGGCAGCTTTTTGTGTGCTCCGGTGGCTGCACTAAACTTGAAACAAAAAGATGGCAGCCCTTTAAAACTATTTTTTGATTGCTTCAAGGACATTAAAACATGGATGGCCCTACATTTTTTTTACATTTTAATGAGAGCAAGACTGAAATCATGATATTTGGCCCAAACAATTCTCACAAGGCCCCTAACATTGACCTGGGCTCTCTACTTCCCTACGCTAAACCCCCTTTTAAAAAATCTAGGTGTTAATCTACATTAAGCATATTTTCACATCCAACACATTTAAACCATTTCCACAACTGGCCCAGGAGTATGGCATCGGGAACAACGAATTTTTAAAATACCTACAAATCAGATCTTCTGTCCTGACAAAAATAAACATCAGAGACACAAATTTAGAACTTCCACCGGCAATATCAGACTTGATCAACATTTCCTCCCCAAAGAAACTTCTCTCTAAAATATACAAAATGATTTCAAACCAACCTCAGACCATATACTTACCAACAATAAAATGGGAAAACGATCTTTCAATAGCCCCTGATGCCAACTTCTGGACCCAAATCTGTAAAAACATCTATCACATGACCACAAATGCGAATCTTCAATTAATACAATACAAAATACTGCACAGAACACATTACACGGGCAATAGATTAGCTAAAATGGGTTTCACATCAGAAGTTTGCACACATTGCAATCAAAATTCTACAGATACATACATTCATGCAACCTGGCACTGCACTCCAATCAAACACTTTTGGGAAGAGGTCACACAGTCACTATCCACTATAGTTGGTTGCCACATCCCACTATCGCCTTCCCTTTGCTTGCTGGGGGACCTCACAATAATCACTGATAAAACTATAAACTTTAAAATACTCCTCATAGCTCTAACCATCGCCAAGAAAACTATCCTCATGAACTGGAAAACTCGAAATAAACTACACATTAACATTTGGAAAAATCTTATAACAGACTTCATTGCAATGGAACACGTATCTCCCCTTCATAATTACACATCTGAAACTGACCCCTGCCGCCAAACACTTTCTGACCTCTTACAGCTATGAATCCTTTCTCTGTTCTCAACTCCTACTCCTCCCACCTGCTTAATCAACCCACGAATATTCATTTTAGTTGTTTGAACTTGTTTCTGCCATCATTGTTACTATTATCTTCACTGTTACTGTTATGATTACTATTTTCATTTGTATTTTTTTTTCATTGATGTAATTGCTATTATTTCTATCTTTTGCTTTCACCATTGCGATCACCACTGCCATCATCATTAGCATTTATTATTAATATAAACATTATTATTATTATTATTATTACTACTATTATAATCATCAATATTGCCATTGTCAATGCTGTATAGGAATTAAGTGTCATTATCATCACTACTGCAATAATTTCCCCTATCTTTTCATGGGTTTTTAATGCACCATAACAAAGAATAGGGAAAAAAAATATATATATAAATAAATGAATAAATAAATAAATAAAAAACGGAATTTGTATACATGAAAAACCTCACAAACACCAGGGCAGGCAAGACAGGCAAGAAGTGGTTTCAGCGGGATAGCATCTCTATCCCAAGTTGAGACACTCTCGCACTGTACTCCCTCTTTTAATGCACTTTAGACGCTACACATAACACACACAAAAATTAATAAATAATAATAATAATAATTAGGATAAGATAGGGACTGAAGAGATGTGGGGAATGTTATCATTTATTATATTATTTTTATCTTATTATATCATCTTATATTTTGTGCAGGGTTGACAATGGCAATTAGGAGAAAGGATGGAAATATAAATAGACATACAATATTGGCAATATGATGGTAGTGGGGAGTAGGGGTGGTGAGGGTAATGACAATGGTAACAAAATAATAAATGGTTACTTTGTTTACGCATACACACACATACACATACCCACACTCACACCCACTCACATACACACTTTGATCAAACACTTAAATCACTTCTTTGTTCTTATGTCACTTCTGGAATTATGGAATTACAAGATTGTTCACTATTGCACTATGTTGGTTTGTATGTAT
The DNA here is from genome assembly GCA_030378365.1 of Hybognathus amarus. Taxonomy (NCBI): domain Eukaryota; kingdom Metazoa; phylum Chordata; class Actinopteri; order Cypriniformes; family Leuciscidae; genus Hybognathus; species Hybognathus amarus. The sequence goes on along the minus strand of JAQIUQ010000307.1, from coordinate 53,380 downwards.
GTCTGAATGTTTAATAAAAAATAAAAAAAAATCTAGGTGTAATGATGGACATAGATTTTAAACTTTATAAACCAAATCATTCTGTGATAAAATCAAGTTTTTATCAGTTAAGGCTTTTATCTAAAGTCGAGTTTGATGACTTGAATCAATGAGTCAATGATTTCGAAAGGGTTATCCATGTCTTTAATTTCATCTCGTTTAGACAATTATAATGTAGTCTATGTTGGTGTCATTCAGGCCTCTCTCTCACCGTTAGTCCAGAATGCTGCAGCTTGACTTTCAACAGGTACACACGTTTCCCCCATGTTACCTTCTCTGCGTTTTAGGATTGATTTTAAGGTTTTAGTGTTTGCTTATAAATCCTTAAATGTTGTAGCCCGAACCCTTCCTGACCTTATACGTCTGTTCAAGGTCTCTGAAACATAACAATGTAATCATGTGTGTTGCCCAGTTGCCCCCTAAAGCAATAGCTCAGTGGTCTCTGTGTTATCTTTGAATTGCCTAATTGTTACATGCCTAGCCAGTCTAGGGGTCAGGGCTGTAGTTACAAGGAAGTTTGTAACAGTTTGGCAACAACAGGCAACCAAGAACAGTCTCCTTGCACTCCACAAAAATTGTATAGATTTTTTAAACACTCAAAAGTGACTTTATTTGGATTAGTCCAAAGTAAAATAAAATGGAAAGTATCAAAAAGCTTCAGGAGGGGACAAGCCCAATACAATAAAAATAAAGTTACAACTTTAGGGGGAACACTTCTTAAAAGGGTTAGTTCAGCCAAAAATGAAAATTAAGTCATTAATTACCACCCTGCATGCTGTACCAACTGGCAAGACCTTCGTTCATCTTCGGAACACAAATTAAGATATTTTTTATTAAATTTGAGAGCTGTATCACTACCACATAGGCTGCCTAAGGGACTGGCTCTTGACAGCCAAGAAAGTCAATGAAGAAAAATGTTTAAATATTCCATGTGCCTACAGTGGCTCAACTATAAGTTTCATCAAGCGACGAGAATACTTTTTGTGCGAAAAACAAACAAAAATAACGACTTTATTCGACTATTCCTTTTCTTCCTTGTTGGCCTGAAACGAGACTCGGATAGATTTCCACGACGCATGCGCGAGAATTGCGATCTCCTTCAACTACTTCAGTTCAGTTCTCGCGCATGCGTCGTGGAAATCGTGGAAGTCTCCGTTTTCAGGCCAACAAGGAAGAAAAGGAATAGTCGAATAAAGTCGTTATTTTTGTTTGTTTTTTCGCACAAAAAATATTCTCGTCACTTGATAAACTTATAGTTGAGCCACTGTAGGCACATGGAATATTTAAACATTTTCTTCATTGACTTTCTTGGCCGTCAAGAGCCAGTCCCTTAGGCAGCCTATGTGGTAGTGATACAGCTCTCAAATTTAATCAAAAATATCTTAATTTGTGTTCCGAAGATGAACGAAGGTCTTGTGGGGTTGGTACAGCATGGGGGTGAGAAATTAATGACTTAATTTTCATTTTTGGGTGAACTAACCCTTTAACCTTTCGAAATAAGATTCAAATGAACAACACATTCCTTTTCTTACTCCCTCTCTAGCATTTTACATTTTAAGGAACATTTTTTTGGCAATTATAGAATGCTCGTTTACATATGACACAGTTGCACTACCTGCTAAGAGCCTTTTTATGAGGACATGATAGATATCTATATATGATAAAATAAAAACGAATTATTACTAAAAGGACTATTATCTTTCAATATATAGAGAGAATTATGGGTAGGTAATGATAAAAAGAGGGAGACAAAAACAAAGAAACTCTGAAGTCATCTGTTTATTGAGAGAGCTAGACTTTGAGCTTTGAAGATAATCAACCATTAACTGGCACGCCATAAAAGCATGATGATATATGGCCCACAAAATATGGTCCTAACTGTTGAAACCAGGTTACAGTGAAACCAAAGAGAGAAACATCATTTTTATTTATATTTATATGCTTTTTCACAGCATCAACTACCATTAATAAAAAGGAAACCTGACAAAAAAAATGTAAAAGAGTTACCACTTATTAAAAAACCATTGAAGTGTAATCCTGAAGCTAATTCCTGTTGTAAATTAAGTTCTCTCACTTACTCTTTGTACTGACACACTGATGTACACTAGGGAGCATTTGTATAACTGACACCCTTTGTATTGCTCATCAATATTACATAGAGAAGACCATTCATATTGTGTCCCAGCAAAACCATCCGGGAGGCAGTCCATGAAATGTGGATCAATGAGACAATATTTTCCAATAATTTCAATATTGTCTGAACTGATATGGTATCAATTTGGAATGTTTTTTGGTATGAAACAAACTCATCACCCTACATAAGTACGCCCTGGCAACTTTTGTCATCAAGTAGTGTAGAAGGGGGTTATCCAATGAGCTATCCCATCCATAAAGGGTTTTTTTTCCAGTTTCCTCAGTCACTGGCAATGACATTTCAGTTTCTCTTTTGATCTATAACCACACTCACTATGCTCACCATAATTATGCAATACAATACAATACCACTAGCACCAGTATCACACCGATATGTGATTTATCTGAATTTATATATATATATATATATATATATATATATATATATATATATATATATATATATATATATATACACACATATATATATATATATAACACATATATAACACTTCTTTAGTTTTCCACTGAATCGGTGACTGAGTGTGTAAAGTTTAGTGTGTTATTTTCTCTGCGATGGACTTTTCCAAGACGCAAGGATAGTCCCAGCATCCCTGCGATCATACATAGGACGATCAGTTGAAAATGGATGGATGGATACATAATTTGGTGACTAAAAGAGCCAGTCACACTCCCTGTCAGCCAGTAGACTCTATTTTTATGCAATATTTATTGAATTAGTTTTAATATAATCACAGAAAGAGACTCCAATCATATGATAACTATATATGGCAATGGTGTGACCAGAGTAAAATGTGTGTCTCACTATGAAACGATCACACCCATCATCAACAGTATCGTCATAAGCTGAGTGGGTTCTTGGGTGCGGCAATGGCTTTATGACCCTCCACAAAGGTTGAAGTCCTGCTGCTCAACGGAAGAAAAATTCAAACTCAGTTATCTGGAGTAGAGAAAGGTTCACAGGACTATTCTAGCACATTATTCAAGCCTATAATTTTCTATTCATCTTCTATTTCTCTCACTTTGTGTACGAAGTGTAAAGATGTCAACAGCATTAGAGGTGACTGGATTCTTCATGTGTTTGATCGGCTGGGTGATGACTGCCCTTGCTGTGGCTAATGACTACTGGAAGATATCTAGTGTGCAAGGCACTGTAATCGTTTCAAACCGCCTCTATGAGAATCTATGGCATGCCTGCGGCGAGGACAGCACTGGAAAGGCCAACTGCCAAGACTTTCAATCCATGTTAGCCTTGCCAGGTAGGAACCCATTTAAAATGAAACCAGGTTATTTGGGTTGCTCTGTAATATCAGCACACCTTAAAGAAAACTCCACTTTTTTTGGAAATAGGCTCATTTTACCACTCCCCCAGAGTTAAACAGCTGGGTTTTACCATTTTCAGACGTTTTTAGACGATTTTCTGAAATTTAGAAGAATATCAGTTAACAGACCGCTTCTGGTCTCATTGACTTCCATAGTATATTTGTTTCCTACTATGGAAGTCAATGAGACCAGAAACGGTCTGTTAACTGATATTCTTCTAAAATATTAGAAAATCGGCTGAATGGATTCGAAAACGGTAAAACTCAACTGTTTAACTCTGCGGGAGTGGTAAAATGAGCCTATTTCCAAAAAAAGTGTTGTATCCCTTTAAGACTAATTCATTCCTATCATAAATATAAACATATAGAAGACTGTTTTAGAATCTTGCATTAGATTTTTGAGGAACTACTTGGACCTGGAACTTGGTGAAACTCTTTCAATCTCTGGCAGCCATTTTGTGTTGTAACAATATGGAGAACCGCATAGGCCCACTTTTATCTCTTGATTTTTCTTTTTGAAGTATTACTGGCCTTTATTAAATGGTAAACATATACACTAGTAATCGAAGAAACGTAGCTTTTTGAGACTCCGAAATAAGTGAAACGTCCTCGGGTTACGACTGTAACCCTTGTTCCCTGAGAAGGGAACGAGAACTGCGTCAAAGTGACACTTTGGGGGAACGCCCTCAGCGTAGCGTCTCTGAAGCATGAATGAAACTAAGCCAATCTCCGATTGGATCAACGTGATGACGTGATGTGTGACGACACATAGGCGGAAGCATATATAAGAAACCGGCATACACAACATGTCAGCTTCTGTGATGAAGCAAGCGCTCCCAGGCAGGGGAAGGCGTGGCCACGAGACACAGTTCTCGTTCCCTTCTCAGGGAACAAGGGATAGAGTCGTAACCCGAGGACGTTCCCTATCGAGGGAACTCAAACTGCGTCAAAGTGACACTTTGGGGAACGAGTACCCACTACGCCAGAACGCGCCCTGCCTGTCCTGGTGTGAAGCTGCTCACAGGCACACTCAGGACGCGAGCACAAGAGAGCCGGGTGTCGACGGAATGTCTAAGCTGTAAAACCTAATAAAGGTATGTGGGGTAGCCCATCCAGCTGCATCACAGAATTCCTGGATGGGAGCCCCTGTCGAGAAGGGCCCTGAGAGGACGCTATGCCTCTAGTGGAATGAGCCCTCACAGCCAAAGGTGAAGGCATACCGCGCACCTGATAAGCTGTGGAAATCGCATTGACAATCCAGTTGCTGATGGTTTGTTTTGAAGCCGGAAGCCCCTTTTTGGGCGACCCGAAACACACCAGCAACTGGTCCGCCTTCTGCCATGAAGAGGACCTCTGAATATATATTCTTAGTGCTCTGACAGGGCAGAGCCTATGAAGTCTCTCCTCATCTGTCGTCAGGTGAGGTGGAGGATGAAATGCCTGCAGAACCGTAGGCCGTGCCACATTAGATGGCACCTTAGGCAGGTAGCCTGGCCTAGGGTGAAGGAAGGCCTTAATGTTGCCTGGAGCAAACTCCAGGCACTCGTTTGATATAGAGAGCGCCTGAAGATCTCCCACCCTCCTCAGAGAAGTGATGGCCAACAGAAAAGCGACCTTCAGCGTTAGGTTCTTGGCCTCAGCCGACTCCAGTGGCTCGAAGGGGGCCTCAGCCAACCCTTCGAGAACTACTGCCAGGTCCCAAGAGGGAACCCTGGTACGAGCCGCAGGTCTCATCCTCCAAGCCCCACGGAGGAAACGTACGATCAATTGGTGTCTCCCCAGAGGCCCATTACTCAATGGAGCGTGGAAAGCCGCAATGGCAGCCACGTACACCTTGAGCGTGGACGGGGTAAGACCAGAGGAGAAGCGATCTTGGAGGAACTCCAGCACTGAAGCCACTGGGCAGTTAACTGGGTCAACCTCCCGCCTCCTACACCAATTAATAAAGACATTCCACTTTAAACCATACAGTTTCCTCGTGGAGGGAGCTCTAGAGCTGAGTATGGTCTCCACTACTCCAGCTGACAGGCCGGCCTCTAGGTACTGTGCCCCCTCAGGGGCCAGACCCACAGTTTCCATAGTTCTGGCCGAGGGTGAAATATTGAGCCCTCCGCCTGTGTCAGCAGGTCCCTCCTGAGGGGAATCTCCCATGGAGGGCCGTCTAGGAGCAATATTATGTCTGAGAACCATACTCGGGCCGGCCACAACGGGGCTACCAACAGTAGACTGATCCCGCTCGACGGACCCTCTCTAGAACTCCCGGGAGCAGAGCGATCGGGGAAACGCATACAGACGCAGCCTCGGCCATGTCTGTACCATAGCATCCAGCCCCACTCCCAGGAACGTAGTCCTTTGGGCTGGTATTAACACGCTCTTCTTCGTGTTCAGTCTCAACCCCAGCTTCTGGATGTGGGCAAGAACAACATCTCGATGCCTGAACCACCTGCTCTTGAGACTGGGCCAGAATTAGCCAGTCGTCTATATAGTTGAGCACCCTGATGCCCTGGAGCCTCAGAGGTGCTAGAGCTACATCCATACATTTGGTGAATGTGCGGGGAGAGAGAGCTAGGCCGAACGGAAGAACCCGATATTGGTACGCTTCGCCCCCGAAAGCGAACCTCAGGAACTTCCTGTGGGATGGAAGGATGGATATATGAAAGTATGCGTCCTTTTACACTCATCGTGACGAACCAATCCTCGGATTGGATCTGACTCACGAATCATGGGAATAGTGAGCATCTTGAACCTGAATCTCCTCAGAGAGCGGTTCAGATATCTGAGATCTATGATCGGACGCAACCCCCCATCTCTTTTGGGAACTATAAAGTAGCGGCTGTAAAACCCGGACTCCCTGTCCAGTGGAGGAATACGTTCTATAGCCCCCTTTGCCAGCAGGGAGTTTACTTCCTGTTCCAATACCCGACCCTGCGCCGGGTCGACTGCACAGTCCAGACCACCCCGTTCAACCTGGGTGGGTGGAACCCGAACTGCAGCCTGTACCCGCATTGTATCGTGCGCAGCGCCCACGGGAAATATCTGTGAGATTTTTCCATGCATCGAAATATTTTACCAAGGGAACCAGGCTCTCTGAAATTGTGGAACCAATAGTGGTTCTTCTATGAGTTTGCTGCACTTTATATTACGACCCGCAAATTAAGTCAACCAAAATTACAGTGTAGAAACAATACGCACACACACACACACACACACACACACACACACACACACACACACACACACACACACACACACACACACACACACACACACACACACACACACACAAACACACACACAACACACACACACACACACACACACATATATATATATATATATATATATATATATATACAGCCCTTTTTCAAGGTAAGCCAAAGTGCTTTCTAAAAAAAAAAAACAAAAAAACAAAAAAAAAAAAACAATGCAAAATAAAATTAATCGGTATTAATCGGGATTCGTCTCGACCGCCTGAAACGGATCTCCGGCAGGACTGGACCGAAAACGATTCTCGATGGGCAAACGCAATCGCTGTCCCGTCCGCAGGCTCGTGGGGCGGACAAAGCAGCTGGCGAATCGCTGGAATCCGATGTGTCCCGAAACGCACTGACGGCGGAGAACAACATCGTCTTCCTGCGGGCTCACGCGAGGGAGACGACCTCGGTCGCTCCATCACGGGTGGGGCTGCCCGCAGAGACCCTAGCATGGCTAGGACCTCTTAGAGGTTTCCTTAGCCTGCAGGACGGCCCTCAGGTCGCCCTGCTTGGCTTGCGGTTTCACATCGAGAGCGCCGCCTATGCCCCCAAGCTCCTCGAGGGGGGCTCTAGACGCGACGCTCTCTTCGAATCCTGCCTGTAGGTGGAGGAGCTGGTACCTGGCTGAGGCTGCGGCTGCCCACTGGGGGCAGACTTCTTAGAGACTGAGCGGCGAGGGAGAAATTGTTTGAAGGCCGCTGATTGTTTTCGCCTCCTGAAACCTGTCGACAACGGTATTAACGGTGTCGCCGAACAGGCCAGAAGGTCGAATCGGGCATCAAGGAGAAAAGCCCTGTCTTTCTCCTCTGATGCCCGTCAGATTTAACCATAATGTCTCTCCGAGACCACCATTGCCGCCATGGAGCGACCGACAGCGCGGGCCGTCTCCTTGGTGACTCGGAGAGACAAATCAGCGACCTTCCTCAACTCCGCCACATCCTCCGGAGTTGGTCCCTCGCCCTCATCAATATCTCTAAGAAGGTCGGCCTGGTACGCTTGGAGAAGCGCCATGGTGTGAAGACTCGCACCAGCCCGACCCGCAGCCATATATGCCCTGCCCACCAGCGAAGATGTTTCTCTGCACGGCTTGGTGGGCAGCACCGGGGCTTTAAAGGATGATGCCGACTCAGGTGATAAATAATTAGCTAAAGGCTGTTCAACCTGTGGCATCAACCCATAACCATTCTCTCGTGCCCCCATGATGTTACTATATTTTAACACAGTGGGATTGGAGACATGAGAAGAATGAGGTTTTTCCATGATTTACACACCTCAGTATGCAAATCAGGAAAAAACGGTAAGCCCCGATGCATGAGGTTGTTCCCTGTGCTGCAGGAAGCGCTCATCTAGTTTGCTTTTAACCTGCACTTCCTGCTTTTCTTGAGGCCAATCGATATTTAAATGAGCCACTGCACGGGAAACAACCTCTACCAGCTCCTCATATGCGGGGACACGGGGTGGCGAGTCATCCCCGAAATCCCCGCCCCTTCGATGCTGAGCACGTCCACCTCCTCGGAGGCAGACAGCTCAAGCATCGGATCCTCCAACTCGCGCAGAAGAAGCCGCTGGGCGGGCTTCTGCGCGAGGCTCGAGTACATCGGAACTGCCCGATGAATCCCGAGAAGGTGCCTCAGCAGCCTCAGGATCCCCAGACAGATCCATTTGCGAAGCCCTATGAAGAGCGTCGCCGCACCACGGGGCTCGTGAGGCTGACCTTCTTCATTGAAAAGGGCCAGCCGGGAACGCAGCACGCGGAGCGGTAAAGCCTCACAATGCTCGCAAGCAGCTCCCTCGAGAGCTGCCTGCGCGTGCTGCATTCCCAAACAATGTGTACACAGTTGGTGTGTGTCCCTGCCCGTGATGTAACGAGGGCAAGGATGCACACACCGCCTGAAATTCACACTCGCCATGGTTTTAGGGAGATTCACTTGCTTAGACAGACAAACAATAAATAAGACTGACAGTCACAGAGAGCGCTTAGCTGAAGAACAGAAAGCTGACATGTTGAGTATGGCCGGTTTCTCATATATGCTTCCGCCTATGTGTCGTCACACATCACGTCATCACGTCTGATCCAATCGGAGATTGGCTTAGTTTCATTCATGCTTCAGAGACGCTACGCTGAGGGGCGTTCCCCCCAAAGTGTCACTTTGACGCAGTTTGAGTTCCTCTCAATAGGGAACAATTGCTTTGCAAAATGATTTAATCTTAAAAATAATGGTTCTGCAAAGAATATTGTATAGCCTATAAATGGAACCATTCTATTCCACCAAAAGCCTGTGAAACACATATATACTGTAGCAAAATGTTTTTTTGATTTTTAAAATGTTGAAATTGTGGAACCAATAGTGGTTCTTCTATGAGTTTGCTGCACTTTATACTTACGACCCGCAAATTAAGTTAACCAAAATTACAGTGTAGAAACAATACGCACACACACACACACACACACACACACACACACATATATATATATATATATATATATATATATATATATATATATATATACAGCCCTTTTTCAAGGTAAGCCAAAGTGCTTTCTAAAAAAACAAAACAAAAAAACAAAAAAAAAACAATGCAAAATAAAAATAAAATATAAAATATATAGTGAAGATATATTGAAAATGTATATCACATAGAAAACACAGAATGACTCAAAATGACTTATGATATAAAAGTTAGTCTAAATAAATAGGTCTTCTAAATAAAATAAAGGAATAAGTCTTTCTAAATAAAGCTGGTAGCTTGTTCCAAAGTCTTGGAAATACATACGCATATATATATATATATATATATATATATATATATATATATATAAAAATATATATATATATATATATATATATATATATATATATATATACATACACAAAATAATTATATGCAGTACACACACATGTATTATGTAAACACAAACTTTTATTTTGGATGCGATTAATCACGATTTTATTGTTGCCAAGCACTATATATATATATATATATATATATATATATATATATATATATATATATATATATATATATATATATATTATTTACCACCCACAGATATCAAAATTACCCTGTAACTACATATTTTGCCAGAAATGTAATAAAAACTTTTATATAACAGACATACAAATTTTGCCTGGAATATATTAGCAGAATAGGTATCTGTTAGTTTTAAAATAATTACATTATAAAATGTTTGTATACAGTATCTGGTTGTACCGTACACTGTAATTTTGGTTTACTTACACAGTTGTTTGCAGGTCGTAATATAAATTGTTACCCAAATACCTCCTTTTGGAATCTTTATTTTCTAAGTGTTTTGAAGCACTAACACATCAAAACTACCTTTGTCATTAAAACATAATCTATATTAAGATTCAAAAGTTTAGAAGCTTCATGATGCAGTGTTAATGAAAGCACCAATCACTACCATAGATCAATGATGCCAATCATAACAAAGACCACTATAATGATTAATGATAAGCTTTTATATACATCATTTTACCAAACACTTTACCAAATTTTATTGGAAACCAAACTATATTGTAAGCACACACCAAAGTTACAGTGGGCTAAACTCTAAACTCAAAGATCAAACACTAAACTCTTTTTTTTTTTCTTTTTTTTTCGTTCTTGTTTTCAGTTCATATTCAAGCATGTCGAGCATTAATGATCATCGCCCTGATCATGGGGCTGGTCCGGTATAATTTTATCTACTATGGGGCTGAAGTGCATTCAATTTGGGTCAAAAACAGATGAGGCAAAAGGCAAGACAATGGTCACTGGTGGCATTATCTTCATCATTGCAGGTAAACAGAAATAAATTGTCCATATGAACATGCAGTTTCTATTATTGTTTAGTTGTCTGCATGTTTCCACATATTTAGCATCTAAAATATGTATCTCCATAGGTCTTTGCACTATGGTGGCTGTATCTTGGTACGCTGCACGGATTGTTGAAGAATTCAATGACCCGTTTATGGGGCGTCAAGTGAGAAGACTCACATTCACACACATTCTTAAATGCACACACATTTACTTATCTAAATGGGGACATTACAAAGACTTGTGTTTTCATATACAGCTAATTACTATAAACTATCCCTAATCTACATTCTAACCGTAACACTTTCTGCATTTCTATAATTGACCCTCTATGACCCTCTGAAACCAGGTGGGTCCAATTCTGTTTCTGGAGGGCCACTGTAGTGCAGAGTTCAACTCTAACCCCAATTTAACTCACCTGAACCAGCTTATCAATGTCTTACTTGGCACAGTAGAATCCTCTAGGCAGGTGTGTTGTGGCAAGTTGGAGGTAAACTGGACAGTGGTACTCCAGAACTTAGTTTGGACACCCCTGCTCAGGGTAATGGTGTCAAATTCCACTCCTGAAGGGCCACTGTCCTGCAGAGTTTAGCTGCAACCCTCATAAAACACATCTGACTCCCCACTAAATCATCAGACCAAGAAATCAACAGAAACATAGATGGCCACCCATTACATATCAAGTACATTGTGTTTTACAAATTAGGACATCCTTAAACGGAGTAGGCCTACTGTCAGTTTTAGCACACTTCCGGATACAAATTTGTTCCAGACATATCATTAAGTAGCCACATACTGTACATCTAACTATCTCCTTTTGTTTGCAGATTTGAGCTGGGTACTGGTCTCTATATAGGTTGGGCTGGTGCAGGGCTGTGCATCCTGGGTGGTGCATTCCAGTGCAGTGCCTTTAAAAGAGCCTCTCCAGCGAAAGACAAAGGGTAAATATCACACAGACAATTTTCTACACTGTGAAAAAATGTGAACTGGTTAACTTTAAGTTACCTTACCATATACGGTGGAAAAACTGTAAATAGTTTAAATGGTTTACTGTAAAATCACATTATCTGTAATTTTACTGTAAAATACTGTCAAATTTATGGGATTTTTTGCAAGGAAAAATTTACTTGGTTACTGACGTGACCAACATTCTAATCTGAAAGCTGAAGCCTACCCGAAGTGCGAAAAACTGCAATACATCTCAAATCCACTAGAGGCTGGTCCCAAAAGGGAGCAAATATCCATAGACATCATGTTAAAATATCCAATGTCACAGCATAAATTCATATGTTTACAGTTTGGTCCCATGGACTTTTATTGTAATCTTCAATATGTTCCACGTGCCTGACAACTGTGAGGGGGTGATTTTTTTCTAACTCGTTAGTTTAGATCATATTTAGATATAAAATGTATGACAAATAAGGGCGGTTAACTTTGATTGACAGCTGATAACGGACTGCACCGAGTGAATTTGACGTCTCAGCCATGATCTGACACAACACATCATACCACCTCTGTATCCTTTCTGAAACTTTTGTATTTTGTATTTCCCAAGATTTTCCAGTATGGCATTGCCCATACCCCCCATAAACAGCCTTAAACCGTTCTTTAGAGAGTCCATGGGTGACGTCACAGAAGCTTTGTCCATATTTTTTACAGTCTATGGACGTGACCCATACCTGTCAACACTCCCGGTTTCTCCTGTTTTTTAGCCCTATCTCCCGGACCCTTCCCGGTTTGTTATTTCTTCCGGGAAACTCACGTAATTCGCATGGCCGCACAAATCTACCAGATTTTGAAAACCAAATGTTGACCGCTATGACGTAACCTCGGTTCCCAGAGATAACTGGAATGAGTACTGCATTGCTAGTTAGAACTATTAAACGACAATCATTCTGGGGCCCTGGCCCAAGGCGTATGAATAAGGGATCAAGGGTCCCAAGGTTAAGAAAATATAAAGCCCAACAACATGGGACTCATATGGAGGGTTCTAGCAGGTTGAGCTGACGTAGAGGTCAATAGCCTGCTTACACAGATTGTACCTGTGCTTACAAGGGACATTCAGGTTATAGAATCTGGCCAATGTGAACGGCGTCGGCGAGGATCGGGCGGTCACCGCACAAATAGATACTCCACTGGACAATGCCCAGAATGAGGCCATGCCACTGGTGGAGAGGCATGTTGGGGAAGGCTGGGCCATTTGTGGGCCAGAAATACTCTATATAATAGTCTATTTAGTAAATGTCTATACATATTGACTGTGCAATGAACAGACAGCTTACGATAAACCTGTCACCTGTATTATTGTGGTGGATATCAGTACAGGAAAAATGCAGATTTTTCTAAATTAGGTAAGCCTATATTATAAAGTATAAGGTATGTATATTAACATTATATCCCGTAACTAAATATACGGTCATAAGTAATAAACAGGGATTGTGTAAAACTAGAAAAATTATAATAGAATTTTTTACTCCTTATATTTCTAATGCTGTTTTTTGAACTTTTGATGATGTTTTTTTTTCTCTTTTAACAGGGCATACTACCCAGGTGGAAAGCCAAAGACAATCTATACCCCCGCTCCATCTACTGCAGAGACGTCAAAAGCTTATGTTTGAGACACCAGGGGCACCCCATATTAACAAGGCTGAACTTTTGTTACGTTGATGTTTGTTTTACTCAATTATGTTTTTACTACTTTTTTTTAGGACAAAATTATGACAAATGTAAAGATCACTTAAATTATCATGAATGCTGAACTTCTGGAATAAAATATGTTCTCTGAATTAAGATATCTAGATATTGGTAACACTTTACAATAAAGGTTTGTTAGTGAATATTAGTTAACATGATGTTAGTTACATTATTAGTTACAAGTTAACATGAACTAATAATGAACTGCATGTATACAGCATTTATTGATCTTTGTTAAAGGTGCATTGTGCAACATTTTATGTTAAAATTAGACGTTTTCTAACCCATACATGCTGAAACAATCGTCTGATGGGCTGAATGAGCCCTTCTCTGATCACTGCGATCGCCTCTATAATCCTGTACAGTGAAATAAATAAGAGGGATTCGGGCTCGAATCTGAGACTGGGCGTGACGTCATGCGCGTTCACGCTCGCCTGGCTATGTGCCTGCAGGATAGTGTATTCGCCGCGTTCTCCGTATCAGAGAAGACAACTCGAGCGACGCAACTTTAGTCATCTTTCCCAAAAGTAGAAGATGGATTCAAAGGGGCTGTTTAGTCTACATCTGGTCACTTCATGCGTTTTCTGTGATCGGATAACTTTATTCGATCGTGAAAAGACCAGGTTGAATCCAGACGGATTTGAATCCGACAGCTCAAACCATTGAGGACGTGGTCTGGGCTGTATTCCAGACGAAACTGGACAAGTGTAAATGCATCTGGTTGTTGAAAACAGGCTATGTCATGTTGTTTTAGTCATTTATGACGACGTGCATCAGATGAGCAGGCGAGTGTATTTATAAGCCAGCGCGCGCAATCTATCGCAAATGAAAGTGAAAGTAAGACGCATACGATTATCACTAAGTTACCTTCTACCTCCACTATCTTCATTAAAAGTAGCCTTAAGAAATGAAATGATCTCATACCAGAGCTTTTGCCGCTCTCTCTTATTGCTGTCTTTGCTGATTTTGAAATAGCCGAAGCCGATGATTTATAAAATGCAGCTCATCTGTTGCTTTCGGTGACGTGCACTTCATGAAATCTATATAACGCGGGAATTGAATATCAGATTAATATCCGTTTTGCAAAAACACATTTATGTGACCAGGTAATGGAATCGTTTTGATAAATCAAATAGATCTGAGAAAACGCATTGTGGCCAGGTGTAAAAACAGCCCCAAAGAGACCGGCTTGTAGTTCATTCCAAACCCCAACGCAAACTCCACGTGAGGCAAAGACAATACAACTTCTGTCTGTGTAGTGCCAGGCGTCGGAATAAGACTAGAGTCAACATCGGGAAGGCTTTCAACAAACGGAGAGATCTCGGGCGGTCTGCTGTAGGGCTCAAACGTGTTCATGAACGTGTTTCCATAATAATACAATCATAAGTGGATACAGTAAGCACATAAAACAGTTCAACATGGAGATCAATGGAAACAAAAGCCGAAGTTTTCTACCCCTGTTTTCCCCTCACACACACATAGGCCTACATAAGTGTGTAATTTACTCAAATGCCTTTCCTTTCATATATTTTAAATGACTTGCAGATTTATAACTGCATTACCTCATTACTGTAACAAAAGATGTGTGCCTCATGAACAGCTCGTGCAAACGTGCGTGTATTCCGTGTATATGTCTACTCTATAAAGTCTATGGTATTCCATGAGCGCGCATGCAGTTTCATTTGTCACCAGAGGGGGCGTAGTTCTGCAAAAACTCAGAGACTTGCGTTATGCTCAATGCACTGCTAACTAACAATTAATAGCTGTTTTTTTTTAATAACTTATGTTAACAAAGATTAACAAATACAGTAACAAATGCATGGTTAGTTCATGTAAGTTAATACATTAACTAATTGAATGAACTTTATTGTAAAGTGTTATCTAAATATTTTGCCATGGTGTTTCGTTTTTATGTAAAGGGGAGACTGGGGAAAGCCTTTTACAGCATAGAATAATTCTCATCGTAGGTTCATTTTTAAATGTAATTTCTCTATGGGAACTTACATTACACATTGGCTACAGAAACGCTTTGTAACATTTACACTGTTATTACCCTAGGAAACAAACACACATGATCACATGATAGATGGCAGGGCATGTTGTCGCATTGTATTTGGTATTTGGGACTGGCCATTAAATGGCTTTTCATCTGTTCTGCAAAGTTTAAATAAAACAATAAAGACTTAAAAAAACAATATCAACACAATTATCATACTGTATCTCACATGTGTTCATAAAAATATAATAATAATGGACATGTAATTAGGAGAATGTCAGATTGCACAAATGTGTATAATACATGTAAATTATATATGTATTATATATAATTTACTAAAATATATAAAATCATATAATTAAGGAGAAATAGTCAAGTCAAGTCACCATTTACATAGCGCTTTTAACAATATGGGCTGTTTAAAAGCAGCTTTACAGTGAAAATAGGAAATTAAAGTAACAGTGATTATTTTGGCTTCACAGCAGCTCTAGAATAAAGTTATTGTCCAGCTAAAGATAGTTTTGATTGAATCACTTCTGTCGCAGTTATGATTAGTTATTAACTTAGGTACCGTTTATATGACACACATGAAACCCTTAATACGATCTGGCTGCTCATTTACACAAAACAGTGCCTGGTGGCTCCAGAACGCAAACCCTGAAATAGGTTCCAAGGTTTAAGCCTTGAAAAATGTATAATACAGAAATTTGTATCACTTCCACGTAACCATGTGAACCAGAATTATCCTGACAACGGTTTATCTGTACAGAGGTAAAGGGAGGGAGGCCTTCACAGGGGGATGGACTAGTTGACACTTCAGGATGGCGTTGTCCAGGCGTAGGTCCTTTATCAGATCCAGATACGACTTGGATCTGGTGGACTGCAGTCAACCTCTGGATAAACAGAGAGACTAATATTAGCGCTGATGCCATCTTATGATGTAACAAGTATATAAAGATTTGTAGGAAGTGTTCCCGGTTTCAGCTGACCTAATCTATGCAGCCTAACATTTGAATTATAGAAAGTCTATGGTGTCATGTGTATGCTAGGTCAAAGAGATCTGTTTTTATTTTCATTTTATTTTTATTGTACATTTAAACAGAGTGTGTCTGCTTCCCGGAACAATCTTAGGAAACCTGTTCCAAAGTTTTGGTGCTAAATAGGAAAAGGATCTACCACCAGCAGTCGATTTTGATATGCTGGGTATTATCAACTGGCCAGAATATTGATATTTCTAATGAGAAAACCAGAATCACTATCCTGGAGAAGCAGGTGTCTGAGCTCACCTCTAAGGTGGATGACCTGGAAAACAGGAGCCGTCGCTCAAATCTCAGACTGGTGAATCTCCCGGAGAAAGTTGAAAAAAGGTGATGCAGCTGCTCTTCTGGAAAAATGGCTACCTGATGTCCTGGGACCCGAGACCTTCCCTGACCCGCTGATTATCGAAAGAGCTCATAGACTACCAGGCACGCCACAATCCTCTGCTCCGCGAGTCATGATACTGAAGTTTTTAAACTTCCATGACAATATCCGAGTCATGCAGGCAGCCAGAAAGAAGGGCAAGATCATGTATGAAGGCCACTATGTCATGCTTTTCCAAGACATCTCTACTGAACTACACAAGAAAAGAAAGCGATTCAATGATGTGAAACAACGACTACGTGACCTGATGATACCTGCTGATCCTGCAGATGTGGAGTTGTTTATTAAAGAGCTGGACACCTGAACAAGTTGGCCACGGCTAACTAAAGGTATTAGGTTAACTTTACATGGTGAGGACCTTTGTCAGTGACGGGACTTATTAACGGCAGCAGGCGGCATGATCATATAACCTGAACTTTGTCTGTTTTTTCCACCTACTGAGAACTGAGGTACTGACACTGTAACGTTGCGTCTGCCAGGCAACACCTGATTGATACTATTGAGAATGAGGAGTCACGTACCGATTTGGGCAGGGTCTGAGCCGGTCGGCCATGATGGTTGGATACGCTATCGGTTACCAGGGGCAATGCCTTTAGACCCCATAGACACGACTAAACATTCCAGAGCTCTTAAATTTTCGCGCATTTATTATTTTGGCAGGACAGAGACGGATCTAAGAATACGAGAAAAAAGGAAGAAAGTAAAGCAATGCAAAAAGATATGGCAAAAGAAAAGGGACCTTACAGGAATAAACTCACACAAAGTGCAAAACAGCTGTATTTGGAGAAGCAGCATCAATATATTTGTTCTTATGCACTAATAACAGTATTATTATTTTATTATTATTACTAATGTTGTCCATGAAACTTATGTTGTCCATATATATATATGTAACGTTAGCCTATATATTTCAGTTCTCAATAAATATTGTTAAGCCATATCAAGTTGTTTCAAACATTTATTTCAATAAAATAAAAAAGTAATGAACAGGCACTCAAACAACACTTTTGCATATGTTCGTTAAGGCACAGCAAACAGTGAAAATCATATACTAAAGGCTAAAGCAATCCAAGCAATACAAAGCAAAAAAAAAAAAGCAAATAAAGCAAACCAAGCAATCCGGCATCTCCTCGTCAGGTCAGAGACTCTCCCTGATGCTCTGTCCATTTCGGTAACCTAAAAAACTGTATTCCATTGTTCCTATGTTTTCCATATACATCGTGCGAGGTACTGGAGTTTTTAACGCAGCAGTGACTTCCAGGCATGGTAAAACAGTGCGGAATTGCGAGAACCTCCTCTACTACCGAGCTAAAAACACACGTAAACAATACTGGCTTGTCGTGGGAATCCAACCAACATGGCGGAAAGGGGAGGGGCTCTGTACAATGATGTCAACTCCTCATTCTCAATACGCTGACGTGGTTGTAATCCCACGAAGACAGATGCACATATGCATATCGTAGATTTCGTTCACTTATATAGCAAGCCGATTGTGAATGTAGGTTCCACTGTTCCACTGAATGTAGCCTTAAGTTCTGACGCTTTAACCACTCTCTTTATCCACATCCACTTCAATGAATCCACAGGACAACTCTCTATAAATATCTTCGTTTAATTGGTAATCCACAAACATCAGTACAGGAACGTTACAAAAGTATAAACGATTAATTAAAGGTAATAGAAATAAAGACAAAGGTAAAGGTAAAGGTCAAAAAACTGTGTGGCTTCACTCTCCGTGTACTGTCCGTTCACGCAGCAAGCTTCACTCAAAAGAATGACACGAGAAGCGTCACTAACTCTCGTCACACACACACCGAAGCAGCTCCGTGTCACGCACACGCACGTAGCTCCGCGTCACACACACACGTCATTTTAGATAATTATTTTAGATAATGACGTCAACTTGCTTGCTTTAGATAATTACCCAATTAACTCTATAAATATCTGCAAGTACTGTAAACATTTTTCCCAAAATAAATCACACAAATCACAGCCCAACACACAAATCACATTACTCATCAAACAACTGCACCTAGGCTCCTACAGTGAATGTTGGGGGGGGGTTACTGTGTGATTTATCAGTTTATAACTACTCTTCGTTATTAGTGGATCAGTTGAGCGTCTAGCTCGTTCCTAATGTAACCAGGGAAAGTAAGCCGGTACTTTGCTGTTATCCGGACCCCACCATATAAAATTTCAAATAAGTGCCAAAATCACTGTTTCCAACTCCCGCCAGTATTTTTTCCTGTTATCCGGTTTAGGGTTAGGGTGGGTTAGGCTTAGCAAGACCCGCCAGTATTTTTTCCTGTTATCCGGGTTAGGGTTAGGGGTACAAGACGCAGGAGCTGGAGGCGGCTGGGTTCGAGCATTTCAAGGTGAACCATCGCTACAACTTCGTGGATCTGGATACTTTCGCGCACACCCAAACCGTGGAGAGAATGTGGGGATCGGCCAAGTGGAGGAACAAGAAACACCGGGGCACTGATATGCACTTCCTCAAGTCATACCTGGCGGAATTCATGTGGAGGAGCTCAATTGGAGAAGAGGAACCCTTCGATGCTTTCCTGGAAGAAGTGAAGATCCATTGGCCACCACAAGTATTGTCATGATCTTATATTGCTTTGTTGATTGCTTATTGGATGAATGGGAAATAAACTATTTCAAAAAATTGTAATTGCATACAGATGATTAAAACACTAGACAGCTGCTCTCAGGCAGTGGTTCAAACTGGTCAGGTTGTCTCCAAATCTTTTCCTCTTAATAGAGGGTCTCGTCAAGGGTGTTATGCCCAATCTTATATGCATCTTCTCGTATAACCTTTATTACAGGCCATAAGACAAAAACCCCATGATTGCCCCAATAAGATTCAAGTCATAAAATTTCACTGTATGCTGATGACATAATCCTTTATTTTTCTGAAATTACTTATTACTAGATATATTATTTTTAGGAAGATATTTGGAAGAACCTTTTAATCAAACAGATCTCATTCCCCATTGACTACCATAGTATGTATTTTTCCTACTATGGTAGTCAATGGGGAATGAGATCTGTTTGATTTAAAACATTCTTCCAAATATCTTCATTTGTGTTCAGCAGAACAAATTACCACATAGAGGTTTGGAACAACATGATGGTGAGTAAATACTGACAGAATTGTCATTTTTGGTGAATGTAACCCTAGTCCAAATACAGGCACATTTTCAAAGATGGTCATCTTTGAAATTGACATTACTAGGGAGGATTGTGTTAGTAAAGATGAATGTACATGGGCATTTAATTTTTTTTGTTCTCCATGCTGCCATTTTCTCCCCTAAAGATTATTTCACAGATGCAGAGGATGACTTCTAAATTCATTTGGAATAACAAAAAAGCCTGCATCAAATTTGATTCCCTAAAAAGTCCTAAGTCTTTGGGTGGCCTGTCATTGCCGGACTTTAAAGTTGTACTATTGGTCTTTTTAGTTAAAGTCTTTAAACTCTTGGTTGCAGGGTATGATATTTTCAGGAATCAAACTTAAAAAAAGCCTCTAAAGAATTTGGCCCAATTATAGCTAATTCAATATCTACATGGCGTCTGGTGGAAAATATGTTAATCATTCATCAAAATCTTGCATGCAGTCTCCTATTTGGAACACTTACTACAATATGAAACATGAAACCATGCACTTGTTGGCTGTGGTCAGATAGAGACATTAACAATATATGCAATATATAACGTCTCGGTTACATATGGTAACCCTCGTTCCCTGAGGGAGGGGAACGGAGACGTAGGTCAGACTGACCTATAGGAATCTCGCTAGAGAGCCAATTTACTTCGAGTGAATCTAAAACAAGCCAATGCACATTGGCGTGCAATCATTTGCAACAGCTGCGCGTCCTCGTCAGCGCGGGTATATAACGAGCGGCTGTGTGATTGCACTTCAGTTTTTTGCTGAGGAGCCAAACTTGGAAAGCCTGGCCCCCCGCGGGCAGCAGCAGATGTGGCGACGGGACCTACGTCTCCGTTCCCTCCCTCAGGGAACGAGGGTTACCATATGTAACCGAGACGTTCCCTATCGGTCAGTCACTACAACGTAGGTCAGACTGACCTATAGGAATCCCTACCAAAGCGCCACAGTCGCTGCACCCCATCCAGCGCCCCATGCAAGCCTCTACACCTTCTTGCCTGGAAGGACGATAGGAGGAGGGTTACACAGAGAGTGTCTGACACTGTTGTTCCTTTAAAACCCATACAGTGAGACTTGGATAACACTGGGAAAGCGTGCCCTTTTTAGAGGGAGGGGAACGCTGCGGAACCCACTTTCTTCAGAGAGTTATGTGGAAAATACATATGGACTAACCCGAAGGCTGTACTCCATATGAATTAATGGGTGACTTAGCCCAAGGGAAAGACACGGGCTTCCGATTGAGGAGCGCCGTGAACATATACACATATGGGATCCCCGAAGGGTCGCACATATGGAACCCAGCCCGAGTCCGGCTCTCAAGGATTCAGCGGACAGGGGCCTGGCTCCGGACGCTCCGCCATGTCCGGGCCGAGGGGTGTTGGAGGACTCGACAGGTTTTTCACTCTGGAGCAATACGGTTGCACAGTAGGGTGCAGCAAGCCGACAGAGCTGGGCCTCTCAGTGCTTCTACCCGTTAGGGTGAGAACACGGGAGGAGACCGGCTCTACACGTAGGCTATAGTATCTAGCGAACGTGTTAGGTGTCGCCCAGCCTGCAGCTCTACAGATATCTGTTCAGCGAGGCACCACGAGCCAGCGCCCAGGAGGATGCAACGCCTCTCGTGGAGTGTGCATGCAACCTGAGCGGGCAGGGCACGCCTTGAGCTTGGTAAGCCAAGGTGATGGCATCCACTATCCAGTGGGCCATCCTCTGCTTGGAGACAGCCTTTCCCTTCTGCTGGCCTCCGTAACAGACAAAGAGCTGGTCTGAGGTTCTGATGCTTTGAGTTCTGTCCACGTACATACGCAGAGCGCGAACGGGACAGAGCAAAGCCAGGGCTGGGTCTGCCTCCTCCAAGGGCAGCGCTTGCAGGTTCACTACCTGGTCTCTAAAAGGAGTGGTAGGAACCTTGGGCACATAGCCAGGCCGGGGTCTTAATACCACGTGGCTGTCACCCGGCCCGAACTCTAGGCACGATTCGTCGACCGAAAATGCGTGCAGGTCTCCTACCCTCTTGACTGAGGCCAATGCAACCAGTAGCAAAGTCTTCATGGAAAGAAGCTTTAAGTCCACTGATTGCAAAGGCTCAAAGGGAACGTCCTGAAATGCTCGGAGCACCAGGGAAAGATCCCAAGAGGGTATGGAGGGGGGTCGAAGGAGGATTTAATCGTCTCGCCCCCTAAGAAACCTGACGACCAGGTCGTGCTTTCCAACTGTTTTGCCATCGATGTGGTCGTGATAAGCTGAAATAGCAGCAGCATGGACTTTGAGGGTGGAGGGAGACAGTCTTCGCTCCAACCCTTGCTGCAAGAAGGAAAGCACGGACCTTATCGAACATCTTCGGGGGTCTTCTTGGCGAGAAGAGCACCACTCGACGAACAGGTTCCACTTCAGGGCGTAGACACGTCTCGTGGACGGCGCCCGTGCTGAAGTGATGGTGTTAAGTACCTCTGGGGGTAAGTCACCTAGAACCTCCGCGTCCCGTCCAGGGACCAGACATGGAGTTTCCAGAGGTCTGGACGCGGGTGCCATAGGGTGCCCCGTCTCTGAGTCAGAAGATCCTTCCTCAGAGGAATGGGCCAGGGAGGGACTGTCACAAGGAGCATGAGTTCTGGGAACCAGGTCCGGGTGGGCCAGTAGGGAGCCACCAGAAGGACCTGCTCCTTGTCCTCCCTGACTTTGCACAATGTCTGCGCAAGAAGGCTCACTGGGGGAAACGCATATTCGCGAAGGCCCCGGGGCCAGCTGTGTGCCAGTGCGTCCGTGCCGAGTGTTCCCTCGGTCAGGGAGTAAAACAGCTGGCAGTGGGAGGTCTCGGAGGAGGCAAACAGGTCTACCTGAGCCTCCCCAAATTCTCTCCAGATCAGCTGAACCACCTGGGGGTGGAGTCGCCATTCTCCCGGGAGCAGAGCTCGTGATAGCTCGTCGGCCACACTGTTGAGCACGCCGGGGACATACATGGCTCGAAGCGACCTCAGATGCTTCTGACTCCAGAGGAGGAGATGGCGGGCGAGTTGCGACATGCGACGGGAGCGTAAACCACCTTGCCGGTTGATATACGCAACGGTCGCAGTGTTGTCCGTACGGACCAGCACATCCCTGCCCTGCAGCGGCCTCTTCAGACGGCGCAGAGCGAGGTGTACTGCTAGCAACTCGAGGCAATTGATATGCCAGTGCAGATGAGGGTCCGTCCACACCCCTGACACTGCATGCCCGTTGTACGTGGCACCCCAGCCGGTGGCAGAGGCATCTGTGAACACCACAGCGTGCCTGGATACCTGTTCCAAGGGGACTCCTGCCCGAAGGAATGAGGGGATCGGACCACGGGCTGAAGGTCTGACGGCAGGCCGGTGTGATTGCCACCCGGTGAGTGCCGTGATGCCACGCCCATCTCGGGACTCGGTCGTGAAGCCAGTGCTGAAGCGGTCTCATATGAAGCAAGCCGAGCGGGGTTACCGCTGCTGCTGCTGCCATATGCCCCAGGAGCCTCTGAAAGAATTTCAGTGGGACCGCCATCCTGCCCTTGAACGTGTTCAAGCAGTTCAGCACCGACTGAGCGCGCTGCTCTGTGAGGCGCGCTGTTTGTGCGACCGAATCCAACTCCATACCGAGAAAAGAGATCCTCTGCACGGGGGCGAGTTTGCTCTTCTCCCAGTTGACCTGAAGACCCAACTGGCTGAGGTGCCTGAGCACAAGGTCCCTGTGATCGCATAACTGATCTCGAGAGTGTGCTAGTATGAGCCAGTCGTCGAGATAGTTGAGGATGCGAATGCCCTGTTCTCTCATGGGAACAAGGGCCCCCTCTGCGACTTCGTGAAGACACGGGGGGACAGGGACAGCCCGAAGGGTAGGACCTTGTACTGATATGCTCCGACCCTCGAACGCAAAGCGCAGAAACGGCCTGTGTCGAGGGAGAATCGAGACATGAAAGTACGCGTCCTTCAGGTCGATCGCTGCAAACCAATCTCGGGGACGGATGCACTCGAAGATGCGTTTGTGCGTGAGCATTTTGAACGGTAGCTTGTGGAGGCTCCGATTCAAAACTCGCAGGTCCAAGATCGGTCGTAACCCACCACCTTTCTTGGGTACAATGAAGTAGGGACTGTAGTGCCCTGACTTCATATCGGCTGGAGGGACCGGCTCTCTCGCGTCCTTCGCCAGTAGGACTGCGATCTCCGCGCGCAAGACATGGGCATCGGCTGCTCTCACTGTAGTGGAGTGGATGGCCCGAAACTTGGGGGACGCCGGGCGAACTGAATCGCATAGCCGAGCCTGATGGTCCGGATGAGCCAGCGAGACGGACTGGGGAGCGCTAACCAGGCTCTCAGAGACCGTACAAGCGGGACCAAGGGGACCGTAGGCGTACCCGGAGTGGGGCAGCGAAGTGGAACACAGGGACCTGGCTGGGGGGGCTCTCTCTGGAAGGCAGCCCCCAGCGAGGTCTGAGCGTGCTGTGAAACGCTTACCTGGTCCCACGGGGCAGGAGGTGCGGGAGGCGGCTCGGTGGCGTTCTCGGACCGTACACTGCTGCCAGCTGGCGATAGAAGAGGAGGAAGAGAGTGGTGAGGATTTTGTCCCCCCACTGCTCTCCAAGTCCTCTTCGGACCCAGAGATGGTAGAAACTGCTCTTTTATTGAAATCTTGGGTACCGCTGGCTCTGGGGCCAGCGCGGAACAAAACAAAACAAAGGATTTTCCACCCGGCCCTCTTCCGGGGGAGGGAGCGATGCGGCCATCGTCTCCTGGAGAGCAGTCCCCGCCATCTCTGGGTTGCCCGTCCTCAGGGCCGCTTGGTGTTGGCTCTGCCGCCCTCTTGGCGGGGGCCTGGACGGGCGGGGCGTTCCGACGGCGACCGGCTCCGCGGCGCCGCTTCGGTGGAGGCTGCTGCTGCGGTGCGGGAGTCGGGGGAGGGCGCAGGCGGACGCCCCCGGCGACGAGCAGACTGAGGAGCCGCCGGCGGTGGGGTGGAGGCAGCAGCTGACCGCCGAGGCAAGATGTGTTTGATGGCCTCAGTCTGCTTCTGTACAGCCGAGAACTGCTGGGCGAAGTTCTCGACCGCGTCGCCGAAGAGGCCGGTCTGGGACACGGGGGCGTTGAGGAACCGGAGCTTATCGAGTCTCCCGCATGTCGGCCAGACACAGCCAGAGATGGCGTTCCTGGACCACCATGGTGGACATCGCACGGCCCTCTGAGCGAGCGGTAGCCTTCGTCGCACGAAGCGCGGAGGTCCGTCGCCCGCCGGAGTTCTTGGAACACCAGTGGGTCGTGACCACCCTCGTCCAGTTCCTTCAGTGCCTTAGCCTGATGCACTTGGAGCAACGCCAAAGCGTGCACAGCAGAGGCAGCTTCCCCACAGGCCTTGTAAGCCTTGCCGGTTAAGTCCGACGAGTACTTACAGGCCCGGGAAGGGAGACACGGTTCTCCGCGCCAAGTGGAGTTAGGGCACAGTTGCATAGCAACGGCCCGCTCCACCGGCGGGATGCGCGCGTAACCCTTCGCTGCCCCGCCATCAAGGGTGGTGAGGGAGGAGGAACCACTAGAACGGTTTCGGGCAGTAAAAGGTGCCGTCCACGTCCCAGTGAGCTCCTCATGCACTTCCGGGAAGAATGGCACTGGGGTGGGTTGCTGAGAGCCAGCACGCGCCACCCCGAGAAACCAATCATCCAGCCTCGAGGGTTCGGGACCCGGTGGAGGGTTCCACACGAGCCCGACCCTCTCGGCGGCCCGGGAAAGCATGGCCATCATCTCCGGGTCCGTATCGGGCACCGCTGGCACCCCCGAAGGAGGCAGCGGCTCCGACACGTCATCCGCAGAGACGTCTGACCCACCCTCCGATGCCGCGATCGACATCTGATCGTCGCGGGAGCGCCAAAGGAAACGGTTGGCACACACCTCGTGGGTGGTCCAGCACGCTCCCTTGGCAGCTCACATGGTTGCGGAGACTGAGAGGAGTGAGGGTTCCTAGGGGGTTGGTTCCCCGAAGGAAGCGCGCTCACTTGTAATCCTCAGGTCACCCGCACCAGCGTCCGAAGCAACCCTCACAGGAGGATTGGAACGGGGAGCCGGCACGGGGACTCCGCCCCTTTGCAGGAACGAGAGTCTCGACCTCAGCTCCGAGATGGTCATCTTCCCACAATGGGTACATGACTCATCCACAAACGCTGCCTGTGCGTGTTGTAAGCCCAGACACACGAGACAGCGTTTGTGACCATCCTGCGATCCCAGGTAACGACCGCATCCAGAAACACACAGATAGAATGTCATCTTTAAAAAGACGCAAACTATCTGTGTAAGCTCTTTTAGGAACTGCTCTCGCAGACACTGAGACACACAGGGGAACAGCTGATGCGGACACGGGCAGGAATGTGCGCCTGCACGTGCGCTGATTCTCTCTCCG
The DNA here is from genome assembly GCA_030378365.1 of Hybognathus amarus. Lineage (NCBI taxonomy): Eukaryota > Metazoa > Chordata > Actinopteri > Cypriniformes > Leuciscidae > Hybognathus > Hybognathus amarus. The sequence goes on along the minus strand of JAQIUQ010000307.1, from coordinate 27,115 downwards.
CCGTCTTACCAGCTGTAAAAACAGCCTTTGGTTTTGCTCTTAGAGAGAGAGAGAGAGAGAGAGAGAGACGCCGCTCGCGCTGAAGTGCCGTATCACCCGTGCCACGAAGCGAGAGATCTTCCAGAAGGTTTGCTCTTTCAAGCGATTCAACTCTTAGTAGAGGCATGAAGCTTTGGCTCCGAAGAAAAAAGCTGAAGTGCAATCACACAGCCGCTCGTTATATACCCGCGCTGACGAGGACGCGCAGCTGTTGCAAATGATTTCACGCCAATGTGCATTGGCTTGTTTTAGATTCACTCGAAGTAAATTGGCTCTCTAGCGAGATTCCTATAGGTCAGTCTGACCTACGTTGTAGTGACTGACCCATAGGGAATCAGAGTTTTTTGTTAGTTAATAGCTACTAGACTGTTTATAGTGCATTACTCATTTGTTCCTGTGTTGTTATTTATTAATGATGGAACATTATTCTAAAGTGTTCCCAAATATTTAAAAATGCAGATAGTAGTCACTGCATGCTACGGTTAACATTCAAACGTATTTATGCTTCATAAATGTGCATATTCGCATTATTTATTTCAATCTGTGCTTGGTTTCATGAACATATGTGCACAAAGGCTACATGGCTTGAAGGGATCCCAATGAAAATATAGCTGCAAGCAGCGATGACGGGTCCAAGACCTGCCGCCACCCCCACCCCGGAGGCTTTAGGATGACTAAGAGTCTCAAAAACACCCAAAATAATATTAAAGTTTGATGCATTGCCACGGCAACAGTGTTTAATATATCAAGAATCCTTGTGCAGGTCTACATCTGCAGTGTCTTGACATTATACTAGTGAGGTTTGAAGCAAATCAGGTAAAAATAAGAGGGTCATAATCGCAAATCAAGTAGAGCGGCACATTTTGTTAAATCGTTGGATGGAGGGGATGTGTACGCCTCTCAGCCTTTGCTTAGGGACCTCTTTTTTTTGGAGAGTTATCCCTAGACTCTCCAACGGGGTCACGGTGGGTCAGGCAGTATTCCCACTGAATGGAAGTCACAGGTATCGTTCAGTTTGTTTTGTTTTTGAAGTTACTGTTCTTAGTTTATGTTTGTTTGCGGGGTTTTTTTTCTTCCTCTATGTCCATCAAACATGAGTAGCCTGGGTGAACTTAAAATTGTCTCAATAAATGTGAATGGTCTTGGCAGTCCAATTAAGAGAAGTAGATTACTAACTAAATTAAAAAGGTGTAAAGCACAGGTAATCTTCCTCCAAGAAACTCATTTGCCAAAAGAAGAGCATGATAAATTTAAAAAATTAGGATACAGAAATTCTTTTTCTAGTGCATATAAAAATAGCAGAAGGAGAGGAGTGATCACCCTTGTTTCTAATTCTGTTAACTTTGATTTGATGGAGGAAGACTGTGATAAGGACGGTAGATTCGTGATTGTTAAAGGCAGAATCAATAACTCAATTGTTTTTCTAGTAAATGTATATGCACCTCCAGAGGGTGATCGGAAGTTTTTCCAATTACTATTTGATAAGATTGCTTCTAATAGTGAGGGAGTTTTGATTTGTGGAGGTGACTGGAATTCTGTTTTAAACCACGCTATGGATTCTACCAGCAAAAAAAGATATTTTAATAATAAATCAAAAGATCTTAAAAAACTGATAAAGGAGGCAGACCTGTTCGATGTGTGGAGAGCTTTCCACCCCCTAGATAGAGACTATACTCACTATTCAGCAGCTCACAAGGTCCACTCTCGGATTGATTTTTTCTTGATGAATACCATTGATCGACACTGTGTCAGAGACTGTAGCATAGGAATAGCAGATATTTCAGACCACAATGCTATCCATTTGACTATTCATTTAAGTAATCTAATTAGAAAAACTACATGGAGGTTCAATGTCAGTATCATCAATAACGATAAGGTGGTGCAAGAAGTGAGAAAAGAAATTCAAGACTGTATTTCTGATAATAAAGATGATCAAATAGAATCAATCATTTTATGGGACACTTTAAAAGCTGTTATGCGAGGCAAATTGATATCAAGAACGGCTCATATGCATAAAATGAAAAGACTAATTCAGTCCAAATTAGAAGAACAATTGAGAAATCAAGAAATAAAACAACATTCAGATAAGAGTGTATCGCTGGCTGAGAGTATTAAAAACTTAAGAAACCAATTGTCAGATTTAGCAAAAGAAGAGATTGAAAAGAAAATGAGATTTACTAAACAAACTTTTTATGAAGCAGGCCCGAAGGCGACAAAAATTCTAGCAAGACGTCTTAGATCACAACAATTGAGAAATTCAATAAGCAAAATCAGAGATCATTCATCTGGGAGAGGTAAATTTTGACCCAGGGAAAATTAAAGATATCTTCCTATCCTATTATAAATCCTTGTATGATCAACCGATTCAAGTAGACGATAACGAAATTGAAGATTTTTTGACAAATTTAGATCTCCCCTCCATAGGATCTATCCAGAATGAGATCTTATCAGGACCTATTACTAAAGTAGAACTTGATAAGGCAATAAAAAGATTGAAAAACAATAAAAGTCCAGGGAGCGATGGTTTTCCCAATGAATGGTATAAGGTATTTTGAGATGATTTGGCACCTTTATTGTTGGACTCATTCAACTTCACTTTAAAATACGCAAAGTGCCCCCCTTCATGGAGGGAAGCTATTATCTCAGTCATATTAAAAGAGGGGAAGAACAGTGTTAACTGCGAATCGTATCGCCCAATTTCCATCTTAAATGTCGACTATAAAATATTTACCTCCATTATAGCTAAAAGACTTGAGTCTTTCCTTCCTGATTTAATAGACGAGGACCAGACGGGATTTATTAGGGGGCGCCAAGCCCAAGACAACATACGACGTCCTCCTTACATATAATTAATGAAGTTAAAAAACAAATATCCCAATAGCCTTAGTAAGCCTTGATGCCGAAAAGGCCTTTGATAGAGTCAGTTGGCACTATCTATTTGCAGTTCTGAAAAGGCTGGGGTTTAATGATTCTAATATTAAGTGTATACAAGCCTTATATCACAAGCCGATGGCAAGAATCAAATTAAATGGTGACTTGACTGATTACTTTGAGCTCTTCAGAGGAACCAGACAGGGCTGTTGTTTAAGTCCCTCTCTTTTTGCCCTGTTTATTGAGCCTCTAGCCCAATACTTGCGACAAACATTAGAGCTTAAAGGAGTAATGGTGTCCAATGAAGAACAAAGAGTAAGTCTCTTTGCAGATGATGTAATAGTATATCTTCAGAATCCTGACAAACTATTCCCCAAACTTTTAAACATCTTAGAAGACTTTGGAGGAAAATCAGGCTACAAATTAAATATTACTAAGACTCAAGTCCTCTGTATTAATTACAGCCCATCTGATCAAATTAGGAGAAAACACAAACTCAAGTGGGACTCAGAACAAATTAAATTTCTAGGTATTTTTTTGACGTGAGATCTCAATTTATTATACGAAGCAAATTATAGTAAAATGAATGAGGTAATACAAAGGGACCTGACTAAATGGACAAATCTAGTCTTAGACTTAAGTTCCAGGATTGAGGTGATTAAGATGAACATGTTACCCCGATTGTTGTACTTATTTATTTCTCTACCAGTTGTAATACCCGACTCTCAGTTTGCTAAATGGGATAAGCAAGTAAGTAGATTTATATGGAAGGGGGCAAAATCGAGAATTAGACTTAAAACGCTCCAGCTGGAGAAATTGAAAGGGGGATTTTCCCTTCCAAATTTCAAAGATTATTTTACAGCTGCCCAATTGAGGAATATTATCTATTGGTGTTCACCTAATTATTATTCCAAATGGAAACAAATTGAAATTAACTATATCCCAACGTCTCTACCTCAATCAAGACTGGGTGAGAAAACTAATATACAGCTGAAAGAGGTGAACCCCATAGTCGAAACAACCATTAAGCTCTGGTGGGACACTGTGAAAAAATACAAATTCGAAGGTGATTGTAAGTTCTTGATTTGGCCTTCTTTTTCTCCTGATTTTAGGAGTGGTCATTTAGATAGCACATTTAGAAAGTGGATTGAAAAGGGAATTACAGCTGTGTGTACGCTGACTGAGGGTTTGGTGTTTAAATCATTTGAAGAAGTAAAGAGGGAATTTGACTTGAACAATTCAGACCTGTTTAGGTTTATCCAATTGCGGCACTTTTATGATTTTGAGATAAAGCCTCACCTATCACAGGAGGGCTGTGAGCTGATAGAATTGGTGTCGGATGCATATAAAAAATTACCCTCAAAAATTGTTTCTAGACTGTACAAATGCCTACAAAACTGTAATGGCATTAATTCCCTTTATATAAAACAAAAGTGGGAATCTGAACTACAGATCAAGGTGTCAGAGGATGATTGGCATTCTGTTTGTCTATTTCAACATACTTCCACCAGCTCAAGACAGTGGAGAGAATTTGGCTGGAAAAACATAGTTAGATATTTCATTACACCTCATATCAAAAGTAAGCAACTCAAGTCCTTCCAGTACTGCTGGAGACTCTGTGGCAGTACGAATGCCAATCACTCTCTCATGTATTTTGGACTTGTCCCAAAGTTAGTCCCTTTTGGGAAAACATAGCGACTGAAATAAGAGTTGTCTTGGGCTATGAGTTTCCAACTGATTTCCAAACTATGTATCTTGGTTTAATTTCCCATTCTGTCATACAATCAGAGGATTTGTATCTATACAAAGTTATGTTGATGGCCACCAAAAAAACTATTACAAGGAACTGGCTGAAGAGTCGCACTTTAACAGTTTCACAATGGAAGGAGATAATGGAAGAAATCTTTACAATGGAAAAAATCACTCACTTTGTTAGGCTGAAATCAGCTCTTTTTGAAAAGAGATGGAAGAAATGGATATTCTATAAGACTCAATTGTGAAAGGGATTCTTTGCAACATTACACCCTGCTGTTCTGTTTTGTAATGTCATGTTTGTTATGTTTGTGTTATTCGAATAAATAAAGAGTTAAAAAAAAATAAAAAAATAAGAGGGTCATTTCAAAGCATTTTTTTTGACACACTTCCTGCTGCCAGTTTGTGGCACTATGACTTTGACTCACAATAGTCACATCCATGTGATCGGTCTACTACAACGAACACACAGCTGAAGTTTTATCAAAATCACCAAAAGTGTGCAGAAGTTAAAACACACTTCCTGTTTCCCTTTTTCACCATAAATATGTTGCCTCCCCTCTGCCAAACCTTCGAGATATCAGAAAGCCATCCACAATGTCTTGGCTTCAGGTTAATTGAGTTTGGTTGCGATTGTTTTACTTCCTTAGAAACTCATTCCTGCATGCACTTTTCAGACAACCCAGAATAGCCAACTTCCTGTTGGGCGGAGCTTATGACTAAGAGTGTGGAAGCTGTTTGGCTTGATGAGGTCTATATGTGTTCTGATACATGCATGTGTGTATGATATGTGAACCAAGTGATTGGACCACATTCAAGGAGGCGCTGTGGAGCCTCCGGCCACGCCCAAGTACCAGCTTCTGTGCGGCCCTAATGGTAGACGAAACATGTGTGCCGAATTTCATTAATTTCTTATGCATGATAAGGGCCCCAAAGGTGCCAGAGAAGTTGGAATTTTTTAAATAATAATAACAATCCTTAGAAAACTATAGTGCCTCCTTCCCTTTGGAGCTTGGGCCCTGGTGAGAAGAAGAATGAATAATCCTAAGGAAAACAATAAGGCCTTTGCCCTTTCAAGGCTTACGGTCACAATAACAATGACTACACCTCTTTCATGGTGGTAATCCCTCCTAGGCTTCCTAGGTGTTTACACTGCTGACACTGACAGTCTGGGATTATAACTGAGGCACTATCAATGATTAATACCCCTGAGGCATCGCCTCCTTTGATTAAATCTCTATGGATGTATTATATATCCATGAGTATATCCATATATATCATGAGTTTTAGGTTACACTTTATTTCGTTGATCCACTATATGTCTACTAACTCCCACCAGAGTATCTACTAGTAGACTGGTAGGGTTTAGCAGTGATAAGTTGACATGTAGTTGACAAAATTACTTATAGTCAGTAATGTCTCTTGGAGGAGCATCAAAATAAAGTGTTTGCCGATAATAGGCAGAGGGTCTACTCGAAATACTCTAATGACTGCTCAGTTGACATGTAGCATGCAAAGTTACTTATAGTTACTAGAATGTGTAAAGTGGACCATCGAATAAAGTGTTTCAGGGTTTTATTTATTTTAATGATAAACACTCCCGCCCAAATAAACTATACTGTAAGTATAATATACTGTTAATGAAACTTTTATTTACATTGTTTATTTGATTGATTACATTGATTATTTCAATGTTGCAATGTGCAAATGCATTTGTTTTATAGATTTGACTTCTTATCTAGTCAAAAAGCTGAAATTTCCCACCCTATAAAAAACTTAGTGAGCTGTTTACACTTCAAAGCCCATGAGAGAGACCACAGTTCTCGGCATGAGACTTGGCCTTGACAAATAAAGTGCTGCTGCTTGTGCACAGAGTGTCAGTGCCTAGCATCTCCCCAATGCTGACTAAAGCGAACCAACCCAATCCGGCTCAGGCAGGTATAGCACATGCAGAAAGCACAGCAAGCTATCTATCCATATCCGTCTGTCTACTTGGAAAGCTGGAGAATGTGTAAGGGGGATTTTAGCTATTACCCTGCCTAACACCTGATTCAGTTGGGCAATACACATCCTGAGTACAAATACCATCTCTTCCCCACGGGTCACTGCTTTCTCTTGTCCTCAAGCCTCAGACCTCACAAATTAGTTGAATCATCACTGCCAGGTATGAAATTCCTAATGCATGTAGAATTTAAAGGACGTTCTGTTGGGTTTTATGTGGGACATGAGTAATGTTGACTGTTATGTAAAAAGTCCCTCTGATGTTGGAAAGCCTTGATTAAGGTTTACTAGATGACATGAAGAATATTATTGTACGGTATAGCTTGAAGGACTTTTTCTGTAATAGAAGTTGACTTGCATGCAACTGATTGTTGCATTTAGGTTTACATTGCATAATGGCTTGACATTAATCTATGCATTAATTTATTGTTGTTTTCTTTTGTTTGTTTGTTTGTTTGTTTGTTCTTGTTTAAGTCTTGAAACAACAATGAGTCAAAAACAGGTCGTCTTCAAGAAAATATCCAAGGACAAGTCGGTAAGTTAAAGCACAATTTCAAAAATAATCGCCATAACTATACGGGTGGATATAGTACCTTAACATAGTAATAAAGAGAATATATTTGCATGAATAGGGGAAAAATAAGCCCTGAAATGCTTTTGTTCTTTCTCTTTAAATGGTCATTAAAAGAAGATGAACTTCTTTTCAAGTCAAGTCTAGTATTTAAGTCTATTTAGATGAGAAACAATAATTTAATACTGAGACTTGATTAATCATCATCATACGGAGTTGGAGAATATCCTATCTATTCTCCAAACCCACTTCCTATTGGTTGAGGGGATGCTGGAAGCCTATCCCAGCTATCTCGGATCATAGGCAAGAAAATACCCTGGATGGATGGACACTTTTACTCACTAGCAATCTCCATTTCATATCCTGCATGTTTATGGATTGTGGAAGAAACTGGAGCACCACACACAGGGGAGCAACATGCAAACTCACACAGAAAGGCTTCCTGACTCAGCCAGGACACAAACCAGGAAACTTCTTGTTGGTTGACTATATAGACAGTATAAATGGCAATGTCATGCTGCTTTTGATTGGAAAATGTTACTTGGAGTAGAAAAATTCTCAGGCTGCACAGGCAGGTGTGATCGAGTGTATATTTTGGTTTGTTGTTTGATTGTATGTGGTTGCCTAGTTGATTCTAAATGGCTGACGGAAATCTGGGACATGCAGAAATATTTTTAAAGGTGTTTCGCAACGCTAGCATCTTACGACCGATTCTAATTGCAGAATTCGTACGAGTGATTAGAAAGTGGCTAAATCGTACTAATTCATATGACCTCAGCTCGATACAAATTCGTATCGATTTTTGTCTATAAACCCACGTGATGGGTAGGTTTAGGGGCGGGGTCAGGGGTAGGTCAGTTCGTACAAATTATACAAATTGGCCAATTCGTAAAATATGTAAGATTTAGCAAAAATCATACTAATTCGATCCGAGTGAGGTCATACGAATTGTTACGAATTAGCCAGCTCGTAAAATTCGTACAACAAGGATTTATGGTAACACTTTAAAATAAGGTTTCATTTGTTGACATTAGTTAACTACTTAAGTTAACATGAATTAAGAAATAACACTTCTACAGCATTTAGTAATCTTGTTTAATGCTAATTTCACCATTTACTAATACATTCGTTGTTAAAATTAGTTCAGATGAGACCACTTTGGCAAGTAACTTGAGTTTATTGAACACAATTTGTGTTTTTAATTTATAATTCCTTATGGGGTTCTTTCTCTATAATTAATGACATAAAGAGCTTTAGTATTAAAGAAAACATTGGAAAGTGTGTGTCCAACATGCATTTTATTAGTCTGTTACTGTTATAGTGGACCTGGGAAAAAGAACAACACACAAAAGAGCTTTCCTCGTTTAGGCTTGTTAAGTAGGTAATATATGTTGTGTTTTTGAATCAGGTTGGTGTGTATATGGGGAGGAGAGAATTCGTCTAACTGTGCTCTGACTTCGGTGGATCCAGTGGGTACGCGAGAGAATCATCTTACTTTGATTTTAAGCACTTACCATGTTTTCTTAAAACTTGTATTTACTTTTACCTTTTCCTTCTCCATCAGATGGCGTCCTTCTCATTGACCCTGAACAGCTAAAAGGGAAAAAAGGTCACTAGATTCATTCAAAGTTTACAAACTGAACAAATGATAAATCAGATGTATTATAATGAGAAACTCTTTGTGATTGTGTCGGCCTCCAGCTTACTGACACCTTGTCCTGCAGTGTTTCGAGACGGCAGTGATTGATACGGACGTTTTGGGGAATCTCATTCAAAACTGTGAGATCTACATGGCCACCCGGCAAATCTACCCCTCTGCAGGACAAAGAGCAGGGCATTCTCACCAAGATCCAGGATAAACTACTGCGCAAACTGGGTGACAACGCGCTACCCATTTTTCTCTTGAAGTAAGCATCTTCAAGTGATTATGTTAGACCTTTTCCTTGAAAAATTTTAAATGAGACTATGGTACTGAATCACATCACTTTATTCATGTACCATGGTATTTACATGTTGTTGTTTTTCAATGTGTATCAAAGACCATGGTTCCATCACAGTCAATTCAACCTTCATTTAAATAGAGCTTTATACAATTGTTTCGAAAGCAGCTTTATAGTGATGCACGTCAGGGAAATGATTCAATGATGCTTCATTTCGGCTGAACAGCAGCTCTGAAAGATAATAGTATCATTTCAGTCAATGTTGATTCAGTTCTGTTGTAAAGATCATCAATCAAATTAGTTAGTTTTAATCTATAAAGCACTTCTGCAGAAAAAAAGTTATGCCATCGTCCAGCTCAGTTGAGACCCTCTGCCAGCTCAGTCAATGCAGTCAAATCAACAATATTGTTCGTAATGTTAAAGGCTAGTTCACCCAAAATGAAAATTCTGTCATTAATGAATCACCTTCATGTTGTTCTCAAACCCGTAAGACTTTTCATTTATCTTGGAATGCAAAGATATTTTTAAACGAAATCTTGCTTCGAAAAGTTCATAAAGAGATCATAAAACCATTCTCGTGTTACGAAGCACGTTTCCGCAAGAACCAATGCAGGTTTGCAAGTCAAGCAGGTTCGGTTAGAGCTTCTGTTTATGTTCGCTGATCAATGTTTAGAAGTGAATAAAGGATTAAATTAAATCTGTTCATAATGCACTCAAGCTTAACGCTTAATTCATAGGGATTAGTTTTGTCTCTTTACAAACTTTTTAAAGTGTCAAAGTGTAAGTTATGTAGCTGTCAATGGACAGAAAGCTCTCAGATTTCATTAAAAAAAAAATCTTATTATGTGTTCTGAAGATGAGCGAAAGTCTTACAGGTTTGAAACGACATTGGGGTGAGTAATTAATAACAGAATTTTAATTTTTGTTTGAAACAATCCCTTTAAGTGTCCCCAAGCAACCCAGAGACAACACCTGGAAGAACCCCAAAACTCTGTCAGGTCATACTTTTTTGTTTGCATTCAGTTTAATAATGGCCTTCATCCATTCTCTAAACTGCTTGTGCTTGTGCCTATCCCACCGTCTTGCCTGTAGGATGTATAGACAGTCCATTGCAGGGCTAACATCCACAGACACAGGCCTATACAATTAAAGTTTCGCTCACACCTATGGGCGAAAATTTAGTATCGGCACCTAATACCCTAATAATGAAATAATTTGTCACAATGTTGTGTGTGTGCATCTGTGCTGTTTCATTTTGATATATAAAACAACATCTTATGTTTTTGTATATTGAAGGACCTGATATAAGAATATTTCTGTTTCTTTAGTTCCCTGATAACTTGCCCTGCTCAGTAGGAATACAGCCAAGCCCAAAACAAGCTTCAAAGGTAACATTTTACTGTCAAACATCAAACTATTCTGCTAAACTAGGAAGAACTTTTTAAGACATGGTGAAACATATGTTATAGCAAATATATCATCAGTCTTACTTCTAAACATAGTTTATTTTGTATCTGACGTGATATATGACCTCTATACTTCTTCACAGTACTGTGCCGTTGAGTTTGAGTGTGAAAGCCTTTTGTGCTGAGAGCCAGAATGCAAAAAGTTCGCAAACGGTTAGTCAAGCCTACAACTCTTTGTTCTGATTCTCTATTTGGGTGGAAAAACAGTGCTGTATCCAGTCCAGGCCCAGTACCTTGATCTAAATTGTTCACTTTGATTATCCTGATTTGCTTATCTTGATGATATACGTATATATTTGGGGGTCTCTGTATATATATATATATATATATATATATATATATATATATATATATATTACCACAAGTTAAAGGGACAATGTGTACTTTTTATGTATTTTACTATTTAAAATCAATACTTTTATTCATGTCTTAACAATGCACGTACTTCAGAAAATATAACGAATAAAGAAGGCTTAACCACTAATAGATCATGTTTTTCACTGTCAGTAATTCATACTGTAACATTTGTTCATTGTGTCAAGTTGCTGTTTGTTTGAAATAACAAACCTGTTCACTCCGAAAGGAATATTTCGACAAAGTGCTATTAAAAAGACATCCTGTCATAGCTTTTTGGTACATAATGGCTCCCGTAGATGCAACGCGCATTTGGGATATTATCGTCTGGGATATTATACCTGGGGTACTCCTTTTCTAACCCGAATTTTTGCTCATGTTAACGCGTATCGCCTTATCCCCATAGGAATTTGTGTTCTGCGCATGTTCTATTTGCAAGGAATCTTGGTCTTTTGAGTAGAGAAACTTCTGAGCGCATTCAAAAATCCGTGTGCAGTATGCCGGAAGTAAACATGGCGAGACACAGCAGCACAGCATACTTTTGGAGCCAGGTCAGTAACTGTTAACGTTACCAGCATCGAAGCGCAAACAAAGGCGATCTCTATCTGCCCCAAACTATTTATTATCCGCGTGCTGCTGTTGTTGTCTTTGGATACAGGAAGAAGAATCGGAAATGACGTCTTAAGGTTGTCTGTACGTCTAGACGCTAACCGCATGCTGCCGTTTACATCGGGATATTGCAATTCCATGTATACAGGAGAAACTCTCTCTGCTCATGCATGTAAACGGGTTATTCCTAATGTTTCAGAAACCCGAATAGTGACCTTAACCCGACCATAAACCGAAAATTGGCTGCATGTAAACGTAGTCATTGTCCCTTTAAGTGTCAAAAGACAGAACAGGTTTTCTTCATGTAGTCTGTGGAGCAGTGGATAATATGTCTTATCCCCTCCACCACCATCAGGAGCACAGTATGTTTGACTATTCGCAAGGTCCAGTACGCACCAGAGAACCCCGGACCAGCTCCCTGTGTGCAGACCACCCGTGACTTTCTCATGTCTGACAAACCACTGCATATGGAGGCAAACTTAGAAAAACAGGTGGGTTTCAAAAAGACCACCAGGCGAGCATGCATGTACTGTATCTTTCTTTGTTGTTGGCAATGTTTAATACTGCTTTTTAAATGAAGAATGACATTTTATGGAATATAATGAATCAGTTTGGAATGTTGCATCATAGTTTTTCTTAAATTAAATGATTTAGACTTTTTTCTTGTAGAGTTACTATCATGGGGAACCCATCAACGTAACTGTCAAAATCAGGAATGACTCCAACAAAAATGTGAGGAACATCATTGTCTCTGGTAAGTGTTGACAAATCGTGAAATAAGTGTTTCTGATTAGATATCAGTTTAAATGAATGAGCCAAATTCTTTGAAATGTACTCTTTTGTTTGATTTATTTTACAATCTGAACAAACCGTGCCCTTTCATGGTAACACTTTACTTAAAGGCGTGTGCATAAGACAAACATGACACCTTCATAACCATGACACGTCACTGAATATGAAGTACATGTTATGCATGTTTATGACAACTGTCCAATCACTCAAATATGACATTTTGAATGCAAATATGACATTGTTTGAGATGTCTTTGTTATTACAACTTTACATAAACCAATACATCATAACCTGTCAGTCAGTGTCTTGGTAATGACAACTCTGACATTACCAAGACAACATAAATTGTCATAAATTTGTCATAAACATGACATAGCAGGTTAATTATCAAACTTAAGAAACCACTTAGCATTATGGGTTAACATTACATTAAACTGACATGTGGTTATTTTTGACAAAGGCTGTCATTAGGCCATTATGAATATTAACTGTTTCATTAATATTTTTCTGGACCTCAACTACATTGGTGCAAATTGAATTTATGATTAAAATGTTATAACGCCCGGCGCATGGTCTAAAAGGGTTGTCCCTATTCTTTAATCAGTAATGGGTGTGTTTTGGGTGTAACGTGCAATAAACCAATCAGAGTCTCATCTCCCATTCCCTTTAAAATCCAGTTGTATTCGTGCCATGGCGGATTCGCTATTTACACGGTGGAATTTGCAAGCGGAAAAACTGAACACTTCCCTAGCAACAAAACAGATCTGCTCGTGCACAAGGTTAAAGCGCAAGCAGATCATCTATAGGACAAGCTGTATTCCACCATATCTTTATGTACACACTTAATGACCGTCCTTCTTGGGAACCAGGAAGTTTCTGCTGTAAAAGTGCAACTCCCTCTCTGGAAGTGGAACATGTTCTATGGCCTCTTTGTCTTTATCTTTCTCACGGAAGTGGAGACCACGCCATTGAAACCCGGAGGAAGATGAATAAATTGGATTCTGTATTCTATTTGTACTGTGCTTAACACCTAAGCGGAAATGCCTGGCAGAAGTTTCCACTCTGCCAGACTTTCTGATAGTGGTATCAACTTTAACACTTCCTTTTGAGGAGATGTTTGATGTTTCGTGCCCTGGATGACAGCAGGAAGTAACGGAACATGGATTCCATCTAACATTTCGCTGGAAACCGCTGCCCCCGGAAACTCCAGAGATGGCGGGGATAGAGAGGTTTCGTGGGGTAGAGAGGAGGGGCGGTCAGATATAATACATCCCCAGGACTACTTCTTTCTGTTGATGATCGTCCTGAGGTCTGGCTTGGGGGGTTGCTGAGCCAGAGCTTGCTGAGTTTGACGAGCCAGTCCCCAATTTTTACTAGGGGAGCACGGCTCGCCACTGCTTTTTCACCTCCCAATGTCCTAGGAGAGGTTGGGTGGCCGATGGCCCCTCCCCTTTGGTGTGACGAGGAAGGAACTGAACAAACGCCTCCTTGTGTTTCTTAACCTCTCTGAACCGGGTGACTACTGTGTTGACCGAGTCGCCAAAACAGGCCAAAGGGAGAAACTGGGGAGTCCAGAAGAAAGATGTCCAATGTTCTTATATTTTTATCCCATGAGGTTGAGCCACAGATGCCTCTCTGTGCTAACTAAAGCATCTCCGCATACCCCCGCGCCTACTTATCCACGATAGTCGAAAGACTGATGTTGTGATCCCTCCCCACTGCCACTGGACAGAAGCCTATCCTTAAGCTTACTGTGTTTGGGGGTCTCTTGTTCGCGAGGCCAATCAAGCTGTAATCGGGCCACCCAGGAACGCTCAGAGGTTGGCTGCTCGAAGACCGTAGACCCAAGAGATTCATCATCATCCCCTGCGTGAGCCGTACATAAACTGTAATTTATTAAATTAAATAAATTAATAAAATAAACTGTAATTTATGAAGAGATTTGGAAGGAAGCCCATAAAACAAAGCATTACAATAGTCAATTCTCTATGTTACAAGAGCATGCACAAGTGTGGCAGTACTCTTGCGTGAAAGGACAGGACGCAGACGATTTATATTGCGAATATGCAGAACGGGGAACACTATTTATGTGAGATTCAAAAGACAAAAGATGTTTTTAATTCACTTATAAGCACTCAACAAGAGCAGAGGAGGAAAACTTTGAAGAAGGTTTAGAAGACAGGTCAAGTTGGGTGTTGTTACAATGAAACATAACAATGAAAATGAATATCAGTTCCTAAAAATGCTGCCAATAGGTTAAAGATTAATAATAAACAGAAGAGGTCCTAAAACAGAACCCTGGGGAACACCAGTGACAGCAAAAATGGGTTTTGATTTAAACAGATTAAGTTGTACCAATTGAGTGCGATCTGTGAGATAAGAAGAAACTAGCTTAAAGCCATACCAGTAATTCCAATGGATCCCAGCCTGCTCAAAATTTTTGGATGTGAAATGGTGTCAAATGCTGCACTAAGGTCAAGGAGTATAAGTATTGATAGAAGACCCGCATCAGGCGCTAGTAATAAATCATTAGAAATCTTTACAAGTGCAGTTTCAACACTGTGAAAAGCACAAATTTTTATTTGTGCTTTTATTAATTTTATTTATTTGTGTCATTTATTAATCTTACTTAATATTACATACTTAATATTGCAAATTACATTAAAAAAGATTAATAAATAAATACTGCAACAAATGTATTGCTAATTGTTAGTTCATGTCAGTAAATACATTAACTAATGTTAACTAATGAACCTTATTGTAAAGTGTTACCGATATTTGTATACACAGTCAGTCATAAGTCAAGTAGACTGCTGTAAATATAAAATAACACACTTGTGATTGTTTGCCTTTTAGTGGAACAAATCGCCAATGTGGTGCTGTACTCCAATGACAGTTATAATGAGACAGTGGCCATTGAGGACTCTGGGTAATCATTTTATACAGAGATGTAGATGTAATCCAATAAACAATAAATTTCAATCTGATTGAAGATTCCTTTTGGTGCAGGGACTCTGTTGATGCAGGAGCCAAACTAGACAAAGTTTACACCTTGCTTCCCCTCATGGCCAATAACAGAAAAAAGCATGGCATCGCACTGGATGGAAAACTGAAGCATGAAGACACAAATCTAGCCTCTACAAGCATGTGAGTCCCATGTGAAGATAATGATAGCTGCTTTAGTTTATTGGGAAAAACATTCATTAATGTATTCCAAATGTTTACTATGTTGTTTAAATGCTCTATTGCAGCATCAAAGAGGGAGTCCTGAAGGAAGTTCTGGGAATCATGGTGTCATACAGAATTGTTGTGAAGCTTATTGTTGGAGGGTTTGTATCCCAAGACACAATATACTACTACAGTACCATAAAACCACACATCCTTGATGTTGTGTGTCACATCCTGAATGTTTTCTGTTTTTCTTATTCAATAGGATGATGGGATCCAGGTAAATATAAAATTTATTCAATCTTGGAGTCAGAGAATTGCATATCAATAAAGCTTTAATGTGTGTGCAACTGTGCATATGTAGTGGAGTCCAAAAGTCTGAGACCTAATTGAAAATCTGTAACACTAGGGAGCTGAATATATGGCAGGACCAGGCAGGGTATTTGTTAAAATGTATAAAGGGAACACAGGGAAATGAAATTTTTACTGACAAAACAAAAAGACAAACACTATATACACACAGGCTAACAAGCTTAAAGGGACTTACTGGTAGTTCACTTTGAAATACATTTTTAATATGTTTTAGCTTACCTCAAGAGCATCCAAGATGTAGGTGTCTTTGTTTACGACAGTAGTTTCAATTTTGATATTTTTAGGTTAAACTGTTCGTGTCCATCAGTCATACAGTATAATGGAGGTATTTGGGGTCCACCTCAAAGAGCATGCACAGAGAAATTAAAACATGATTTAATGACTTGTAAATGTATTACATTGAATGGCCACACGAAACAAGCGGTTTGTGTGAGAAAAAGAACACTATTTATATCATTTTAACCTCATGTAATCACAGTCACGTCCAAGTGATCTGAGGCCGGTGGGGGTTTAAGGCCATTGCACAGAGAGTTCCGAAATTTGCATCCGAAATTTTCGCACGTTAAAAAAAAAATGTACCTCACGTTTTGTCAATCATACTTACACACAGCCTCCAAAACTTTCGTCCGTCATAAAATTAATCGGATCGGGTTTTCTGCGTTTTTCGCATCCAGAGCCAGCATTTTGAGAGGTCGTTTGACAATTCAGGGCCGGGGGAGCTCGTCCTCAAATCATTGAACATTTGCGCCGTGCTTTCAGTTTCGGTTTTCAGTTCGATCAAGTGTTTATGTTCTCTTCTCTATATTGGATTATGAAATTAATAAACCTCCCCCTTTCAATCAGATTGAAATTTAGGATCGAATAAGATGTGATTGAGCAGCCAATTCATGTATTAAACTAATGTATTATTTGGGCAAAATACATAACAGCCTAGTTGTTTGCTGGATAAATTTGTAACTCCTTGATAAGGAGGTGAAATGTTTAATTTGGACTTTTCTGTGCATGCTATTTGAGGTGGTGACCATAGACCTTTATTATATGACTGACAGACAAGAAAGTTTTGACCTGAAAATATCAAAATTGAAACTATTGCGGAAACAAAGACACTTACATCGTGGATGACCTTGAGGTAAGCTATCCCTATCCCTTTAACAAGATAATGAGATTAAAATCAATATGAAAAAAAAGCCAGCAAAGATGGCAGACAGAAGTGGAAGTAAAAAGTCCATACACAAACACAGATGCTGCGTCCAAAATCACACACTGTCGTAGGTACTTCATTTTAACTTATGAATGAATTCAAACATACTACATCCACCATTTTGTTACTCTCATGTGACCACAGTTGCTACAGTTGACCTTCACTTCCATTCATAAATCCTTTCAGGTAGCCTAATGGGATAGTATTGTGTCCATCGAATGCACACTTCAGAATCTCAGCGGAAGTAAGTTCAACCGAGGACTGTCCTCTACTGTGTTTTTTTTTAATATTCAGACATACTACTCTTGGTAGGCTACTCGATTTCGGATGCAGCGAGTGAACATATGACAAAATCTGACATTCAAAATCTTATTTAAATCTAGTAAAAAAAACTTTTTGGTTACACTTTATATTAGGTGTCCTTAATTACTTAAGGAAATACAGTTACTGTACAAAAAATAAGTACATACTTACTGTGTTCATATTGTATTGCTGCTACTGAGGTGGGATATAGGCATATATAATATATAATAAAGTGAGACCTACTTTCTTGCTAGCGGTCTTAGACTTTTGGACTATATTGAGATCCCTTTATTTAAGCTTTGTGTTTTGACATATTAGTGAGGTTGGAGTGGAGCTCCCGTTCCAGCTTATGCACCCGAAGCCTGACACAGGTATTATTATATACGAAAGTGTGTGTGTGTGTATGCTCTATGCCTAGGCTCTTTTATCTTTTATTCTCTTAAATATTTTGTGGTTCACATACAAATATATAAGCAACTCCTTAAAAATGTTGTTTCTCTTTATTGCCTCTTGAAGTGAGAGAAAGGTCAGTCATGATTTAAAGAGTTTACTCTGCATGTTCAAGAATAACAACATATTAATAATTACTCATTTTTATGTATCTTCAATAATGTGTTATGTATCTGCTTCTTGTCTTTTTTATGTGACTGTGTGGCTGTGTGTAGCGAACTGGAGGATGAAGTGGTATTTGAGGAGTTTAAGCGTTCCTACTTGAAAGGCACAGCCGAGGAAGAGGATGAGGGAAACGTTTCACCTGCCGAAGAACTGAGGAATACATGTAGAAGTCAACCAATTCTTGAAGCATATTTACAAATTTAAGGCTGTTCAAAATAGACAATCATATAGAGAGCATCACTGAAATAGAGCACTGCTCTGGACTGTTATAAGCAGATAAAGCTATTGGCAATTTGAACAATTTCCAAATACATGGTTTTCTAGAGACCATTTTTCAGCTGTCTGACATTTTGGTGAATATCTTTAGTAATTTGAAAGAAACTGCTTTGCTGGAATTTGGTGACTACACAACACTAGTATAAAACTAGCCTACATAGTAAAGGCTGTTTTTTTTTTTTTTTTTTTTTAGTTTAACACATTTTGTGATATAAAGCAACATTCTTTACTGTAAGTAAATGTATTGTTATAAAATAGTGTATTTTAATAAAATACTGTACTGTAGCTAGATGTTTATGAAAGCATGATAAAGAAGGTAAATTCTATTGTACACCACAAAGGTTTGGACAAAAAAACAGTTCTTGTTTGTTTTTATTTTTAAAATATCATTATTCTTACAGATTCAATTTCTGTAACTGGATATTTTTTCCAAATATGATTTTCAACCTTACAGACAGCCAAGGTGCAAGGACAAATGTATTCAATCCATATTTTTTAGACCAAATATTACAGACCAAAATGATTATTATAAAAAATTATAAAAACAAATTATATTAATCTCAATAACGATATGTAATATCACAATTTCTCAGGTAAAGTTGATTGTCAACTGATAGTTGTAAATAAAATCACAAATATCTTTATTTTCTCTATGCACAAGGATAAAGGAGAAATCTGTATATATCTTATTTCAACAGCAGTTAGCTTGCTTATTGTTGCTTACAACGGCTCTTCATACTCCTATAGACCTCATTAAACTTCTGTTAGCTTTAAACAACTGCAGTTGAGCAGCTCATCTAGAACATGTTTATTACTCTCTATCTTTCTGATAAAGTAAATTGAGCATTGGGCTTTATGCTCTTTCACTCGTGCATTATGTAAACAAAATCATAACTAATAGTTTTAATATAATTTTAATTATACATAAGTAATATTAATAAAAAAGATACATCTGCTCATACATGCTTAGAAAACAAATTGCCTATATTTTGCTGTCCTTTCAGCAGACATAAATCAACATTATGAGGATTGCATGAGCAGGTCAACAGGAGAAAGCTTACACTCATACAAAAGGAAATACATTTTTTTTACAATGATACATGTTGAAAACGTGAGGTAGCACATGCAGGCAATGCTCTCATATAAACCACATATTTTAATAAAAAAATAATGTCAGCGTCACTGCACAGATGCAGTATTTATTTAATATAATTTAACATGCGCATTACATTAATGTTTATAATAAGCTTACCTTTAAAAACTTTACTTAAAAAGATCTAAATTAAATTGTGTCACCATTTACTCAGCGTCATGTTGTTCCAAACTTGTATGAATCTCTTTCTTCTTGTTGAACTTATATGTTGGTAACCAGGAAAAGAATAGGAAAAAGAATACTTTGGAAGTGGTCACCGAATATTCTTCAAAATATATGCTTGTGTTCAGCAGAAGAAAGAAACTCAAATAGGTTTGGAACAGCATAAGGGTGAGTAAATGATGACAAAATTTTTGGGTGAACTATCCCTTTCTGGACTAAACATGTGACCATCTAAATGTTATTATTATTATTATTATTATAACTCCTACTATATTCAATTTACTTAGAATTTACCAAATCTAGGGAGGTGTTTGGGCTTGGGTTACATCAAGACTGGACATCTGGAGCAAGAGTGGTTGTAGGTTCCTCTAATTCACCCCAGCTATATGTTCCGGTTATAGGATCTAGTAAATCCCGTGACATTGGAATATCACAGCTGTCTGGGTAGAGCAGGAAGCCAGAGAAGGTGCTGCTGCACTCACTATTGGAATACATCCCATTGGAATCGGCATCTCTCACCTGTAGCCAAACTTCATCACCCATGTTAAGATGCAGGACCACCTGTTGAGAAGTTGTTCCAAGATCTGTTGACCCTGTACTTTTGAGGACAGGTCTGAAGTTGTGGAAGAGCCCCACTTTGAGCAGTTTACTGAAGACAACCAAGTAGTAGTTAATGACATAAGTACCATTGATGGGAGCCCTGTAGATGCCTCTAAAGGGGTCAAAATTAAATTCTCTGTTGTAAAAGACATTAGTAAAAGGAACTGGCAAATTTGGCGGTGGGTAACTGCTGCTAAGTGCTGCTAAAAAAGCAGACTGAATTGGTTGAGAGCAAGGGCCAGGAGCACCCATTACCCCAGGACCCCCTTTTTCCCCTTGTCTCCATTTACCCCTGCTGGACCTTGTTGGCCAGTGTCCCCTTTGCCACCTTTTAGTCCTGTAATGCCGATCATTCCATTTGCACCGTCTACCCCATCCTTGCAGTGACACTCACCCGTTTCTCCCTGATCTCCTTTCTGGCCATTTAAACCTGGTGCTCCATATGGACCAAGATCCCCCAAATCTCCCCTTCTGACCCTTTGACCCGGACTTCCTCCCAGCCCTGGAAGTCCCTTTTCCCCTGTCATACCAGGTTGGCCAAGATCTCCGGGAGGTCCCTGGATTGAGTAACAAATTGCTGGGCACTGTCCTGACTCACCAGGTGAGCCCTGCTGTCCTGGATTTCCAATCACACCACTGGTCCCCTTTATCACCTATAGTACAAAATGTTTAACAAGTTGGTGATCTTAATTCTTAAACATTTGTTTAAATTGCTAAAAGTGTTTACTAGCTTACCCTTGGGCTTCTTTGTCCTTTGAGTCCTGTAAAGCCAAGTGGACCCAGATCTCCCTTTTCACCAATTTCACCTATTTTGGCCTTTCAGAAGAAAAAATGAAGCATGATTGGCAATGTTCCTCTTATCAATTGTAAACACTCCAGTATGTTTTATACTTAATCGCCAAGTATCTCTCAGAGGCAGATAAGTGACTCTATAGTAAGTAAACTGTATCTGTAACTCTAGGTTTAATGGGTCTTTTAGGATAGAAATAAAGTGACTGTATTTACCCTTTGGTCCTTGATGACCATTAAACCCTGGACAACCTTGAAATCCTGGCAAGCCTCTTAATCCTGGACTACCGGAAGACCTAAGACAAAGAAACAAAAGAAAATCTAGTCTTCAATTCCTACTGTAGTAAACATATACAATGCGATTATACATATGCAATAGACTTAAGAATTGGTTCAAATTAATAACCTTGCATTCCCCTATCTCCTTTGTCCCCCTTTGGACCACTGGGACCCCCTTTACAATGTGAGCAAACACAGAACCAGGGTGTTTGATCTACAGGTGGAGGCACTGGTGCCTCAAGCAGCATGTCACAGTACGAAAGGTCGGGCTTTTGTCCCGTGAGGCACTGTGCGAGATCCTTGAGTTGTGTTCCCAAACAGAGGTTTTGATAGAATGGGATACCTATCAGGCGGGATGGGTAACATGGGTAAAGGATATCCATTTAATGAGTCGTCATATTGCAGAATCTGATATCCTCTGGCCATGGGATTGGCTCCTTTTGCTATAGGGTAATTATCATAGGAAAACATAGGTATGTGGTTGTTAATTGCAGCAGAGTCATCAAAGTAGTCATCAGGAGGAATGGGGCTATCAGGAGAGCCAGGGGTGGAGGTGCTAGGAACCCCTTTGGTCTATAGTCATCCCAGATGAGAAGGCTACTGAGACCAGGACTCCTGTAATTACTCTTATCATCTGAGAAAAAAGGGATGGAGAAAAACAGATAATGAACACTAAGGAGGCATCGCAACTGAACAGCCTTTACTCTTGAAAGCATATCCAGGCCTAAACAATGCAGAAAACATGTGATGCTATTCATTATAATGTTTTGATCCTTTTAAGGATCCACCTGATCCTTTTATATCATTGGGTGTAAAACTGTTATTGTCAAACTATTCATCTTCTACATATCTCCATCATTTTATTTCAATGCCAATCAAACATTTCAGTCTATCAAACTAACAGCACTTCTAAAATGACTTCTAATCAATGTTTCAAGTGAAGAATAAACAACAGCATAAAGCAATATTATCACAAATAATTTTTTTTGTGACACTCAAATATACTTACAATTTGGAAGAAGTTTTGACCTATCATCTGGTTGAAGCACATGTGAACTGAACAGCGCAACTAAAGCAAAGATCAATTTATAAGTGGTCTTTGGGAACTTGACTCTCTCCCATAGGCCTGCAAACAAAGCAGAGGGCTGGAAATAATATCCCATTATACCCAACATTGGGCTCCTGCATGAAAAATGACAACAAGACTAGAATATGATAATCAAAATAATAGCGAACCAACAAAAGCCTACCTCATTGTTTTCATCTCTTCCTTGTTCCTACAAGAATCTGGCTGATGTTAAGAAAAGATGCTGAAGAATAAAAATAATCCCTTTGAGAAGACTGCCATTGCAAGACCGCATTTTTTGTCCCCATTCAGACAGGACTTTAATATGGGTGAGAAAAAATAGTGCCTGTGTTTGATGATCAATTTTCAAAGTATTGCAACAGTGCCACAAAAAACAAATATGGTAAATGAATAAGTTTAAGATCTTTTTAAGTTTAGAAGTGTTTCTTTTTAAGTTTGGTTTGTTTTATAATATTTTCAATATAAAATGCAAAACAGTAACATTTTCTATTTCCCATTTTAAGTGAGATTATTTATTTTTTAATAAATTGCAGAACTGCAAAACAACAAATTCATGTTTACAGATGACACTAATGAATAAGAGAAATTAAGGCGTGTTCACTGTAGTGATTCAATAACCAACTGTGACAAACTTGGCTTGGACATCATGGCTTGACATTCAGCCTCTACAGGACAGTTAGCAGCGTTCAGGCCATACAAAACTCATTCTCACGTGTTCCGACAAAGAAAACACCAAGAATTTGCTCCATTCAACAGACAAATCCCACCACTTTTATCTCATAGTGTCAACCAGTTAATACAAAGAAAATTGTAAGGCAACAGCTCATTTTTCCACATATTAATGCAACCTGAGTCTACTTCATTCATACAATTCATTATGAATCCAACACTGGACACTGAAGCCACTTATCCAAGGCCTTAACAAAAAGGAGCAAGACACAAGATGAATGGCTAACCTTATTATGTGCCCTAATTTCCACACCCTGAGTGAAATGTTTCTGTGTAGGTGAACGTGAAATATAATAGAAACCTTTCCTCAAAAGTACTACTAAAATTCTTAAGGAAAATACAAACAGAAGAACAAAGGAAACAATTGCTGTCAAACTGCAAGGATAAAGAGCTACAAAGTGATACTGAGATAATTTTCCAGTGTGCTGGTTTGATATGGCTGGCCTACTGAAACTTCTTATCCAGCTAGATTATATATATATATATATATATATATGTGTGTATATATATATATATATATATATATATATATATATATACACACACTATGACAAAAGTTTTGGGACTTCTGCCTTTACACGCACATGAACTTTGATGAAATCCCATTCTTAAACCGTAGGGTTTAATATGGAGTTGGCCCACCCTTTACAGCTACAGCTTCAACTCTTCTGGGAAAGGCTTTCCACAAGGTTTAGAATTTTTTGACCATTCTTCTTGAAGCACATTTGTTTGCAGTCTTCACTCTAAAACATCCAAAAGAAGTCTTATCAGGTTGAGGTCAGGGCTATGTGCAGGCCAGTCAAGTTCATCCACACCAAACTCACTTATTCATGTCTTTATGGGCTTTGTGCACTGGTGCGTAGTAATGTTGGAAACGCAAGGGCCTATCCCCAAACTGTTCCGACAAAGGTGAGAGCATGAAATTGTCCAAAATGTCTTGGTATGCTGAAGCATTAAAGGGATACTCCACCCAAAAATTTAAATTCTGTCATTTACTCACCGATCACTGATGTCACTGATCATTACATGGTGACTTGCATAATACGTACTGCTGAAATATGTCATGTTGCGCCACGTTATAGACCAGGCAGACCAATCCTTCCAACCACTATAGATAGATTCTCAAATAGCTTACCTGATCTATCTAAGCTGCTAAGTGAACCCAAACAAACAGATGAATTACAGGAAATGACTAGCAGTTTGAGTACCATTTTCACCAGTACATTAGATATTGTTGCACCAATTAGATTAAAAAAGGTTAGAGAGAAAACTAAAGCACCCTGGTACAACAGTGCTACGCATGCTATCAAGAGAGAAACTCGTATCTTAGAGCGTAAATGGAAACAAACTAATTTAGAGGTCTTTAGAATAGCGTGGAAAGACAGTATGTCACGTTATAAAAAGGCTCTAAAAATAGCCAGGGCTGAGCATCTCCGAAAACAAAAACTAATAGAAAATAACCAAAATAATCCAAGGTTTTTATTTAACACCGTGGCTAGACTAACAAATAAACAGACATCACCAGAGCAAAATATACTGTTACAGTTTAGTAGTAATGATTTTATGAATTACTTCAATGAGAAAATAGAAAGCATCCAAAACACAATTATAAATGTACAATCCTCTATGGTGTCTTATGATTCAACCTCAATTATGGCCCCTCTAGAACAACTACACCGCTTTGCAATGATAAGACAGGAAGAGCTAATTAAACTTATCATTGCATCTAAACCAACAACATGTTTATTAGATCCAATACCCACTAAACTACTGAAAGAAGTGTTACATGTAGTGGAAGAGCCTCTCCTCAATATTATTAACTCGTCTTTATCTTTAGGTCATGTTCCAAAAATATTCAAGCTGGCAGTAATAAAACCTCTCATTAAGAAACTGCAATTAGATCCCATTTCAAATCTTCCATTTATGTCAAAAATACTAGAAAAAGTTGTGTCCGCTCAATTGTGCTCTTTTTTGCAAGAAAATTATATCTATGAAAAATTCCAGTCAGGATTCATACCGCATCATAGTACAGAAACTGCGCTAGTTAAAATTACAAATGATTTACTTTTAGCTTCTGACCAAGGCTGTATCTCAATACTAGTCCTACTTGATCTTAGCGCTGCGTTTGACACTATAGATCATAAAATACTCTTGGATCGACTACAAAACTACACTGGTGTTCAGGGACAGGCATTAAGCTGGTTTAGATCGGACTTATCGGACCGTTCTCATTTTGTCTGTTTACATGGGAAAAATCAAAGATAACGCCAGTAGACTATGGAGTACCGCAAGGATCAGTTTTAGGCCCTCTGCTATTCTCAATATATATGCTGCCACTTGGTAATATTATAAGAAAACATGGAATTAATTTCCACTGTTATGCTGATGACACTCAACTATATATTTCATCACGACCAGATGAATACACTAACTCATCTAAATTGACAGAGTGTCTCAAAGATATTGTCAGGAGCCAATCAGAGTCATCATATGTCACTGCACCAAGATCCCTGTCCCCTGAATACTGATCACCTGCACCTGATTCCAATCTGCATTCACGTCCCAGCCAGCATAAAAGCTCCTGTTTCACACTCATTCCCTGTCAAGCCTCCAACAGGAATAGACCGTCAACAGTTTTCTCTGCTTACTCTCAAGTCATCTCCTGCAAGGAACGTAAAGTATACTCACCTGAAATCTACTAACCTCTGTGTTCCTGTTCCGATGTTCCCAGAATCCGCTCCATGGTTCCCGATCCCTGTGTCTTGGATCCTGTGGTGAGTCTCGTTCTCCTCTGGATGATCTGAAAAGAGAAGCAAGCAAGTATCACTGAACTGGCTAAATCGCCCTAGAAAGCACTAAAGGAATTTACTCACGTGGAGTTCTCAGCGGATCCTGTCTACCCTCCAGCGATCTGTAAAAGGGAAGAAGGAGTATCAGCGATTTGTCTCTACACTCACGCTATTCCTTGCCAAGAGGATTCTCTCACCGGGGTAACCCCTGCCACGAATCCTCCACACGAGCACCATTGAGCACCTGCAAACCTGAACACTTACCTGTTCTGTTAAATAAAGAAAAGTTTATATTCTTCACTTACCTCTGTGTTCGCGTCTGAATCCTGACAGATATAAAATGCTGGATGATGCGTAATTTCCTGCTATTAAATTCAGATAAAACAGAGGTATTACTTATTGGTCCAAAAAACTACTCACAAAACCTCTTACAATACAACTTTAATATAGAAGGATGTCCTGTTACTTTATCCACTGCAGTAGAATACCCGGGTGTTATACTAGACCGCAGCTTGTCTTTCGAAATCATATTTCATATGTTACAAGAACAGCCTTTTTCCACCTTAGAAACATTGCTAAGCTACGTAACATGCTATCTGTTTCTGATGCAGAAAATTAGTTCATGCATTTATGACCTCGAGACTAGATTACTGTAATGCTTTATTAGCTGGTTGTCCTGCATCCTCAATAAACAAGCTACAGTTAGTCCAAAATGCAGCCGCTAGAGTTCCTACTAGGTCAAGAAATACGATCATATAACACCGATTTTATCATCTCTACACTGGTTACCTATTAAGTTCCGTATCAACTACAAAATACTACCACTGACCTATAAAGCCCTAAATGGTTTAGCTCCTATGTACTTAACGGACCTTCTTTCGCCCTACAATCCACTCGCGTTCTTTAAGATCACTAAATTCAAGGCTTCTGTTCATTCCTAGGATATCTAAGTCCACTAAAGGAGGGAGGGCGTTCTCGCATTTAGCTCCAAAACTCTGGAATAGCCTTCCCAATACGGTCCGAGGCTTTGACTCGCTGATACAGTTTAAAACTAGACTAAAGACGCATCTCTTTAGTCAAGCATTCACAATCACATAATGCTTACCTTTTAGTCCTCTGTTATGCCATACAGAACCGTTTGCAGCTGAAACTGCTTAACGCACCAGTGGGGCTCGACAGCCTTTTAGACCAACGGTT
>JAQIUQ010000305.1:340000-555000 GCA_030378365.1 Hybognathus amarus | reverse complement strand
GGCCCGACCCTGCTTAGCTTCCGAGATCAGACGAGTTCGGGCGTTCTCAAGGTGGTATGGCCGTAAGCGAAATCTGCTGCCAAAATTGGGCTATTTGAAAGGTTAGAACATTAGGGTAGGAAGCTATATAAAGCTTACAGCACCTGGTATTCCCAGGCGGTCTCCCATCCAAGTACTAACCAGGCCCGACCCTGCTTAGCTTCCGAGATCAGACGAGTTCGGGCGTTCTCAAGGTGGTATGGCCGTAAGCGAAATCTGCTGCCAAAATTGGGCTATTTGAAAGGTTAGAACATTAGGGTAGGAAACTATATAAAGCTTACAGCACCTGGTATTCCCAGGCGGTCTCCCATCCAAGTACTAAACAGGCCCGACCCTGCTTAGCTTCCGAGATCAGACGAGTTCGGGCGTTCTCAAGGTGGTATGGCCGTAAGCGAAATCTGCTGCCAAAATTGGGCTATTTGAAAGGTTAGAACATTAGGGTAGGAAGCTATATAAAGCTTACAGCACCTGGTATTCCCAGGCGGTCTCCCATCCAAGTACTAACCAGGCCCGACCCTGCTTAGCTTCCGAGAACAGACGAGTTCGGGCGTTCTCAAGGTGGTATGGCCGTAAGCGAAATCTGCTGCCAAAATTGGGCTATTTGAAAGGTTAGAACATTAGGGTAGGAAACTATATAAAGCTTACAGCACCTGGTATTCCCAGGCGGTCTCCCATCCAAGTACTAACCAGGCCCGACCCCTGCTTAGCTTCCGAGATCAGACGAGTTCGGGCGTTCTCAAGGTGGTATGGCCGTAAGCGAAATCCTGCTGCCAAAATTGGGCTATTTGAAAGGTTAGAACATTAGGGTAGGAAACTATATAAAGCTTACAGCACCTGGTATTCCCAGGCGGTCTCCCATCCAAGTACTAACCAGGCCTCGACCCTGCTTAGGTTCCGAGATCAGACGAGTTCGGGCGTTCTCAATGTGGTATGGCCGTAAGCGAAATCTGCTGCCAAAATTGGGCTATTTGAAAGGTTAGAACATTAGGGTAGGAAACTATATAAAGCTTACAGCACCTGGTATTCCCAGGCGGTCTCCCATCCAAGTACTAACCAGGCCCAACCCTGCTTAGCTTCCGAGATCAGACGAGTTCGGGCGTTCTTTTTTTTTTTTTTTAAACTTTCAGTTTCAATACATCATTTTGCAACACATTACATTCAGCACAAAATTCTTACATTTAAAAAGCTGTTACAAAATAAAATACAATAAAAATTTAAATGTCCAATTCTTCTCCAGGTACTTTCCATGCTAAATCTTTTAAGACTCCAGAAACCCTTGGAGTAAAAACATCATAAAAGCTTTGCAACTTGTTTTCATTCTTAAAATACCAATACAGTCCTTCAATATATCTTTCTGTTTTCCTTTTCAGAACATTCCAAACATCAAGCACCACTTTTCCCTCTTTTGCCACATTTCTTCTTTCCCATACTGCATTTTTTATCAACATTACAAACAGGTTTACAAACTTTTTACTTAGACAATTTTTCTCCCATCCAAACATTACTGTCTTCTTCCATTCTATTACCTCTTCATCCTAGTCCTCAATTAATTCTTTTATCACCTCTTTGCATTTTCTGTAAAAACCCTCCAGCTCCTTGCAGTACAAAAACAAATGTAAAATTCCTTCATTTTCTTCTTGGCATACCTTACATGTTGCATTCTGTTCCATTCCAATCTTAGTTAAAATACATTCGGTAAAAATCACTTTGTGTCTTATAAAATACTCTAAACAGTCCAATCTGGTTTCTACAAACTTTCCCCTCATATTTCTCCATATACTTTCTTTTTTCAGGTCCGTAATTCTCTGTACCCAAAAATTGTTAGCAACTGGCTCCTTAAAAACACCATCTCTAAAATAACAATAAAAATCTTTCACATTACATTCCTTAAAATTACATAGTTTCCCTTTAAGTCTGACATTAATGTCTTTCTCTTTCATACATTCCTCCATGTTTTCTATTCTTTTAATCCATTCATCCGGTATAGCGTATTTGATAATTTCGTATTTTATTCTCTATTTCTCGTTTGTTGCATTCCTCCTTTGGCCCGGCTATTTGAAAGGTTAGAACATTAGGGTAGGAAACTATATAAAGCTTACAGCACCTGGTATTCCCAGGCGGTCTCCCATCCAAGTACTAACCAGGCCCGACCCTGCTTAGCTTCCGAGATCAGACGAGTTCGGGCGTTCTCAAGGTGGTATGGCCGTAAGCGAAATCTGCTGCCAAAATTGGGCTATTTGAAAGGTTAGAACATTAGGGTAGGAAACTATATAAAGCTTACAGCACCTGGTATTCCCAGGCGGTCTCCCATCCAAGTACTAAACAGGCCCGACCCTGCTTAGCTTCTGAGATCAGACGAGTTCGGGCGTTCTCAAGGTGGTATGGCCGTAAGCGAAATCTGCTGCCAAAATTGGGCTATTTGAAAGGTTAGAACATTAGGGTAGGAAGCTATATAAAGCTTACAGCACCTGGTATTCCCAGGCGGTCTCCCATCCAAGTACTAACCAGGCCCGACCCTGCTTAGCTTCCGAGATCAGACGAGTTCGGGCGTTCTCAAGGTGGTATGGCCGTAAGCGAAATCTGCTGCCAAAATTGGGCTATTTGAAAGGTTAGAACATTAGGGTAGGAAACTATATAAAGCTTACAGCACCTGGTATTCCCAGGCGGTCTCCCATCCAAGTACTAAACAGGCCCGACCCTGCTTAGCTTCCGAGATCAGACGAGTTCGGGCGTTCTCAAGGTGGTATGGCCGTAAGCGAAATCTGCTGCCAAAATTGGGCTATTTGAAAGGTTAGAACATTAGGGTAGGAAGCTATATAAAGCTTACAGCACCTGGTATTCCCAGGCGGTCTCCCATCCAAGTACTAACCAGGCCCGACCCTGCTTAGCTTCCGAGATCAGACGAGTTCGGGCGTTCTCAAGGTGGTATGGCCGTAAGCGAAATCTGCTGCCAAAATTGGGCTATTTGAAAGGTTAGAACATTAGGGTAGGAAACTATATAAAGCTTACAGCACCTGGTATTCCCAGGCGGTCTCCCATCCAAGTACTAAACAGGCCCGACCCTGCTTAGCTTCCGAGATCAGACGAGTTCGGGCGTTCTCAAGGTGGTATGGCCGTAAGCGAAATCTGCTGCCAAAATTGGGCTATTTGAAAGGTTAGAACATTAGGGTAGGAAGCTATATAAAGCTTACAGCACCTGGTATTCCCAGGCGGTCTCCCATCCAAGTACTAACCAGGCCCGACCCTGCTTAGCTTCCGAGATCAGACGAGTTCGGGCGTTCTCAAGGTGGTATGGCCGTAAGCGAAATCTGCTGCCAAAATTGGGCTATTTGAAAGGTTAGAACATTAGGGTAGGAAACTATATAAAGCTTACAGCACCTGGTATTCCCAGGCGGTCTCCCATCCAAGTACTAACCAGGCCCGACCCTGCTTAGCTTCCGAGATCAGACGAGTTCGGGCGTTCTCAAGGTGGTATGGCCGTAAGCGAAATCTGCTGCCAAAATTGGGCTATTTGAAAGGTTAGAACATTAGGGTCAGGAAACTATATAAAGCTTACAGCACCTGGTATTCCCAGGCGGTCTCCCATCCAAGTACTAACCAGGCCCGACCCTGCTTAGGTTCCGAGATCAGACGAGTTCGGGCGTTCTCAATGTGGTATGGCCGTACAGCGAAATCTGCTGCCAAAATTGGGCTATTTGAAAGGTTAGAACATTAGGGTAGGAAACTATATAAAGCTTACAGCACCTGGTATTCCCAGGCGGTCTCCCATCCAAGTACTAACCAGGCCCAACCCTGCTTAGCTTCCGAGATCAGTACGAGTTCGGGCGTTCTTTTTTTTTTTTTTTAAACTTTCAGTTTCAATACATCATTTTGCAACACATTACATTCAGCACAAAATTCTTACATTTAAAAAGCTGTTACAAAATAAAATACAATAAAAATTTAAATGTCCAATTCTTCTCCAGGTACTTTCCATGCTAAATCTTTTAAGACTCCAGAAACCCTTGGAGTAAAAACATCATAAAAGCTTTGCAACTTGTTTTCATTCTTAAAATACCAATACAGTCCTTCAATATATCTTTCTGTTTTCCTTTTCAGAACATTCCAAACATCAAGCACCACTTTTCCCTCTTTTGCCACATTTCTTCTTTTCCCATACTGCATTTTTTATCAACATTACAAACAGGTTTACAAACTTTTTACTTAGACAATTTTTCTCCCATCCAAACATTACTGTCTTCTTCCATTCTATTACCTCTTCATCCTAGTCCTCAATTAATTCTTTTATCACCTCTTTGCATTTTCTGTAAAAACCCTCCAGCTCCTTGCAGTACAAAAACAAATGTAAAATTCCTTCATCTTCTTCTTGGCATACCTTACATGTTGCATTCTGTTCCATTCCAATCTTAGTTAAAATACATTCGGTAAAAATCACTTTGTGTCTTATAAAATACTCTAAACAGTCCAATCTGGTTTCTACAAACTTTCCCCTCATATTTCTCCATATACTTTCTTTTTTCAGGTCCGTAATTCTCTGTACCCAAAAATTGTTAGCAACTGGCTCCTTAAAAACACCATCTCTAAAATAACAATAAAAATCTTTCACATTACATTCCTTAAAATTACATAGTTTCCCTTTAAGTCTGACATTAATGTCTTTCTCTTTCATACATTCCTCCATGTTTTCTATTCTTTTAATCCATTCATCCGGTATAGCGTATTTGATAATTTCGTATTTATTCTCTATTTCTCGTTTGTTGCATTCCTCCTTTGCTTCCTCCATTGCATCCATTATAAATTGTGTTGGTAAAAACCCTTCTTTAAATTCATACAGAACATCTCTCACTCTTGTTATTCCTACCTCCATCCATTTTTTAAAAAAGATCTCTTTCCCATCTCTTAAAATACTTTTGTTTAAGAACAGAGGTTGGTTTAAAATGTTTTCTCTTCCTTTCAGATTATAATCTATTATTTTTTAAAAAATCCCCCCAAGCACTTAAAATTTCCTTATAAAAATCTGACAGTCCTTCTGCCATCCAGTTTTTTGTTTTCATCCATAAAATGTCTTCCCCCAAATTAAAATTCCCACATTTGTTTAAAAAATATTTCATAGCTTTCTTCCATTCTGTTTCATTTTCTTCTTGTAACAATTTTTTGACTATTTTAACCCTTAAGCAATTTTTCCTTTGTTTAATATCCATTAATCCCAATCCGCCTTCTTCTAATGGCCCTATTAAAGTGTTGTATGCTATTCTTGGGGGTTTACCCTCCCACAAAAAACAAAGAAAACATTTCTTCAACCTCCCTTCTACCCACAAAGGCATTTCTGTCACATATAAAACATACCACAACTTTGAAGTCATTAAAACATTTAATACTAAAACCTTCCCTTTCAAATTTAAAGCCCTCAATCTCCAAAAATTTAACCTCCGCTCTATTCCTGATATCAGTTCCTCCCACATTTTTTCTCTTACTTGCTTCCCATCCTTTCCCATTAAAATCCCTAAAATTCTCATTTCTTCAACTTCCTTAAAATTAAAGCATTCCGTTAGAACTGACGTTGCCCCAAACCTCATATATACCGTCTTGTCCTCATTAATTTTACTTCCAGATCCTTTACAATACTCCTGTACATTCTTCATTACTTTTTTTACACACTCTATTCCTTTAACTATTATTGTTGTGTCATCTGCGTATTGGAAAATTTTCCCTTCTGCTTTGCTTTCCTGAATTTTTATTCCTTTTATTTTTTCTTCTTTTCTTATTGCTAGGCCTAAAGGTTCCGCTACAAGCGAGTATAATAAAGCTGAGAGTGGACATCCTTGTCTAATTGATCTAGTTATTTTAAAACATTCTGTTAAAAATCCGTTACATTTATTTTGTTAGAGCCCCCTTATATAAAATCTTTATCCATTTCATAAAATTCTCACCAAAACCAAACTTTTTTAAAACCCCAAACAAATATTCATGCTCCACTCTATCAAAAGCCTTTTCGAAATCTAAGCTGATTAAATACCCGTCCTCATTCTTTCTTTTATGTATTGTATTGTGTCTCTTATACTCATCGTTATGTCTGCTATGTCTCTCCCTTTTACTGCATATGCTTGGTTTGTTTTTATTATTTGTGGCATCACTTCTTTTAACCTATTTGCAAGAATCTTTGCTAATATCTTTAAATCAGTATTTAACATTGTTATCGGCCTGTAGTTTTTTAAATCTGTTAGATCGCCTTTCTTTTTATATATTAGCTTCATCAGTCCCATTCCCATCCTTTCATTCAACTCTTCCTCTTTAAAAATCTCACTAAAAACCTCCATTAAAATCTCTATTAAAATGTCCTTAAAACATATATAAAATTCACTTCCCAAACCATCTATCCCTGGGCTTTTCCTTTTATTTAGTTGATCTATCGCTCTTTCAATCTCATCCTTTTTAATTTCATCCTCACATTCTTTTTTATCCTCTTCACTTAAATTTGGTTCAATATAACTTAGCAGTTTATTTTTTACCTCTTCATCTATCCCTCTTGTTTTAAAAAGATCTTCATAGAAATGCTTTATCTCTTCTAGCACTTTTTCATTCCCTTCTACAATCTCACCACTTTTCCCTTTTATTTCTTTTATTATTCCAACTTGTGCCCTTTTTTTCTCCAAGTCAAAAAAGAACTTTGTGCATTTCTCCCCCTCCACCATATATTTGGACTTACTTCTTAATCTTGCTCCCTCATATTCTTTTTCTTCTATTTCTTTCAAAACCTCCTCTATTTCTTTTATCTTTTCTATGTCTTGATTCTCATTATTTAATTCTCTTTCTAAATCGTCTCCTTTATTTCTTTTTCTTTGTGTCTTTTATTTCTTTGTAAGATGCTGCAATACTTTATTGAAAACCTTTTTACTAGATATTTAACATTCTCCCACCACATTCTTTTATCTTCTTCGTACATTGCATTATCCTTTTCATTCTCTATAATTCGCTTTATCTCGGCAACATAATCTTCATTCTTTAAAATCTCTGTATTTAAAATCCACGTACCCGGTCCCCTTTGTACATTGCTCCAATCTATTTTAAAACGTAAAAACTTATGATCACTAAAACTAGTTTCTTCATAGCTGATTTTTTTGATAAAAATCTCCACATTTCTTGTACATAACAAATAATCAATTCTTGTTTTACATATAAAACGTCCTACTATTTGTTTTCTTGAATATACTCTTTTCCCCATTTCTTTCTCTCCATACATCTATTAAATTATTTTCTCTCATCAATTCTATTAATGCTTTCCTTCCTGAATCTGATTTAAAAACCATCCCCTCTGCCATGTCTTGTTTGCTAAAAACAGTGTTAAAATCCCCCATCATTATTATTTCCTTATCTTTCTTCATTATATCCCTTAAACAATAAAAAAACTCTTTCTTTTCTTTCTCTTCTGTTGGTGCATGTACATTCACTAAAATCAATTCCCCTCCTTCGTAGTTTACTTCCACTGCCATGCATTTTCCTATCTTATCTTTGTACACCACTTTGGTTGTATTAAAAACATATTTTCTCATTAAAAACGCCACTCCTCTTCCAAGCCTACCGTCCCCATTGTTATATAAAATATCCCCTTCCCATTTCTTTTTATATTCCATCATCACACTCTCTTTCCAATTTGTTTCTTGTAAAACAATAACATCTTCTCCTCTACATTTTTCTTTCACTCTTTCAAATTTGCCCATGTCCATCAGTCCTCTTGCATTAAAAGTAACACAACTTAAAACCATTAAAAGAAAGAAAAATAAATACCTAAAAATCATTAGTCTCCATTTTCTCCCCCAAGGTCCTTTAACACGTCATATCTGTTTGCACTTCCATCTCTGCCCCTTATCGTAGTCTTTTTTCTTGCATTTTCCAAATTTGGCTCAAACTTTAATGATCTTCTTCTTATTTGTCCCCTCGTTTCTCTGTCTTTCTCCATGTTGTCCATCTTTATTTCTTTTTCCTCCATGTCATCCCGATACCTTTTACCACTGTCCGATATTCCAATTGCTGACCATTGCATGTCGTGTTCTATTGTTTGTTCTTTATCTTTATTGTTCTCTTGCTCTCCTTCTTCATCTCTGTTGCTCGTTCCTTCTTCCGTTTCTTTTTGTTGTATAGCTTGTTCCTCTTGTACCACATCAGTTTGTCTTTCCTCTTCGTTGTTTCCTTCATGCACCTGTCCGTCCACCTGAAGCTCCCTACCTCCTTCCTCTTCCTCCAAACACACACATTTATTTAAAATTTTCCGACACTCTGGGCACCTGGCTGCGTTACAGTCTCTTGCGAAGTGTCCTCTTTCCTCGCATTTGTGGCATTTAAAATCTGGGCACTCTTTAAGCAGATGGTCTGGGCTCATGCACAGCCGACAGGTCTTCACCTGGTGACTGTGCATCACCCTAAAATACTGCTGCCCTTCTGCCGTTTCCAGCCTTGTGCTGTAGGGCAACGATGCCACCTCTCTCGGGAACCTTACTTTAAGGAACCTCGTTCCATCCTCAATTTCAGTGCCCGGGTAGTGTCTTCTTTTAATATTTGATATGGGATTAACTCCCCATCCCTCCAATTTTTCAATTATGTCTCTATCGTCCAGGTAGACGGGCAGGTGCATGAAGGAAACAACATAGTCTCTATTTTGCAGTTTTTTTATGTCACAATTCACTCCTTTTATGTTCAGTCCATCCATCAAAACCTCACATGTTTCTTCATTTTCCATTGTTAGTTCATATTCTTTTCCTTGTCTTGGCCTTAATGCCAGAATTTTCCCATGTCCACATTTTTCCACCACTGCCTTGATAATATCCACCGCTCTCACCTCATTGACATTTTCCACATTCAAAATCATTGTTGCCTCCTTTAGGTATTTCCGTCCTGCACTCTCTGTCTCTCGCATCATGTCCAGCTCGTTGTCGATAATCCATTCCTGTGTCATTTGCCAAGCGTTTCTCTCCAGCCAGTCCAGTGTCGTTTGCCATGCGTCTCTCTCCAGCCAGATCCGAGTCGTTACCGTTTAATCCGTCCATTTCAGGGAAAAAGATCAACCACCTTCCAGACAGCGAAATGCTGCTGTTAGATGGTTTAACAAAAAAAAAAAAAAAAAAAAAAAAAAAAGGATAGGATCCAGATGAACAGGGAGGAGTGAGGATTCAACAGCGGAGCTGGCTCTCTTCACAGGGCTCAAGCAGGCAGAGAGTAAAGGTGAGGATTCGACGGTATAACTGGCTCTTCTCACAGGGTCCAGATGAACAAGGAGGAGTGCAGATTCAACGGTATTACTGTCATTGACAACTATCATTGTCATGCATGAATGCATGTCTATTTCCTTTATTAAATATAAAAACGCAGACTGATATTTTTCTAATGTCTGGACTCCTTTAGGGGAGTAGCATGGATAAACAGATGTTTCAATATATTGGTATTAATGCTTTTTCCAAACCAGCACAAATGTTCGATTTTACGGCACAAATCAGCACAAACACAGCACAAACCAATGGCATAGTTTTGGAGATTATTTCGTTTTATGGGGTGCCAACTTCACGGAGGTCATGTACGGGTTTTATTCTGGCACAAATGCAAAGCGCAGTAATACACATTTGGTCAAAATTGAGTTAAGACTTGTAATGGGCTTTATGACATGTGTTCTGTCTTGTGAAAAAAAATATCTGGGTTAAATTATGTCTCAGTTTCGGAGATGAATTACCACATAATCTGCCCATAACATGTTTGACTGGCTTGGATAAAAACTTTAAAGGCCCTTTTCTCCGTTTCTTTGTTTGCTAGTCCACTGCACTTTGCCTTTGTAGTGCAGAATTCAGTGTTCGACAAACGCGCGATGCTCACTTGAATTTTTTTCTCATAACAGCTAAAATAAAATTATCTTTTAAAACTGTAAAAAGGTGTATTTTTTCATGTAAAGTAGGCTTACACTCACAATAGGCTAACGACAAAACGTTTTCTCGCTCGTTTGAGTGAACAGTCAGTGGAGAAAGTTTGGGCGTTTCACCGTGAGTTAAGACTTGGCCGAGTGGTAGAACTCATGGTTAGTACATTACAGTGACATGGGTTTGAAGCCCGATCAAACATGGTCTATTGTAGTTACATTTTTATATTTAGGTATTAATGCAGAAAGATTTGTCTAGTTCTAAAACTCTGTTACACCATTTAGTTTTTTTGCTTATATTTATATAAAAAAATGACCATGCATTTCCATTTTACACTAAGAAAGGAACATAATATATTCATAAAATATTCTATATATATATTCTTAAGTCGATTTTATTCTGGCATGTAGAATTATTCATATAACAAAAAGTTTTTATAATTGTCCAGACCTTCTGGAAGAAAATATAGAGATCAGACCTGTTGGAACTTTAATTGAATACATAGCGTTGGTATAGCATACTGAATTTACAGCCCCACAAATTTATTAGGGCCTACTGAAAAGAATGTATCGAATCGCAATTTCGCAAAGTAGCCTATGGTCTAATGTTAAGAATTCAATTCAATCAACTTTATATAATCCCACAAGGGCAATTCGTTTTAGAGCAGAATGTAAGCCCTGTGTGTGTTTATATTTCTCCGTTTGTGTGTGTGCGTCACACGTTAATGTTTTAGGCCCCGTTTACACAATGGGAAAACGCGGATATATTTCTTTGCTTTGCCCTCCTCATTTACACGAACACGCCGCTTTTATCACCGAAAACGATTATTTCTAAAAACTCTGGGCAAAGTGGAGATTTTTGAAAACGCTGGATATTTGTTGTCGTGTGAACTGGGAGAAACGGCGTTTTGGTTTCTCTCTTGAGTCGATTCTGATTGGCTTGCATGGCTTTATCCTTAACCCCTACACTGCCGCCTTAGGTTTGGCATAGTAATGATGGCGCTCGACGGTGTATTTATGCGGGTGTGTAAACGATGTTATTTTTGAAAACGGAGAGGGGAAAATATTTGTTTTGCTAAATACCCGGCTTTGTGTAAACGTGGCCTTAGAATGTAACACAACATTCAAATGCAAATATGCGCCATCCCCCACTTGAAACGGCCGTGTGTCCACAGTCCACAGTCCACACAGAGCATACTCAAAGCAGCTCCTGAGATTAGGCTGGTGTTTTTAGTATGTCGTTTTTTCTTAAAATAATTCAAGAACAATATAGCCTATGGTTTATTTTTGTAAAACTTTAAAACTGGCCTTAATTACTTTTTCCTGACGATTCCTCTGGTAGCTTTTGTTTGAAGGCATTCAATTGCCCCAAAAACCAGATGGTAACTAAATAACGTTAATGGGTTATTTTACATTTAGCAAAACATAATTTTCTAGGTTTTACCACATTAGTGTCAGAATATCCACGAAAAAATCCAACTTTAAAACAAACAAAAGAATGCAACCTTAGACAAAAAACAAAGACAAATACCCTACGGAAAAAAATCCTTCAAATTTGCATGGTAGCCTACATTGTACCATATTTCTTTACGTAATCTACAGTGTATTTAAATATCAGAAACATAAATAATAAATATTATTTGAAAACACTGAACAGTTGTGATCCTGGTTAAGCGCAAGCCGAGCGAACAAATGTATCTATTTGCCTCATAAAATCTGAGAGGGTACGCGCCCCGCGGTAAGAATAGGCACCTCTGATCGTTTCAATGTTTTTCTCACCTTTCATTAACACATGTGCACAGCCATGTAAAAAAAAGACTATGCCATATAACTTTATCTGAACTTCTTTTAAAAATTGAACTGTCGTCAGACCATGAACACCTCTTCATTTTACAGTTCCAGGATGAGGAACACAAGAAAGTAATAATAAGGCTACTAATTTTATTGTTGTTCAATATGAATTTAAACCATCTTCTGCTTTTAATTATTATTTATCACATTATAAATGTTTTAATCATTCCACTATTGCTGACAGAAAGCGTTTGGATGAAAACAGTCCCCCAATTGAGACAGCATTTTATTTTAAATAAACAGATAGTAAACTTACATTTTAAAATTCAGCAATTGCTGCTGTTTAGTACCTGCGACTTCAATGCGGCTGGTTTATTTTTGTCGCGGTAGGCATTTTGGCATGCTTAAACACAAATGCTGCCGAGTACCATGGTTTAGTACCCTAACTGCAAGCCCTGAAAATGTTTCAATTTTATGATCATTTGGTTTAATTTATTACTCTTATGTTTCAGTTAATAAGTAACTTTTTCTTTTTTACTTTTTTTTTGTTTACTTTTTTCAGTATTGTGATTATGAATTCGTTCAACTACAATGTTAACCTTGAATTAATCTGCGACCTCAGCTCTCAATGAGCAGTGGCAAATTATGTCAGAGACTTTAAATAAATAAACAGTTAATAAGCTCGCTAATAAACGGCTACCTATTTAAGCTTTAAAGGCGGGCATACACTGTGCGATGTCTGTGCCGATTTCAGCAAGGTACCTACTCGGACTCAACGAGTAAATCGCATGCGATGCAAAGCCAAAGTTCAGGATTTATGTGCTCACACTGACACTGCACGGTCCGATCGTCGAGCTGCGACTTCACTGCTCACACTATACGTGTAATATCTGCAATAACCCCGGCATTGCGCCTATATACGTGTATGTATCTAGAGATATCATCAAAACAAGCATCTGCTATCAAGATCAAGATGATTTAGCATTTTCAATTTATGCATTTAATTATATTAGTATTATAATTATTAGGGGAGGCCGATAGGCTTATTTTATTATTAAATTGATCCGCTATTGTAATTAATTTGCCACGCAATATTTTCACTGCACAACCAACGTGCTGAGGATAATAAAATATTACATATCATTAAAAATTGTCTAAAACATTTAAGTCGATTACAATGAATTATAGGCATACAAAATAGAAGAGTCTTATGTCTGAACATTGCCATAATTAATAATCAATGAAAATTAAAAACAGGTTTATTTCAAAAACATTGTTTAACAAATTAATAAAAGAGGTGTTACATCGCAGGTGGCTTGGAAGACGTGGGTAATATTATCCATTTTGCAACACGAACTGGAGGTAAGCAACAGTAATTTGTAGCTAGTTTGAACTACAGAACTTTTTGTATGCAGATTATACAATAATTTATGGGTTTTGTTGTGTATTAGAAGAAAGGACAAATTATTTACACTCTGCCGCACTCGACTGGGGATGCCGAATCACAAATCTGTTTGAAGAGAGATGCAAATGTCACGGGTCGTCGGGGAGGGTGAACGCCAGATGACCGGCCGTCCCAACTCCCCCGACTCACGTACCACCACAAGGAGCCAACACCACAGAGACCACAGAGGCAAGTGACTTAGAAACCACAGAATCTTTATTTGACAACTTAAGTTAAAACAACCTCAGCAGACTGAGAGAGGGCGAGGGCTCGCAGCAGAACTGCTTCTTCTCGGGGCTCCAACGGGCGGAGAACAGATAGCGGTTCTCAGTGGAACGTTTTCTTCTCTTCACAGGGCTCGAGTGGCCGAAAGGGACTAAGGAATCGGCAACGGAGCTGGCGCGGCAACGGAGCCGGCACTCTTCTCTGAACTCTGACCGGCAGATAACAGGTAGGGATTCTCAGTGGAACTGGTTCTCTCAAATTCCCAACCGAGCTGTTTCTTCTCTTTGCAGGGTTCGAATGGCTAGAGGAGGCTAAGGAATCAGCAACAGGGCTGGCTCTCTTCTCAGGGCTCCGCCAAGCAGAGGACAGGTAAGGGTTCCCAGTGGAACGGTTTCACTCAGATTCACAGTAAACTGTCTCTTCTCTCTCTTCACAGGATTCGGATGACTGGAGAGGAGT
This sequence comes from Hybognathus amarus, assembly GCA_030378365.1. NCBI lineage: Eukaryota > Metazoa > Chordata > Actinopteri > Cypriniformes > Leuciscidae > Hybognathus > Hybognathus amarus. The sequence continues at coordinate 541,144 of JAQIUQ010000305.1, read as the reverse complement.
ACGGAATCCACAGCAAAGCTGGCTCGCTTCTGAGGGCTCAGGCAGACAGAGAACAGGTGAGGGTTCAACAGTATAACTGGTTCTACTCACAGGGTCCAGATGAACAAGGAGGAGTGCAGATTCAACGGTATTACTGGCTCTCTTCTCAGGGCTCAAGCAGACAGAGAATAAAGGTGAGGATTCAACGGTATAACTGACTCTTCTCACAGGATCCAGATGAACAGGGAGGAGTGAGGATTCGAACAGTGAACTGGCTCTCTTCACAGGGCTCAAGCAGGACAGAGGATTCGGCGGGTATAACTGGCTCTTCTCACAGGATCCAGATGAACAGGGAGGAGTGAGGATTCGACAGCGGAGCTGGCTCTCTCACAGGGCTCAAGAAGGCAGAGAATAAAGGTGAGGATTCAACGGTATAACTGGCTCTACTCACAGGATCCAGATGAACAGGGAGGAGTGAGGATTCAACAGCGGAGCTGGCTCTCTCACAGGGCTCAAGCAGGCAGAGAATAAAGGTGAGGATTTGAACGGTATGAACTGGCTCTTCTCACAGGATCCAGATGAACAGGGAGGAATGAGGATTCAACAGCGAAACTGGCTCTCTTCACAGGGCTCAAGCGGACAGAGAATAAAAGGTGAGGATTCAATGATATAACTGGCTCTTCTCGCAGGATCCAGATGAACAGAAAGGAGTGAGGATTCAACAGCGGAGCTGGCTCTCTTCACAGGGCTCAAGAAGGCAGAAAATAAAGGTGAGGATTCAACGGTATAACTGGCTCTACTCACAGGATCCAGATGAACAGGGAGGAGTGAGGATTCAACAGCGGAGCTGGCTCTCTTCACAGGGCTCAAGCAGGCAGAGAATAAAGGTGAGGATTCGACGGTATAACTGGCTCTTCTCACAGGATCCAGATGAACAGGGAGGAGTGAGGATTCAACAGCGAAACTGGCTCTCTTCACAGGGCTCAAGCGGACAGAGAATAAAGGTGAGGATTCAACGATATAACTGGCTCTACTCACAGGATCCAGATGAACAGGGAGGAGTGAGGATTCAACAGCGGAGCTGGCTCTCTTCACAGGGCTCAAGCAGGCAGAGAATAAAGGTGAGGATTCAACGGTACAACTGGCTCTTCTCACAGGATCCAGATGAACAGGGAGGAGTGAGGATTCAACAGCGAAACTGGCTCTCTTCACAGGGCTCAAGCAGACAGAGAATAAAGGTGAGGATTCAACGGTATAACTGGCTCTACTCACAGGAAGGATCCAGATGAACAGGGAGGAGTGAGGATTCAACAGCGAAGCTGGCTCTCTTCACAGGGCTCAAGCAGGCAGAGAATAAAGGTGAGGATTCAACGTATAACTGACTCTTCTCACAGGATCCAGATGAACAGGGAGGAGTGAGGATTCAACAGTGAACTGGCTCTCTTCACAGGGCTCAAGCAGGCAGAGAATAAAGGTGAGGATTCAACGGTATAACTGGCTCTTCTCACAGGATCCAGATGAACAGGGAGGAGTGAGGATTCAACAGCGAAACTGGCTCTCTTCACAGGGCTCAAGCGGACAGAGAATAAAGGTGAGGATTCAATGATATAACTGGCTCTTCTCGCAGGATCCAGATGAACAGGAAGGAGTGAGGATTCAACAGCGGAGCTGGCTCTCTTCACAGGGCTCAAGAAGGCAGAGAATAAAGGTGAGGATTCAACGGTATAACTGGCTCTACTCACAGGATCCAGATGAACAGGGAGGAGTGAGGATTCAACAGCGGAGCTGGCTCTCTTCACAGGGCTCAAGAAGGCAGAGAATAAAGGTGAGGATTCGACGGTATAACTGGCTCTTCTCACAGGATCCAGATGAACAGGGAGGAGTGAGGATTCAACAGCGAAACTGGCTCTCTTCACAGGGCTCAAGCGGACAGAGAATAAAGGTGAGGATTCAACGATATAACTGGCTCTACTCACAGGATCCAGATGAACAGGGAGGAGTGAGGATTCAACAGCGGAGCTGGCTCTCTTCACAGGGCTCAAGCAGACAGAGAATAAAGGTGAGGATTCAACGGTATAACTGACTCTTCTCACAGGATCCAGATGAACAGGGAGGAGTGAGGATTCAACAGTGAACTGGCTCTCTTCACAGGGCTCAAGCAGGCAGAGAAATAAAGGTGAGGATTCAACGGTATAACTGGCTCTTCTCACAGGATCCAGATGAACAGGGAGGAGTGAGGATTCAACAGCGGAGCTGGCTCTCTTCACAGGGCTCAAGAAGGCAGAGAATAAAGGTGAGGATTCAACGGTATAACTGGCTCTACTCACAGGATCCAGATGAACAGGGAGGAGTGAGGATTCAACAGCGGAGCTGGCTCTCTTCACAGGGCTCAAGAAGGCAGAGAATAAAGGTGAGGATTCAACAGTATAACTGGCTCTTCTCACAGGATCCAGATGAACAGGAAGGAGTGAGGATTCAACAGCGAAACTGGCTCTCTTCACAGGGCTCAAGCGGACAGAGAATAAAGGTGAGGATTCAACGATATAACTGGCTCTACTCACAGGATCCAGATGAACAGGGAGGAGTGAGGATTCAACAGCGGAGCTGGCTCTCTTCACAGGGCTCAAGCAGGCAGAGAATAAAGGTGAGGATTCAACGGTATAACTGGCTCTACTCACAGGATCCAGATGAACAGGGAGGAGTGAGGATTCAACAGCGAAACTGGCTCTCTTCACAGGGCTCAAGCAGACAGAGAATAAAGGTGAGGATTCAACAGTATAACTGGCTCTTCTCACAGGATCCAGATGAACAGGGAGGAGTAAGGATTCAACAGCGAAACTGGCTCTCTTCACAGGGCTCAAGCAGACAGAGAATAAAGGTGAGGATTCAACGGTATAACTGGCTCTACTCACAGGGCTCAGGCAAGCAGAGAGAAAAGATGGCAATTGTACGATATAGCTAGCCCTCTTCACGGGACTCGGGCAGATAAAGAGATAGAATGGCAATTCAACAGTAGTCTGGTACTTCACAACTCCACAAAGAGATTAAAGAGAAGAGAAGAGAGAATTTTACCACTAGATGACTTCCTCCATCGGCTTCCATCCAACGAAAATTGTGGACGAGTGTCTCCACAGCCAGGACCACTTCCCCAATGTCACTGCATTACACTTCCACTCGTGTTTAACTGCAATTCACACAAATCTGCACACGTGATTATATTGATGAACAACACTGCAAAGGCTCGTCACTCACAAACTAGGGCGTAGACAGGGGGATCTGGTCCACTGCACCTCACTACAATCTCTTGGACTTCTTCCCATGAAGCGTGGGACATTCAAACTTCCTCCAAAGAAAGACAGATTTATACTTCATGAAGTCTCCTCACATCCTTAAACAGATTCCTCATATCACAGTCAAAACATCAACAGCACTTATCTCTTCTCTACCGCGATTCTCCCTCTCTGCCTCTCCAGATTCGCCCAGATGCCACACGTAGCCTCCCCTCTCTCCTTCCTTTTTCTAATGGCAGATCAAATGCCCCTTTTATCCTTCCCAGCTGAAAATGTGTCCCAATCGCGATCGTGTTCTCCCACACCTGTTTTGCATTAAGTCATCATCTTTAGGCTATGTTTACACGGAAACGATTCTGAAGAGAAAACGCAAAAGTGGCGTTGCATCATCACTTTTTATTCTGCGTTTAGACGAGCGTTTTGTGTGGGAAATCCGCGTGCAGATGGTGACGCAAAAGTGTGTGTAATTCAATGTAGTATGCACTTCAGGCGGCTATTAGTGCATACTACTACAACACCAAGTCCACGCGCCTGCGTACAACCTTCACTGTCAAGCAGACTTTTGCGTTTTTACCGTTTACACGGGAACGCGGCGGTGGAGCGTTTTTAAGATTTCCACTCTGGAGGGTGGTTTCACTTTTTTGCGTTTTTAAGCCTCAAAAACCCCGTTGCCGTGTAAACGATAGGCACATCCGATAAAATATTTTTACGTTTTCACCCGCGAGCGTTCTCGTGTGCTCGGAGTTTTTCCGGAACTGGAGTCTTCCGGGTCCCACACCGGAAATCCTTCCCCCGGAAATCCATTCGCGAATAAAAGGTTCCGCCTGTCTTTGTCACCCCGGTGACACAAACATAGGCCTACATATACAGCTTCAAACACAACAAAAACATTCTGTAGATCTATATGATATATATGATATTATGACTGATATAGCAGACAAGATCCTTATATGGCAAAATTTGTAAGACAGCTATGCAAGATTTTATTTCTGGACCTGACGGATGGATGCTGTAAAGTGAATCAAATAAACAAACTAAACAATGGCATGATACTTTTACAATGGATTTTAATTATTATGCATTCACCTTAAAAGTTAATAGTTATTTACAAAGTCGGGCTAACAGAATAATGATTTTGATGCACGACGTGGAGGCAAATAACCCGCCGATGTTAACCGGAGGGTGGTTTCCTCCGCGAATTAAGTGCATGCAAATAGTTTTATGCACAACTATCTGTGGATTATCCCGCTTAAAGATCTCCCTCTTTTCGTTTTTATTTTTATTTTATTTTTTGCTGCAGATGAAATGGTTAAACTTCTGTTTTCGCGCAGGCGCAGTGAGGGAAAAAACACTGAGTTTAGGGCAATCGGTTCATAGCCTTGCTTCAACTGTGCGATATAGTCACGAGGAGCGACCAAAATTTCTGACATGCCAGAAATTCATCCGACCATCCGATTGTCGATCGTGAGAGGTTAATCGCCTCTCGTTTCTCCCTGTAGACTGCACGAACACTGCACGACAAACGACGCACGACAAAGCTGAAAATCGGTCCGACACGAAAAAAGTCGCACGAGTCAGAATTCGGCTCAAAATCGGACGAAATTCGCACAGTGTATGCCCGCCTTAACGGTAAAACATAAAAGCTGTAGGTCAACAGCATGTAGGTAATGAATTTCGATCTCGGGTCGTTTGGAGTTCCATGAAGTCGAGGTTGACGCGTTACCAACAGAGCTACCGTTAAACTGCGTATAGAGATCGCTGAACGTGACGTCAGCAGTGACGTATTACCAGTGGTGAACGCAAAGCATTTTGGGAATCCGCAGCACAAACAGTGTACAAGATGCTGTGTTGTAAACTGTAATTATCAGTTGACTAGGGACAAGGAAATTGATTATTTGTCAAATTCGAATGACGTTTTTATAATTTATGACCGTATGAGTGAGTTTAATTTGTTCAATGATCGATCGTTAATCTAGTAAATGATTTAATCCACTGAATACTGCTGTGGTAATATAAACACTCTCCCAACAGCATACGGTTTATTTTTAGCCTTAAAACTCATTTGTTCCAAGTCAAATTATATAGTTGTATATCACTTGTGATGGTATTTTGTATAGATATGGCCAGGCGTGCAGTTTATCAATAACATTAGAGCGACAGCACTACGCACGCCCTCGGCCCATCAAGCGACATCACAGTAGCCTAGCGAACACACAGCTACAAAGACGCTGGCGGTGTGAACGGGGCTTTTGACTGGCACACACGCACACTCCCAGCATTGCAATCTTGACAGCAATTCTGACTTCATGCAAATGACAGAGAGCGATCAGTGTGGAATAGCATACATTTGAACAGACTACAGTTTTCTGCCCCACTTTTACAATCTCCAGGTCCTGGACTCATCCATCTGTAAGAAAAGACCTGGACCTGCTGCAGCGACTTGAAGTTATTGAAAACTTTGTGTGTATGCTCTTAACATTTAATATAGTTGTGTATATATATGGGTGCTGGAAGTTGGGCAACAGGTTGACGTCTCCTGGCCAGTCACTATGCTCATAAGGATCCAGTCCTTACTCTCTTGCATTAGCAAATCATGACATTTGACATTTCTACAGTGAGAAAACAAAACTAGGAAATATTGCTGGTACAACAACAATTTATTGTTATTTATTAACAACATAAATGTATTTAAACAAGTGTGTGTGCGTGCATTTCTTTACAAAGAAATTCTCTTTTTAGAAGTTGGTTAGTAATAAACTTCTTGAAGTTTGTTAAGATTGGAGGCTTACAACAATTGCATGTAAATGGTAAACAACAACAAAAATAGCTCTAATATTGTCTTTTCAGTCATACTTCAACATGTTTACAAGACAGCAAACATTAATAATAAGTACACTGGGGTTTGATTTGGGCATGTACCTGTCTGTGGCTATTACATAAACTAAAAGAAAGCTTTTATTCTGACTAGTTTGCTCGTTTTATTTATTAAAACATATAGTTTTTTACTGAATAATTAAGAGAAGTTTAAATGACTAAATAAATATTTTTGAGTCTTCATTTCCTTTTCTGACGTAGCCTACTCCAGTTCTTGTTAAAACACACTAGACATGCAAAATTCTGTGCATTTTGGGCACTTTTTGTATGAAATCATATTTATTTTCTCCATCAATCACTTGAAATGAGCATAGCACAACACAAATAAACTCTGCCCGAATCCCCACTCACTGCTGCTCACGCGCCGCTCCTCCGCGCGGTGTGAATATGGAATAACGTTACACTGCTGATTAACATGCAAACCGGAAAAATACGTGCTGGTCATGCTTGCGATGGCCGCGACCAGCTCCGGGATCTGTATCGTGCCGCACATCATGTGCAGTGTACACAGGTTTGAAACGGCCGTCACACTTTTTCTGTCAGTGGTGTAACGTTACCGGCTGCATAGCGGTACGCAAGAAACAGTGCAGGTATGCTTAAAAGAGTAAAATGTAGAAGTGCTGGTACTGCCCCACTTCGAGCACTGGCTCCGACAATGTTATCTTTAGCCCGCTGCATTTTGTACGATTTATTTTTTTCTTGTCAGAAAGCAAGCCTGCTATGCTAGCCCATGTAAACTGGCCAAACGTAGCCATAATTCTTTGCGTTTTGATGACGTTGCCGCCCAGTTGGTCACATGTCTTAGCGATCTCTATACGTCATCGTCTTATACACTTGTAAAGCCTGGGAAGCCAAGCTGTTAAACAAAGTCTCAGGTCACGGTCTGCATTGCGCGCGCAGGGAGATCGCAGCAGGGAGTTCGAAAAGAACTATTCTGTTTACTTTGTTTGTTTGTTTGTTTGCTTTTGGAGCATATTCTTTGGAATATAAAGGCGGTGGAGCTCAACTGCTCCGTAAATGGATCAGAGGAAGGTAGGGGGAGAGAATGGAGTATAACGAAGGGAGATATGATGATTGGGGGATGGAGAAGAGGGGACGGTCGAGGGAAATAAATAAAAGGAATAAAAGAGTAAGAAGTGATAAGCATGATGAGTCTGAAAGTGAAGAAGAAAGACAGGAGACTCTTTATAAAGAAGTTGAGAAATATGAGGTTGTTATACGATTCAATGAAAAGAATCAGGCAATTATGAAGAAGCTTAGCCCGTTTGTGCTAACATCAACACTGGCAAGTAAAATTGGGGAAATAGAATTTGCAAAAATCCTTAATGATGGGAATTTATTTGTGAGGTGTGCTGATGCAGGACAAATGGATAAAGCTATGAAAATTAAAGAAATAGCTAAATGCAAGGTGGAAAGCACTGGAAGGGTGGGAACAAGGAAAAAAGATGGAAAGATAGGAGTGATTACAGGTGTACCACTGAGTGTAACAATGGAAGAATTAAAGAAGAATATTAAGGGAGCAAAAATTGTGAGTGTACAAAGAATGAAAACAAAAAGAGATGGAGTGGTAAAAGACAGTGAAACGGTCTCAATAGATTTTGAAGAAGAGAGCGTGCCCAAGAAAGTATTTTTGGGGTTTATGAGCTATCCAGTGAGGATCTTTGTTCCAAAACCAATGAGGTGCTTTAATTGCCAAAGGTTTGGCCATACAGCAAACAACTGTAAAAGGCAGAAAAGATGTGCTAGATGTGGAGGGGACCACGACTATGGATTGTGTGGTTCAGGGATACCTCCAAAATGTTGCAATTGCGGAGGAGCCCATAATGTAGCATTTAGTGGATGTGAAGTAATGAAAAGGGAGACAAATATCCAAAAGGTGAGAGTGGAAAGGAATATTACTTATGCAGAAGCTGTAAAAGTAACAAGAGAGAAGGAAAGTAAGGCACACAAGGAAGTAGAAATGGTCACTCAAGAGCAACAACAAAAAAGTAAATATAGCTGCGAGCAGTCGATCGCCGGGCCCAAGCCGGTGGCACCAACCCCGGTGCCTAAAGGCACCGGGATGGCGGTACCGCTGGCTTTGGCCCTCCATCGCTGCTCGCAGCTATATTTATATATATATATATATATATATATATATATATATATATATATATATAAAGCCGGTGGCACCGCCACCTTGGTGCCTTTAGGGTTATTCTGCACGACGTGCAAAAACGTAACCCCTGCTTTGGAATACATACTAGTATGTATTCCACAATTGGAATACATACTAACATACTAGTCAGAACTGAATAGTTGATATCTGAATGACAGATCACCATAGAAGTCAATGGAAAAAATGTGACTAGTAACAAAAGAATAGTTACTAGTCACCATTGAAATAAGTACTAGTGTCTAATGAATAAGTACTAGTATCTATTTAATAGGTACTAGTATCTAATGAATAAGTACTAGTAACTAATTAATAAGCATTGGTATGTAATGAATAAGGACTAGCATCTAATGAATAAGTACTAGTATCTAATAAATAAGGACTAGTTTCTAATGAATAAGTACTAGTATCTTTAAAAAGGTACTAGTACCTAAAGAATAAACACTAGTATCTAAAGAAAAGGCACTAGTATCTAAAGAATAAGCACTAGTAGCTAATGAATAAGTACTAGTACTTAATGGAATAGATACTAGTATCTAAAAAATAAGTACTAGTAGCATGAAAATAGAGACTAGTAGGTTAAAATGATTAAATGTTAAAACGGCTTGCCATACTCTATCTGTCGTTTCGACTAGTCACAATTACGTTACAGATATCTTAAATGATAATACAAACTATCCAAAATGTAATTACGACTAGAAAGACGTTGTTGATATCTACAATGTTAATTACGAATAGTCAAACTTAGCTTTTAAATGTTAAAAGGGCTTGCCATACAGAAGTGTAGGCTCAGAGAGACACTCAACATTTTCAAACCAAAATATCTGACTTTCTGTGGGTCCTAGCTCATGAGTGTAAATTAGAAAGTTGTCCGGCTTGAGGAGAATATATGAATATATGAAACGATGAGATCAACATGTGTACTGAGTTTCATATTATTACATGCAAGCGTGTTTGATTTATGGACCAAGATTTTGGACCCCGTTCCAGGGGGTGCTGTCTAGCCCCCTTGCCACACCCGGGTACCATCTTCAGCCCGGCTCTGATGGCTGTGGGATCTGACCTGTGTGCAAAGCTTCAAGAGTTTTCAAACCCGTTAAGGGCCCCAAAAGCCGCTAAGAGTCTCAAAATCATCAAAAAAAGGAATGTTAAAGTTTGATGCGTTGCTATGGCAACATTATCTTAGATATTGAATAATGCTTTCACAGCTCTTCATCTGGCGTGTGTTTACATTATACACATGAAGTTTGAAGCAAATCGGGTAAAAGTAAGAGTGCGATTTCAAAGCATTTTGAAAGTGAAACACTTTCTGCTGCCAGTTGGTGGCGCTATATATTTGACTCACATCCATGTGATCGACCTCTTACAACGAACACACTGCTGAAGTTTCATCAAGATCAGTTAATGTATGCAGAAGTTTTAACACACTTCCTTTTTGATTTATTTACTTACTTTTTTGATTTATGGACCAAGTTAATTTAATTAATACACTAATTATATAAAACTATTGTCAATGCACTACAATTAAACAGGTTATATGCCTTTACTTATAAAAAAATAAAAATAAAAACTTATTTAAAAAATACCAGGCTTAAGAAATGTATTTACTTTAGCAGGCCAGACACACAGTGAAATGATTAAGCCCCCTCCCCCTACACACACACACAGAGACTGTGTGTCAAGAGACTCAAAATCACACACACACACAGACTGTGTGACAGGCCTAGGCTCAGAAAGAGCATGATCATATTCAAACTACAATATCTGACTTTCTGTGGGTTTGAGCTTATTATTGTTAATTAGAAAGTTGTTTGGCTTGAATAGAACAATATACACGGCAAGTTTTGTAATTGTCAGTAAAACTAACCAAGTTATAACACACTTTATGTGTCCTTTTTTAGTCAAAAAAATCCGCCACGGCCAAACCGTTCGAGATATCACAAATCCGTCCGGAATTTAGCATCCTCAATGTCTTGACTTCATGCACACCGAGTTTGGTGGTGATTGGTAACAGCATGGGTTGTAATTTGATGTTTTTCTAGGACATTTATTTAAAAAAAAAAAAACATAATTCCCGACTTCCGTTTGAACTGTCGTAAAACTTAGAGCACGAAAGTTGTTTGGCCTGATGTGATCTATGAGTGTACCGAGTTTCATATTAATCCATGCACGTGTGTTTGATTTATGGACAAATGTTCGAATCCCTAAAAGAATGCATCCTAAAAGAATGGTAAAGTTTGATGCGTCGCCACGGCAACAGTTTCAAAGATATCAAGAATCCATTCATAGGTCTTCATCTGCCGTGTATTTACATTATACAGATGAAGTTTGAAGCAAATCGGGTAAAAATAAGAGGGTGATTTCAAAGCATTTTGAAAGTGACACACTTCCTGCTGCCAGTTGGTGGCGCTATAACTTTGACTCACAATAGTCACATCCATGTGATCGTCCTCTTACAGCGAACGCACTGCTGAAGTTTCATCCAGATCAGTTAATGTATGCTGAAGTTATGACAAACTTCCTGTTTCACGCTTCTCGCCATAGTTTCGTTTCCTCGCCACGGCCAAACCGTTCGAGATATCAAAAATCCCCACACAAACTTTCATCCTCAATGTCTTGACTTCACGCTGACCGAGTTTCGTCGAATTTGGATCAGAGCTCTAGGAGGAGTATTTAAAAGTTCATTGCGTGTGTTTTACAAAAAAACCTCAATAGCCGACTTCCTGTTGGGCTGGGGTAAAAAGTAAGAATGCGAGGTATAGATGAAATTCTGCTATCGACATGTGTACCGAGTTTCATATTATTACATGCAAGTGTGTTTGAGTTATGGACCAGGTGTTCGGACCCCATTCCAGGGGGCGCTGACGAGCCGCCCTGCCACGCCCGGGTACCAGCTTCAGCCCGGCTCTGATGGCCGCGGGTTCTGACCCGTGTGCAAAGTTTCAAGAGTTTTCGAGCATGTTAAGGGCCCCAAAAGTGCCCGAATAGTCGCTAGAAAAATAAAAAAATAAAAAAAAATAAAAAAAAATAATAATAATAATCGGAAGGAAAACAATAGGGCTCTGCGCCCTTTCAGGGCTTGGGCCCTAACCAGGAAGGAATGCATGTGACAAAAATGGAGCTAGTTACTATTATAGCAGGAGTGATTAATTGTACAGCAGAAGTAAAATCCAAAAATGAAAAAATCCAGTTGGTGGTCAAAGCTGCAGTTAACCACTTAGGATTAGTTGGACTGACATGGGAAGAGGTGAGGGAAATCCTTACAAATCAGTCAAGTCAAGAGGTGTCATGTATTGGGTAATATTAATAATGGTTTTAATTATACAGTGGAATGCTAGGAGTTTATTGGCTAATGGACAGGAATTTAAACATTTTTTGAATGAGTTGGATGAAAAGCCAGATGTAGTGTGTGTGCAAGAAACCTGGTTGAAACCAAATTTAGAGTTTAAAATACATGGATATACAGGAATAAGAAGAGATCGGAATACAGGAGAGGGAGGAGGGGGATGTGCCATATTCATAAAGACAGGAAGACCATATATAATACTTGGGATAGGTGAGGATCAGGAGTACATAGTGTTGGAGATGTGGGATAGAGGAGGGGCAATTAGTATTATTAATTACTATAACCCATGTAAAAGATTGGAATTAAATAACCTACTAAGGATAGGAGGGCAAGATGGATCAAAAATAATCTGGAGTGCAGATTTTAATGCGCATAGTTCAATATGGGGAAGTATGCATACAGATGCTAATGGCAAGGTAATTGAGGATTTGATGGATGAAAGAGATTTGGTCTGTTTGAATCATGGGAGAGGAACCAGAATCAATGTATCAACAGGGAAAAAATCAGTTTTGGACATAACTTTAGTGTCTAATGCTCTGGCTGGAAATAGTAATTGGGAAGTTTGGACATTCTAATACAGTGGGGAGTGATCATTACCCTGTTTTTTGTTCAATAGGTCAAATATTGGAAGCAGGTCCAGAAGAAATAATTCCTAAGTGGAAGTTAGGGAAAGCTGATTGGGATAAGTTTAAGAAATTGAGTGAAGATTACATGAACAGGGTTGAGGTTTCAGGAAGTATAGATGAAGTTAACAACCAGATTAAAACCAGATTTACTTAAAAGAACTCATACTATGAATCATTTAATCCAGTACAAGAAAGCTCAGGCAGTGGTTAGAAGAACAATTCGACAAGCAAAGAAGTGATAAGCATGATGAGTCTGAAAGTGAAGAAGAAAGACAGGAGACTCTTTATAAAGAAGTTGAGAAATATGAGGTTGTTATACGATTCAATGAAAAGAATCAGGCAATTATGAAGAAGCTTAGCCCGTTGTGCTAACATCAACACTGGCAAGTAAAATTGGGGAAATAGAATTTGCAAAAATCCTTAATGATGGGAATTTATTTGTGAGGTGTGCTGATGCAGGACAAATGGATAAAGCTATGAAAATTAAAGAAATAGCTAAATGCAAGGTGGAAAGCACTGGAAGGGTGGGAACAAGGAAAAAAGATGGAAAGATAGGAGTGATTACAGGTGTACCACTGAGTGTAACAATGGAAGAATTAAAGAAGAATATTAAGGGAGCAAAAATTGTGAGTGTACAAAGAATGAAAACAAAAAGAGATGGAGTGGTAAAAGACAGTGAAACGGTCTCAATAGATTTTGAAGAAGAGAGCGTGCCCAAGAAAGTATTTTTGGGGTTTATGAGCTATCCAGTGAGGATCTTTGTTCCAAAACCAATGAGGTGCTTTAATTGCCAAAGGTTTGGCCATACAGCAAACAACTGTAAAAGGCAGAAAAGATGTGCTAGATGTGGAGGGGACCACGACTATGGATTGTGTGGTTCAGGGATACCTCCAAAATGTTGCAATTGCGGAGGAGCCCATAATGTAGCATTTAGTGGATGTGAAGTAATGAAAAGGGAGACAAATATCCAAAAGGTGAGAGTGGAAAGGAATATTACTTATGCAGAAGCTGTAAAAGTAACAAGAGAGAAGGAAAGTAAGGCACACAAGGAAGTAGAAATGGTCACTCAAGAGCAACAACAAAAAAGTAAATATAGCTGCGAGCAGCGATCGCTGGGCCCAAGCCGGTGGCACCGCAACCCCGGTGCCTAAAGGCACCGGGATGGCGGTACCGCTGGCTTTGGCCCTCCATCGCTGCTCGCAGCTATATTTATATATATATATATATATATATATATATATATATATATATATATATAAAGCCGGTGGCACCGCCACCTTGGTGCCTTTAGGGTTATTCTGCACGACGTGCAAAAACGTAACCCCTGCTTTGGAATACATACTAGTATGTATTCCACAATTGGAATACATACTAACATACTAGTCAGAACTGAATAGTTGATATCTGAATGACAGATCACCATAGAAGTCAATGGAAAAAATGTGACTAGTAACAAAAGAATAGTTACTAGTCACCATTGAAATAAGTACTAGTGTCTAATGAATAAGTACTAGTATCTATTTAATAGGTACTAGTATCTAATGAATAAGTACTAGTAACTAATTAATAAGCATTGGTATGTAATGAATAAGGACTAGCATCTAATGAATAAGTACTAGTATCTAATAAATAAGGACTAGTTTCTAATGAATAAGTACTAGTATCTTTAAAAGGTACTAGTACCTAAAGAATAAACACTAGTATCTAAAGAAAAGGCACTAGTATCTAAAAGAATAAGCACTAGTAGCTAATGAATAAGTACTAGTACTTAATGGAATAGATACTAGTATCTAAAAAATAAGTACTAGTAGCATGAAAATAGAGACTAGTAGGTTAAAATGATTAAATGTTAAAACGGCTTGCCATACTCTATCTGTCGTTTCGACTAGTCACAATTACGTTACAGATATCTTAAATGATAATACAAACTATCCAAAATGTAATTACGACTAGAAAGACGTTGTTGATATCTACAATGTTAATTACGAATAGTCAAACTTAGCTTTTAAATGTTAAAAGGGCTTGCCATACAGAAGTGTAGGCTCAGAGAGACACTCAACATTTTCAAACCAAAATATCTGACTTTCTGTGGGTCCTAGCTCATGAGTGTAAATTAGAAAGTTGTCCGGCTTGAGGAGAATATATGAATATATGAAACGATGAGATCAACATGTGTACTGAGTTTCATATTATTACATGCAAGCGTGTTTGATTTATGGACCAAGATTTTGGACCGAGTTTCGTTGAATTTGGATCAGAGCTCTAGGAGGAGTATTTAAAAGTTCATTGCGTGTGTTTTACAAAAAAACCTCAATAGCCGACTTCCTGTTGGGCTGGGGTAAAAGTAAGAATGCGAGGTATAGATGAAATTCTGCTATCGACATGTGTACCGAGTTTCATATTATTACATGCAAGTGTGTTTGAGTTATGGACCAGGTGTTCGGACCCCATTCCAGGGGGCGCTGACGAGCCGCCCTGCCACGCCCGGGTACCAGCTTCAGCCCGGCTCTGATGGCCGCGGGTTCTGACCCGTGTGCAAAGTTTCAAGAGTTTTCGAGCATGTTAAGGGCCCCAAAAGTGCCCGAATAGTCGCTAGAAAAATAAAAAAATAAAAAAAAATAAAAAAAATAATAATAATAATCGGAAGGAAAACAATAGGGCTCTGCGCCCTTTCAGGGCTTGGGCCCTAACCAGGAAGGAATGCATGTGACAAAAATGGAGCTAGTTACTATTATAGCAGGAGTGATTAATTGTACAGCAGAAGTAAAATCCAAAAATGAAAAAATCCAGTTGGTGGTCAAAGCTGCAGTTAACCACTTAGGATTAGTTGGACTGACATGGGAAGAGGTGAGGGAAATCCTTACAAATCAGTCAAGTCAAGAGGTGTCATGTATTGGGTAATATTAATAATGGTTTTAATTATACAGTGGAATGCTAGGAGTTTATTGGCTAATGGACAGGAATTTAAACATTTTTTGAATGAGTTGGATGAAAAGCCAGATGTAGTGTGTGTGCAAGAAACCTGGTTGAAACCAAATTTAGAGTTTAAAATACATGGATATACAGGAATAAGAAGAGATCGGAATACAGGAGAGGGAGGAGGGGGATGTGCCATATTCATAAAGACAGGAAGACCATATATAATACTTGGGATAGGTGAGGATCAGGAGTACATAGTGTTGGAGATGTGGGATAGAGGGAGGGGCAATTAGTATTATTAATTACTATAACCCATGTAAAAGATTGGAATTAAATAACCTACTAAGGATAGGAGGGCAAGATGGATCAAAAATAATCTGGAGTGCAGATTTTAATGCGCATAGTTCAATATGGGAAGTATGCATACAGATGCTAATGGCAAGGTAATTGAGGATTTGATGGATGAAAGAGATTTGGTCTGTTTGAATCATGGGAGAGGAACCAGAATCAATGTATCAACAGGGAAAAAATCAGTTTTGGACATAACTTTAGTGTCTAATGCTCTGGCTGGAAATAGTAATTGGGAAGTTTGGACATCTAATACAGTGGGGAGTGATCATTACCCTGTTTTTTGTTCAATAGGTCAAATATTGGAAGCAGGTCCAGAAGAAATAATTCCTAAGTGGAAGTTAGGGAAAGCTGATTGGGATAAGTTTAAGAAATTGAGTGAAGATTACATGAACAGGGTTGAGGTTTCAGGAAGTATAGATGAAGTTAACAACCAGATTAAAACCAGATTTACTTAAAAGAACTCATACTATGAATCATTTAATCCAGTACAAGAAAGCTCAGGCAGTGGTTAGAAGAACAATTCGAACAAGCAAAGAGGAATAGTTGGAGAAATTTCTGTGATGAAATAGGAAGAACTACACCGGTGGGAGAAGTCTGGAGCATGATTAAGAGGATGGGGGGAGACAGGAGGCAGTGGGATTACCCAGTTATGTCATATGAAGAGGTAACAGCAGTATCTAACAAAGAGAAAGCAGAAGTTATGGCAAAATCATTTATAAAGGTACATAGTTCAAATAATTTGGAGGAAGAAGGAAGAAGGAGAAGATTGATGACGTTTAATCAGCATTTGCATGAAATAAATAGGAAGGAAGCTACCAAAAATGAATTAGACGAATCGTTTACTGTGGCAGAGATGGTAAGAGCAATAACAACAGCAAAACCTTCATCTCCGGGGAAAGATCAAGTTTGTTATATTATGTTGAAACAATTGGGGGAAAGGTCAAGTTGAAGTTGCTTGAGGTATATAATAAAATATGGAAGGAAGGAAAATTACCAAATGCATGGAAAGAAGCGGCAGTAATTCCGATAAGGAAACCTGGTAAGGATTCGACAAAACCCACCAGTTACAGACCGATAGCTTTAACTTCTAATCTATGTAAAGTTATGGAAAGGATGATAGTTGAAAGACTGACCCATGCAATTGAAAAAAGAGGATTACTGGCTAGTTGTCAGAGTGGTTTTAGGAAGGGAAGAAGCACAATAGACTCGGTAGTAAGAATTGAGACGGAAATAAGAAAGGCACAAGCGAATAAAGAGACTATAATAGCAGTATTTTTTGATATTGAAAAAGCGTATCAACATGATGTGGAAGGAAGGGTTATTAATCAAAATGAATAAGATGGGTGGTGGAGGGAAAATGTTTAACTGGATAAAGGATTTTCTTGTTGGGCGTAAAATACAAGTGAGGATAGGGACAGACTTATCAAATCAATACACAGTTGGAAATGGTACACCACAAGGGAGTGTCATAAGCCCATTACTCTTCATAATTATGATCAATGATATATTTGATAAAGTTCCAGAAGACATTGGAAGGTCTTTGTTTGCAGATGATGGGGCGATGTGGAAGAGAGGAAGGAATATAGATTATGTAGTCAGAAAAATGCAGGAAGTGGAGTGGGGTTTTGATTGGGGATTTAGATTTTCGAAGAAAAGACAAAGTCTGTCTTTTTTACTAGGAAAAGAGTTCAGGAAGGCATAAAATTAAGAATGTATGGTAGAGATTTAGAGAGGACTGGATCTTTTAAATTTTTAGCAGTTAATTTGGATTCACAATTGACATTTGCAGACCATATCAGGAAAATGGAGGAAAAGGGAAAAAGTGATAAATGTGATGAGATGTCTGAGGGGAAGAGATTGGGGTGCAAGTAGATCATCATTGAAAATAATATATGTGGCATTAATACGATCAGTGATAGATTATGTAAGTGTAGTAATTGGATCGGCAGCTAAGTCTCAGTTAAAAAAGTTAGATGTGGGGCTTCCGGTTCCGGCGAGTGAGTGAATGGCAGCATAGTTCATTCGTCTCCTCCGACGATTTAAATTAAAACTCCACTAAATCTTGAGAAAAATAAAAAATCTTCTTTTAAATCAGTATATAATAGTGGGACAACAATGGAAACAAGAGAGAAAAGCAGGAAAATTAACACAGAGGTCCTAGAAACCGAAGGTAAACAGCATGAAGACGTCGACGCGACACATGCGTTAGCACAAAAGCAAGATGCTAATCGCCAGCAAACACATCAGGATAACATGCAAATCAATCTGGAACGAATTTTGGAGGAGATTCAAAACTTTCGCAAAGAGAATAATCGTCAGCTGGATGAAATTAATTTCGAATTAAACAAGACAAATCAAAGAATCGGCCATGCAGAAGATTGCATTGAAGAAATTGAAACGCGAGTGCAGAACGTGGAAGAGACGAATGCAAAAAATGATAAAAATGCAGTCGCAGTTGGAAAGTAAGCAAATTGACCAAGAAGGCAGATCAAGAAGAGACAATATAAGGATATAGGCTACAACGTGCCAGAGGACGCAGAGAGAAATCCCATGACTGACTACGTCGAACAACTTCTGCGAGACACTTTGGATTTTCCTCCGGAGACAGAATTGCATGTGGAGAGAGCACACCGGGCACTTGCACCCAAACCTGGAGTGAACGCGAGACCCAGGTCGATTGTAGTTAAATTCCTCAGGTACAAAATGAAAGAAGAAGTGATCCGGAAGGCATGGATGAAAAAGGATATCTTTGTGGGTCAACAAAAAATCTACTTCGATCATGATTATCCTCCTGCGGTTTTACAGAAAAGGAAGGAATACACGGAAGTGAAAAAAGTACTGAAAAGAAAAGAAGATTTGATTCCAGACCCCTTATCCGGTAAGACTTACGTGTGTTCTATGAGGATGGGACCCACATCTACCACACAGCTGAAGAAGCATATCTGGATATGGAGAAAAGAGGATTCAGCGTGGAAAAAACATCGTTGTCTGAATCACTCATTGAGCAACTCGAGCGCACGTCTTGGGAGACTGTTTCACAACGAAAGACAAGAGGTAAAAAGGCTCCGAGATCGACAGACATCAGGGAACGTCTACAGGCATATAGAAGATAATATGAGACCAAATATGCCCTCTACAAAAAATGAATGAAGAAAAAATATTGGAGGTCATCCATGTTTTTGGACCTTAAATCGGATAGACTTCTGATTTAATTTCTCTCTTTATATTATGGAATGACAGCACGTCAGACACACAAGAGATATGTTCTTTTATATCTCATGTAAAGACGGTGAACTGGAGGGCCCCGATCACCATTGTGGAAGAGAAGGTTTCCCCTCCATGCTGGACGCCACTACCAACCTATTACAGGGTCGTTTGTTCGAGACCCCTATCTTGGAAGCACCTTATGTTTGTCAGGTTCTTAATATTCTCTTTACATGTTCGTTTATTGGTTTTCCAGGGAATGTGCCTCTATCATCCTTTACATTTAAATGTTTTATTGAACTGATATGACAAATAACGAAGTAAAAGTAATTTCATTCAATGTGAATGGTTTGCTTAACCCAATCAAAAGGAAAAAAATCTTAAGCAAAATGAAAAAAGAAAATGCTCATATTGTATATCTACAAGAGACACATCTGAGTAACATTGAGCATGAAAAATTAAAGAAATGGGATTCACTCAGATATATTACTCATCGTATCATACAGGGCATAGGAGAGGAGTTATTATTTTGATATCCCACAAGGTTATTTTTGAAAAGAAGTATGAGTATGCTGATAAAGAGGGTTGATTTATTTTTATTCATGGAATTATGAATGGAACATATATGTTACTTTATTTAACATTTATGCCTCGCCTGGTAGTGATGTTACCTTTTTCAAAAGTATTTCAGATTATGTCCTCTGAAACACAAGGGATACTGATTTGTGGTGGCGATTTAAATATACATTTACAGCCTGAGCTTGACTCCTCAAGCAAAAAAACGACGTTTTCTAAACCCATTCTTCGGAAAATTAACACATTGATGAATGATATTGGCATAATTGATGTATGGAGAGACCTATATCCAAATACTAAGGATTATACACATTTTTCCCCCCACATAATGTTCACACCAGGATAGATTATTACCTTATGTTTAATAGAGATAGGACCAGGGTGACAAGCTGTGATATTGGAACGAATAGATATCAGTGATCATGCCCCAATCTACTTAACAGTAAAATTAGATAATAAATCTAAGGATACTTTGTGGAAATTTAACTTGAATCTTCTTAATGATCCCTCTTTCAAAATGCATATAAAAATGAAATTCATTCTTATTTAGAAACTAATGATAATGAAGAGGTCACACCCCCCATATTGTGGGATGCTGCAAAAGCAGTATTAAGAGGTAAAGTTATAGCACTAGCCTCACTTAAAAAGAAAATTCAACAACAGGAGTTAAAAAAATTACAACATCAATTACATTTATTAGAAAAAGAACATAAGGACAAGCAAATCCCCAAAATACTAGAACAAATTAAAAAAATAAACAAAATTAATATGCTGCTTACTCAAGAATAGAGAAAAAAATTATGTTTTCTAAGCAAAAGTATTACGAAAACGGATCTAAATTTATGAAAAATATTAGCATGGAAATTAAGAAAACAACAAGCAGATCAAACAATATACAGAGTCAGGGATCCTATTACAAATACAATACAAACTAAACAAGAGAATATTCAAGATGCTTTTGAAAGGTTTTATAAAAAAATTATATTCAAAAATGCCCGGAGATAGACACCAGGAGATTAATAGTTTTTTAGATGCATTAAAGTTACCCACCCTTACTGATGAGCAAAATAAAACAATGATAGCAGAAATAACCGCAAATGAAGTAAAAGGGGCTATTACTAAACTAAAATCTAACAAGTCCCCAGGACCAGATGGATTTACTGGGGAGTGGTATAGAGCATTCCAAAAGGAACTAATACCTATCTTGGTCCGTACTTTTAATTGGGTTTTAAAGAATGCGATAACTCCCCCATCTTGGAAAGACGCAGTTATATCTATTATTCCAAAAGAAGGCAAAGATAAGTTAGAATGTGGATCGGATAGACCTCTGTCGATATTAAATGTTGATTATAGACTGTTTACATCAATTATGGCCAGAAGAATGGAAGAATTCCTACCCAATCTAATAAATCAAGATCAATCAGGTTTTATCCATCAGCGCCAGACACAGGACAATATTAGGCGCACATTGCAAGTTATGAATCATATCAGGAAGAATAAATTAAAGTCTATGATACTAAGTTTAGATGCTGAAAAAGCATTTGATTCTGTTAGCTGGACCTATCTTTATAAGGTTCTCGCAAATTTGGCTTTCATGAAGTTATAATTAGAAGTATACAGGCACTTTATGATACACCAACTGCAAAGATAAATGGTTATTTATCAAAGTCATTTACATTGGAAAGAGGCACCAGGCAAGGGTGCCCATGGTCCCCTCAATTATTTGCACTCTATTTGGAACCCTTAGTACAAAGCATCAGACAGGATAAAACAATCCAAGGCATCTGTATAAAAGGAGTGGAACATAAAATAGCCTGCTATGCAGATGATATACTGATTTATCTTGGAGACCCAACCAAGTCTTTACCTCAACTCATGAAACAATTTCAGAATTCTGGCCCTCTCTCTGGATATAAACTAAATATTGATAAAACAGAAATTATTTCACATAATTATAATCCCCCTGTAAATATTAAAAATACATATTTGTTAAAATGGCATACAAAATCATTTAAATATTTAGGTATCCATTTGACGAAAAACATAGAAAAATTACAAAGAAAGAATTTTGATCCACTAACTGTCAAAATCCGAGAAGATCTAGCCAAATGGAATTTAATTCCCTTTTTAAGTTTTAGCTCAAGGATTGAAGCAATTAAAATGAACGTATTACCTAAATATCTTTACCTATTCCAATGTCTACCTGTAGAAATATCCAGAAAACAATTCACAGAATGGGATAAAATGCTTTCACGTTTTATTTGGCAAGTGAAAAAGCCCAGAGTACGTTTTAAAACATTGCAGCTCCCAAAGGATAAAGGAGGGTGGGCTCTCCCCTCATTAAAAGATTACTATACAGCAGTGCAAATTAGGACAGTGGTATATTGGTGTGACCCACATTATAATGCTCCTTGGAAGGATATGGAAAGTTATACTACAAAGAATATTCCTGTACAAACAATATTAGCAGATAATAATTTACGACAATATATAGATAAGCTAGAAGACCCATGGACACAGCTTACTTTAAATGTTTGGGCAACTGTGATAAAAGAATTTAATTTGTTGGAATACACTTCCATTTTTAAATGGATTGCTTATGATTCAGACTTCACTCCAAATAAGTCTGATATCAGGTTTAAATTGTGGATGAATAAGGGAATAACTTCCTTTTGCACAATCATTGAGAAAGGAGAAATTAAGCTTTCAAGTATTAAAGGAAAAGTTTTTACTAGAAAATCAAGACTTTTATGGGTACCTTCAGGTTCGAAGTTATTATGATAAAAAAATAAGAGGAAAAATCAAAGACAATTTGAATCCACTAATAGACTTGCGTAAGAAGACATACACATCAGGTATTAGATATAAGATAGTCTCTCAGATATACAAGAGTTTAATAAATATGAAAAAACACTCTGACAAGTTACATCAAAGCGAAATGGATGACAGAAAGTGGAATAATTTTTAATGATGAAGAGTGGTTGACTGTATGGAAATTTCAGTGGAAATCAACTAGGTCACTAAACTGGAAGGAGTACTGCTGGAAAAACATTGTTAGATATTTTATAACACCAATACAAATGGCCAAATACAGTAATGACACCCCAAAATGTTGGCGAATGTTGGTGGATGTGATGAAGCAAACCATTACCATATATTTTGGGAATGTCTACATATTCAATAATATTGGAAAGAAATACAGGATGCTCTTGAACATATTTTTAGAGGAGACATACCTCTAGAATGCAAATTACTGTATTTCGGTTATGTAAGCCCAGATACAGTAGCAGCAGATAATAAATACCTGATGGGTGTGCTTTTGGCAGCCAGTAAGAAGGCAATCACACGTAAATGGTTAAAACAAGAGAGACCAACATTAGATGACTGGATCGATGTGACCATTGAGATTTATATGATGGAACAAGATAACTTTTATTGTTAATTTGAAGAAAGTTGTTTTTCTGGAAAAATGGAGGAAATGGGTTGAATATGTATCAGAAAGAAGGTCAGATTTTGTTGCTATACTTAAATAAATTAAGATTAATATATAATGTATATGTTAATAATATATGTTTGCATGTGTATGTAATAATAATTTTCATTAGTCATTTGAGATTATAATAAGAAGTCATTTGAGGTTAAGGATGGAATCTAACTAAGAGGAACTGTTCTCTCCCTGGATGTATATAGTTACCTCCCCCCACTTCTTTTGTTTGTTTGTTTTTCTTTTTCTGTTGTAAAAAGGAAAAAAGTTATACTTTGAAACAAGTGAACTAACCTGGAGTACAATTTATATTTAAAACACATTGGGTAATTGTGCATACCTATATTTGTAAAGACACTATGATTGCATTGAGCATTGTATGTAACTTGAAATATGATTGTACTCAAATGAATGATCAAAATAAACACAAAATAAAAAAATAAAAAAAGTTAGATGTAATCCAGGCGCAGGCCCTGAGAATATGTTGTGGCAACAATTATTATTACCACTAGATTTAGGGAGGAAACAGTTAATGGCTAACTATTGGGCTGGTTTGAAAGGACATAATAACTCACATATCACTAAGGTAGTATTGCAGGAAAGCTGGGAGTATGGGAAAAGTTAAAAGAAAATTTTGGACGGATTGGAAATGAAATAGCCAAAGATTTAGAAGTATATAATTTGAGGATGAGTCCCACGATAGTGTATCCAGAGATTGCACCTTGGAAGATAGTTTGGCCAGAGGTAGATTGGTTTGTGTTACAAGAAAAAGGAAGGCTCAGGAGGATTTTAATTTAGAAACAGTGTTCAAAGACCGGTTGGTGGAAAAATATAATACATATATACAGATTTATACTGATGGAGCTAAAAATCCAGAGACGGAAGCTACAGGATTGGGGTGGTGATACCAGAAAAAGGACCAGGTATCAACAGGAGAACATCTAATCAATTAGGGGTGTACACAGTGGAAATGTTGGCAGTATTAATTGCATTACGATGGGTAGAAAGGACGGGACAGGAAAAAGTATTGTTATGCTCAGATTCATCAGCAGTTTTAATAAGTCTTTGGACATTCAAATCCAAAAGTCGTCAGGATATTCTGTGGGAAGTACTTCAGTCAGTAACAAGAATAGTTAACCAAGGTGGACAAATAAAGTTTATATGGGTACCAGGACATGTAGGGATAAGGGGAAGTTAAAGAAACAAGGGTTCGAAGTGGAAATAGGAGAGAAGAAATTGTGATCTCTAGGTTAAGAATGGGACATTGTTTATTAAACAAAACGCTTAAGTTAATAGGGAAACATAATACTGGATTGTGTGATGGATGCCAGGAAGAGGAGTCTGTAGAGCATGTTATTTTGAGATGTAATAGGTATGGAGCACAGAGAGAGATGATGAGAAATAAGCTGAGGGTGATGGGAGTTCAGAATATTACATTAAAAGGGTTATTGAGTAGTGATAGGGATCACACTAGAGTTCTTATGACTTTCTTAAAGAGATATAGGGGTTTTTAATAGAATATAAATAAAGGTAGTATGGAAGAGGGTAAAGTATAAATACTGTGTGGTAGTTGGTGGTGGTAATAAAAGATAATGTTGTTATTAATGGTATAATTATTATCATACAGAATGAATGGGATGAAGAGTGTGTGTGTGTGAGTTGGGAAAGGGATTTAGTCTGTAAACCTATTCTCTGTTCCACACTCCGGAGCAGAAGGTGGCAGAAATGCACCAATAAGTCGGATGCCAACCGCGTAAAATAGCAAGAAGAAGAAGAAGACTTGTAAAGCATCATTGATGTAGCCTAATATGTTTCTACTGCAATGTTTTACGTTTTCATTTTTTATTCAATTTAATTTCAGTATTGTGATTAATTAATTAAATTATTAATTTAACTACGTTTCACTTGAATTGATCTGCCACCAACTTTCAATCGCTCTGAATGAGCCGTGGCGTGGCTGCAGGAGCTAGATTACACAAAAAACAGGCACTTTTCAAAGTCTGTGATTGTAGTGCCTCCTAGCGGCAAAAGGCAGTAAATACACCCCAAATTTTACCGCCGCGGCAGAACTGCGCGGTAAAAACCACATTCTGGTTGATTACCTACTGTAGTTCATATCACTGTAGCATATGAGCATAACTTTAAATTTGAGATTAAACAAAATTTTCCATTGTTCATTGTTATTTTAACCACTGTGGAATAATGTGGAATAATACAACTGCATTGAAATCCTAGGCTAGATGGTAATTTAAGCGGACAACGATTTGCATTTATTTTGCTCATTTGGCAATCAAAACACACGTGGCAGGCCGACAGATCTCGCTGACACCTCTGTGAGAACGCGCGCGCGTCTCTCACGGAGGACCAAAAACATAAAATGAGGAGCGACGACGGCAGATTGTGAGAGAAACAGGCCTGATTTTATGTTGTTTTGTTTCTGTTATGTGTAACGTTACAGCAGTCGTCAACTGAGGGGCTGCTGGCTTATACTTTCCTTTTGTATTTGTTCATTTTACTATTAAAATGTTTAAATGTCCGCGGCTTCCCGCTCCTTCTTACCACAACAACAAAACCTGTTAACTTTACTGTTGGCAAACTCATTAGTGAATTATCTCCTCGTTTGTATTTATTTCTGTATGGTGAATTACTGCATGATACCTGGATGTTCAGTTAGGCGAAACTATCACAACACAAACGTCTGTGTGCTCATCTGATTCAGAGATTTCCTCTAGGAGAAATTGACATTGTTGAAATTCTCTGCAGCAGACGGACTTATCTGTGTCCATAGCCGTAGCACGCAGCGAGAGCACAGGCACCAGCAAGCCGCCCAGCGCCAGAGTCAGTCTGAGCTCTCTCGATCCACAGGCAGCCATCTCCTGCTCCTCCATCAGTCTCAGCTGTTCTAAACTATACTGTGACTCGGAAGATAGCCACGCAACATCGGATTCGAGCAGCAGAACTTCAAAATCCTCTTCTTCCATATCATGTTTAGTTTCTTCCGTCATTATCATACTTCCTATCTCCACAGCTTCCAAACAAGATGGCTGATAATGACTTCAGTTTCTGCAAGTGAAGTCCCACCCACTAATCTGTAATAGGCCTGTAGGGGTGAATGGGTCCCACACCCTGGAATAATAATGAGCTAATCATCAACCTTTATTTACAGACACTTGGTCCATTCAGAAGACAAAGACAATACATGCAACAATGTTTGTAGTCTCTACACTTTTTAATGAAATGTAACTTCCTGCTTATTATGATGCAAAATGACATTTTTTACATCATAATAAGCAGGAAGTAAAACACTTAAATCCTTATTTTTCCCATCTCAGGGGAAAATAAGGGAATAAACCATGACCATTCAAAAATATGACTGGGTTTCTAAATATACAAAGCTTAATGCAAATGGGTGAAGTGTCCCTTTAAGAGTTTCATGTTTGGCATGTAAATGCAGCACAAGAGGAATACAAGACTGCTGATGTGTTATGTTGTTATAAAACTGCACAGTACGAAGAACAAGTGGGCCGTGCCCTCATACTGCTCATGTCACGTGTAAGTGACCTGCTATCCATAAATGGTATGCAAATAAAACATGTTTCTGTTCAAACAGAATACCAAGTGATGTATGTGTTTTTTTAGTTTATTAGTTTATTAAATTTAATAGTTTATTAAAATTAACCGATTATCATACACAAACATGGGCTGTGCCAACAATAACATTTCCATAACAATATAGGTAACACTGAATGGCATTAAAAAAAATTAATAAAAAAAAAACAGAATAATACTGTACTTCAGCATGATAATACATAACAGTTTTAACATTTTAAAGCATGCTTAAATATACTACAGTTATTATGGTAATTTGACTGTGGTATGAAATACATCAATGATGTTTCATATCTGAAAGTACGCGTCACGTAACTGAAGTGCAGTGCAGGCAGAAGAAGACGGATGAGGCAAAGGCTCCAATTCAATAGCTTTACTTAATAACTCAAAATAGCAAACAGGCACAGGAAGTCGGGTAGGAACACTCACAAAAACACTCGTAACATTACACATTGACCGACATGGAATGACCGAATGAAACAGAGGGAACTGAATACACAGATGAATCAAATATAACTGGGTGGAAAACAGGTGAAACAGATGAACAGGACGCTAAACGGAAGGCTGATGAGGGAGTGAGTTCAGGTGTGGAGACAAGAGGATCCTGGGAAGTGTAGTGCCAGATGACGAGACAGGACGGTGCAGACGGAGACTGTGACAGTACGGTATATGATGTGAGTAATAACACATCTCTAATCTGTTTTACTCATTTGGAAAATAGTGAGTCAAAAGTCATTTACCTTAATTATTATTTTTGGAATCGGATAAAGGGCTAAAACAGACAGCCTAACTAATGATATAATAGTGTTTTATAAAACGGTTAGTTGAATCCTTGATTCTGATTGGTCAAGAGCTGTGCTTTATTCACGATAAAACACAGCTACTGAACCGCTTCACCCAACGGTTCTATTGATCGCTGCGTAACACTGCGGTTCTATGTTGTTTTTATTTGAGCTTTCATGCATTTTACACATTGGAACGTTGTTACTGTTCACACTCAGGGACTATTTTTTCCAGCGGAAGGAAGGCTTTTAGTGATTTTACTTCAAGAAAGTTGCACTAATATTGTTTTTTTGACTTTAATATTGTGTGGCAAACGTTTTATAAAAGCAATAAGACACTTGAGGCAAGTGCTGTATCATGAATATGTAACGGCTAAAGGGGTTGCAGGCACTCACTTCTGTCTGTGCCTGGTGATTCTCTAACTGGTGCCTTTTTGGGTCATACCAATTTTTATCTTTTTACCTCAAATAGTTATATTTCTGATCATTTCATGTGATAGTGGATTAGTAAAACCTTTAAGAAAATGCATTTTCCCACCTCAGGCATGAAATTCTAATCGCATATTGAGTGTTTTTTCTTACTCGAAAGTTGTTTTGAAGTTCAACCCCGTAACAGACCACTTGGACCCTGTTTAAGTATGATTTAAAAAGATTTTGAAGTAAATTCTTTTAGAAGCTGTTCAATGAGATGTCCCTTGTTTGATATCATTTATTGCATGTAGAATTTTATTTTTAGATACTCACCATTTGAATACCAAATCAGCTCATGAAAACTTTATCGAACATTGGTCTATATATCTTATCACAAAATATGCATTAACAGTTGGATTTAATCAGGCTTTCTAATTTTGTCCGACTGTCTGGTAAATTCTACACACAGCAAAACAAATATTGACTCTAATTTGTCTTCTTATCATGAAAATATTAATAAAAACTATCAAATAACAGGGTTGAACTCAGCATAATGGGGTTGAAAATAATTAACAGGGTTGAAGTGATGATCATTATTTCAAATGGATTTCTTACCTTTAAAATGAATGATATTAAATATAACATTTATAACATCACATAACACATATAACATCAATAACATTTTATTTTATTAAAGTTGACAAAAACAAACAAACGTTTTGGTAAGTATAAATAAACAACAGTAATTTTTTTTATTATTATTATTTATTATAATAAATAATTACCAAAACTGCAGCCAACATTTAAAATCTCACGGACAAACACCTATAAACTTACAGATACAGAATACACTTAGGGCCCTATCTTGCACCCGGCACAATTGACTTTGTACTCTGACGCATGTATCATTCCTATTTTGCACCCACGCAAAGCATGCTTTTCCCTCCACAGACGCACGCTGTTATACTAGGAAATGAACTTGCGCTCCCTGGGCGGGTCAGTGCAAAAAGGAGGCGTGTTTCGGTGCAAACAGTCCCTAGTGCTATTTTGCAGTTCCAGAAAACAATTGCGCCACTGACCAGAAAAAACTGGTCTAAAGTCAGTGGTGCGTTGGGCATACATTCAGATGCTATTTTAAGCGCGCATCCTTGGCCATAATACAGAGTGTGAACAACGCGACATACACTGTAGACGATTCTCTCATCTACACGGATGCATTTTACTTTTTGCAAATGATACATTAATATAAGGAAAACTATTAAAACATGAGGGAAATCATTGTTGTGTAAGCATAAAGCTTACGCATTTACCCAAATTATTATATGCATGTTCAACCGAAGCTTATTTGGGTGGGTCTAATTCTTCTTCTTTTTCTTTTACGGCCCTGACGAGAACATCAATCTCTCGGCAGTGAACCGATTGTGAAGCGCCTGGTAAATGCGCCGTTATAATAGTACTGCGCCATGAAAAAAGTGCACCGTCTTTCATCATAGCTACTCTTAAAGGAATGTGAGATGACGCTCTTATTGGTTTATTTCCGTTATGCCCAAACCACACCTATGAATAATGAAGCTATCAGTCAGACCAACCCCTTTTAAACTTGCGCCAGGCACAAGAGTTTTTTATCCCGCCGGTAAAATAGCAACAGCGCCCGAGACCGGCCACACAAGTTACTTGCACTTTGTGCTTGATACTTCCGTTTCAGATCGTTAAAATAGGGCCCTTACTTCTCTAACACACACTAACTTACAGTCAACTTCATCTAATCTAAATTAACTCCTTACAACTGACCTTGAGGACCCAGATCTAGGTTGCTCTGCATTTTGATTATCAGGACTTTGTGGAGGGTGTCGACATTCTTCAAAGCTTCCCTCTTCTTCTGTCTTTTTCTTAGCATCTCTCAATGTCTTTCGCTTTATATCGTTTAGCTCTATCACTCAGATTGCTTATTTTTTTCCTTTTGCCTGCCTCTGTGTCCACTTTTCCACCTTTCATACCTCACTCCTGAGATATTTTTCCCCTCTCTCTGTGTCTGCATCCCTTCTTGCTCTTTACTGTCTTTGCCTCCTCTGCTGCTGTTTTTGCCATTGTGATGTCTGAAAATATTGAAAATAAAATAGCATAATCGATTATTTCTGACAGTTCACATCACAATACAACAAGTCTACAATTGAGTAATCTGCTAAGAAGTCTCAAACATTCAACCCTGTCACAACGATTCAACCCTGTTATAATAAAAATGTGACGGGGTTGAATGTGACGGGGTTGAAGTTTTTGGCTAATAGTAGCCATAGCTCCTTACTTAGCTAAGACAGTAGCACCACATGGCATTTAGAACATCATACAATTGTAATGTTTCCAAAACTATTATTTAATTCTTCTTAAACCGTTGTTTACTATCATTAAGTCATACAACAGGGTTGAAACGTTGAGCCTGACCATCTTAATCTGACAGCGAAAAATATGAAATATAGGTAGGAAAAGATACTGACACTTGCCTTTCTTTGCAGCATGTTATTCAAGAGACTTGTGTGATGTCACTTCTTAGATGAAATGCCACAGGGATTGATCCATTATTTTTATAGGGGGGTAAATATTATGGCGTGACGGGGTTGAAAACAAACTGGAGGGCATGTGTAAATATTGCATTTTCATATAATAATTAATTATTTTTTATATATATATGTATATTTTAGTTAAAGTAGACAAACATGATTATATTAGCAGCAACGTTTTGGTATTAATTGCACTTTTTATTTGTTTGATATTCAATGAAAATGTAATGATGGTTAGTGAGGACATGCAAAAATGCTTGTTGTCTACTACTTAGTCAACCCATTATCTTTAAATAAATATATAAAAATTAAAGCAATTGTGTTGCATTATTATGCAAAGGCACCTGGTTATATTAATTGACAGCATTAAAATGCATTTTGTGATTTCCTTCAATTGAAAATCTTTGAAGCAAGTTTGGGGGACTTGAAGGGCACCCAATTCAGAGAATCACCCGCCTAACAACGCCCTTCAGCCGTTACTTATTCACGATACAGCACAGCCTCTCGTACCTTTATTGCTTACGTAATCTGGAGTAAATGATGTCAGAGAGAAGATCTACCAACAATGTTTTGTGTATTGTTTTTTTTACACAATTTTATTTTTATTTAAATTACACATAAATAATCAACACATTTAAAACATTTACACATTTGTCTATTGAAACTTCTAGATTTATATATTTTTTTCATTCATTTAAGATATGAAAATTAAGTAAATTATTTAGGCAACATTATTACCTGAACAATTACGTTCTTTGTGTTCTTTTAATTTTGATAATCCGTTGCGCATTAAAATGGATGTTGTTGCAACTGAAATAAAACAATTGAGTATTCCTCCATTTAAAGTATTTCAGAAGCATCCATTGTATTGTATTTGCACTACTGCCATCTAGAGGTTTCACTGTATACATCAACTGATCACCACAGCATCCGCAGGAAATTAAGGTTTTTAATTCAAATTAAATTCAAGTACTTTTGTTCCAATTGTACCCATGTCAGGTATCTGTAATGCCTCTGTAATGCCAACCCAACTAATGTCAAATGCTTAAAGATACCATTCTACATAATAATAATAATAATTCAGCTCTTCGTTTTCATTTATTTTCTTTATTATATACAACAGAGTTTGATATTCAGGAGCAGAGCATGAAAAACAAAACAAACAATTTACACATTCACACTCAATCGACTTACTCTCACTGAGTTACTAACAAATGTGGAAGATGCAAGGTACATTCAACATGTGTGGGACTTTCCAGCATCTGACAAAACATTCTGACATCTGACATTCTACTGACGGTACAGTTGATTCAGTGTTTGTAAAGTTGTTCTATCTTTAATCTTGTAGATTTGAATTTTGTCAACTATAATTGATTAATTTAGCAGTTCAAAGTTTACATCATTAAGCTGTAATAGATTGATATGTATTGTTTTAGCAGACACAATAGGCTTTGATTTTATTAACACTAAATATGAACAAATTGAATTACCATAACTTGCATCATAAATCAAAATTGCAATAATAATCTTCAGTCTTTATTTTTTTAAGAGTTGTTTTATCCCCAAAAGCTTATGTTTACCTAACAGCTATACAGTGATAATGCCAGATGAGGTAACTAAGTAGTGAGCTACAATAAATATTCATTCTGTTGGGTGCATGGTCAATTTACTCTCTTTTTTTCCAGTGCGTTACAACAAGGTCAATAGGACCGATCCAAGGGCACACAACATCACAGTGTAAAGGCTTCCAAAATGGCCGAAGCCTGGAGAGAGAAAAAAAAGACAAAAAAATTTAATACCATTTATCATATTTAAACATTGCATGATTTTCTAAGAAAAAAAATATCAGTGAATGCAAATGTTTATTTACCACTGTTCCGATATTGGTGATCACTGATCCTCTCTGATGATAAAAATAAAAATCTTTATTAATGCATATAAATCTATTTACACTCACTGAATCCAGTATAAAAATCCATACACTGTAAATAGTAGTTTACAAAAAAAAGAAAGAAAAAAAAAACATTCGCAAGCAAGAACATGCTTACGTTTAAGGGGTTTTAGGCATCATGTTTCAAATGGTGTGTTAATAAATCTTGATTTCTCAAAATGGTGCAGAATCTCAAAACTGATGATCTCATGAACATGAACATGCCCAGGAGAGCAACAACCATGCACTTTACATGCAACACAAATGCAAACTATCTGTCATGCCAATATAGGAGACTTATAATATAACTAAAATGGAAAGAGAGAAGTGACGGTGGGATATCAGCACCTTCTAAATTTAAGCAAACATGAATGAGGGAAAGCAGAGTTTCCAGTTCTCTGGAATTGGTGTGAGACAGAGGATTTCTAGTGTTGTGTCCCGATTCTCTGGATCATCTTTGAGATGTTTGTACACTTTGACTAATTTGTGAGTCTACTTTGGATCTGTATTTCACCTTTCCAAATCAGTCAATAGAATTTGCCAGGGTCCAAACCAGATTCCGGAGGGCCAACATCCTGGACAAATTTCCCCAACACCTAACTGGAACTTTCTTAGGCTGCATCCAAAATCACATACTTCCCTACTATATAGTAAGCGAAAAACAGTATGTGACAAAAGAAGTATTGTCTGAATTCATAGTACTCATAAAAGAGTAGGACAAAAGTACCCTGATGATCTATTCTTCCAAAGATTCTGAAGTGTGCATACAGTACTATGGACACTTTAATATCCCATGAGGCCACGGAGAGGATTTATGAATGGAAGTGAAGCGACGTAACTCACGCTGGTAGTTCACATGAACATGACAGCATGACGATTGTAGTACGTCCAGATTACATTCATACTATATAGAACATACTTTTTGGTCGTGAGGTAATTACTTATTTAAATATGTATCCAACTCAAGAGAGTGTGTGATTTCTGACGCAGCCCTCGTAATCCTGAAGACCTTAATGAGCTTGTTCAAGTGTGTTTAAATGGAGCTGAGCTGAATTCTGTAGTTAAGGATTGGACACACCTGAGAGCGGAAATGTATATCGGTGTAAACCCATTAGCCATGAGGTCAAAAAGTCAATTTAAATTGAATAGACTAGATTGTATGTTGAATTTTATTCTTGTACAAACAGAAGCTGTATTAGGCAGTGCATTGAGTGAAAACATCTCTGAAACATCTGTATATTTGACAAATATTGCATTTACTTCACTTCATCTCTGATAAAGTAGCCAAACACCACTCGAGTGTCTCTACGGAAATGTACCGACTGCAAGTGGCAACTCTCGCTCGATCTGTTACATCGAACCGCAGCTGGAGTCGAAACGGTACCCAAATGACTCAGTAAGAACAATCAATGACCAGCGTGACCACACAAAACAAGACAACATGGAAGCACAGGTTATGTTAACCTGCCTGTGCTCCCCTTTGTCATGTGATTCCCTCCGTCCTCTTGTGATCATGTCATGTGCTTCCTTGTTTAATGTGTTCTCATTGGTTCATTGCTCACAGTTGTGTCAAGTCATTAGTTCTGTGTATTTATTCATGTTTCCACAGTCTCTTGTCTTGTATTGTAAACCTCTTGTTGGTGTGTGTTATGTCATGTCAAGTAGGTGATGGACAAAGGAAGCTTTGTTGAACCACTGAACCACTTAGAATAATTGTCTTGAAAATGGGTTCATAACTCTGAGCTTCAGTAAAACAGCGACCTTGCCTGGTGAAGTGCCAAGGCTGCATTTAAATGATCTCCGGCTAGATAGTGGACAGGAGGCTTTAAGACGAGTGAAATAAATCTAGTGCACATAAATCTAATAAATCACTAATGTCAAGTTATGCTTAGTGGTGAGCAGACAAGGCTTTGTGAAACACTGAAACAGTTGAAGCAAATGTGCTGTATGGTTTCTCACCGTTGACCCTAGTGGTCAGAACATGCACAAAAACACCTTTTGAAATATTTTCATTGTAAGTAAAATTTTCAAATGCAATTATCTAATCATCTAATAATATTATCAAGTGTATATATGTTGTGCAATTGTCAGGGTTTGTTTTGTTCCATGAATGGCTCAGCTAAACGGGACAATAAGACGATTAACTTACATTATTCATTGTCTACATTATTCATGTCTAATTAAAACATCTACAAATGCATAAAGCTGATCGGAGATCAGGTAAAACCCACAGACACTTTTTAAGTTGTTCTCAGTAACTCCTCATGGTAAATGATTAGTCAGAGATCAACGCCCCTGTCATTGAACCATTGACATTTCAAAGTGTTTTGAAACGTTTGTAATGAAGCCTCATTTACTGTAATCATGTGATGTTTGATACGCACTCAAAACCATTGATTCAGAACAAAAGACTCGTAAAGGCTTTGAAGCTTGCACTAAAAAATGATCTGTTGACTTTAACTTTATGTAAACAGATTCCACATAACTGGGTTAAGTTTAACAAACATAATTTGTTCATGTAACTTCAACAATGGAATTAAGTAATTGTAAGCGAACCCAATTAAACTCTGTGATTGAGTGATTGAAAATTGAGTGATGATTGAGCATTTTTGAAGACACCAGCAGTGCGCTTCAGCCCGGACAAAACGTTGCACAACGTTTTTTAAAACAGAAACGGTGATGCGTTGAACACCCCATTCTGATGACGCAAGAGTTGCAACTATGGAGCCCCGATAAGGCCATTCTCTGTGTTCTTTGTGAAGAATTCGCGGAGCGTAATAGAAGTCGGTATAAATATGTGTTTAATATTACAAAATAGGCTATGCCCGATGTTACAGTAACTGCACTTGCCGCCCAGAACACAAGAGAACATCCCAATCAAGTGAAGGGATTTGTGGAAACTGAAAGCAAAGCACACATATTACCAAATTCAGACTAAAACACATTCTGTTTAGCCTCACACACTAACTTTATTTGCATCTCATAATGTTTTAATAACCTATTTTCTTTCTCATTTTTAGGAAAAGCACTTACCATTATTTACTTCTATACTAAATGTCATACACTTGCAATGAAGCTAAAAAATATAATAAAGTTTAAACTACATCATTATGTTGATATCCTATATTTTTACAATAAATGACAAACATATCTTCTAATATCCTCAGTTGTTGCATATAGTGATCTGCATTGAACACATTTGTAAATTATTTTCCTTGAACACATTGTGCGAGTTCACTTTAATACCGCATGCTTTATATACATGTTGCTGCTGATTGGATTGCAGTTCTGACACACCCACCAAACAAGAGAAAACATATCTCAAACCCCGTTGCACACCGGTGCACACCGTTTCCTGGAAACATGACGTTCAACTGGGAAACCGTGAGCAAACGTTGCTGTGCACCGTTTTGAACTTGAACGTGCCCCTGATGTTACCAAGCAGAATCACTGAAGGAGAAAACTGGAATTGTCACCATTATGGAGATCAGTATTTGTTTTAGTTGGGCTCTTGACCCTCACATCAATAACTTTAGATAATGTTTGGCTGCTGTAACTGAGTTATAACAGCCATATGAACAAGTAAAAAAGGTGATCTGATGGTGTTGATTGTATTTTAAAGCTGCCGTTGGCAAAATTTTTTTGATCATATTCAGTGAAATCGACACTATAATCCGACAGAACAACATAAATAAAGTGGTTTTAGAAAAAAACCGAGCTTCTAACTCCATCTGGAGCGTGTTATTTGTTTTGCAAAAATCCAGCGCTCCCTGTTAACTGTGTCCAATCAGCCCAGGGGGGTGTGAGATCTGACTGTCAATCACAGATCGGGCACACGCCACCCCTCGCGCACGTTACAATCACATGCACATACCTGAAGTTCGCGCAGTAAGGAAGAGTGATGGCGGAACACTAACAAACCAAGTAAGCTCATTTAGAGTATAAACGACGTTAGCAATTGCAATATATTGGTAGATTAGCCAGGGC
Source organism: Hybognathus amarus (assembly GCA_030378365.1). NCBI lineage: Eukaryota > Metazoa > Chordata > Actinopteri > Cypriniformes > Leuciscidae > Hybognathus > Hybognathus amarus. Next base: position 505,066 of record JAQIUQ010000305.1, on the reverse strand, counting down.
AGCATACCTCCAAATAATCCATGGTGTTGATGAATGCTGATGAGTACGGTCACGTTCACAGATAACCTGGTGCGCACGCACTCGAGCACGAACTCTGTGGGAGGGTATTCGTTGATAGTGGGGAAGGGTCATATGAGTTGTAAACATTCAAAATGTTGCCAAAGTCCACTCAATCAGCCATAGTTGCCGACGGCAGCTTTAACATAATCATGATTTCACAAACTCGTATAGAACCCAATTTTAAGATGTTAACTTTTTAATTTTAAGTTAACCCTTTAGGCGCCAGAGGTTTTTTCCAAAAACTTTCGAGTTTTGACATCTTCATTTCAAAAGACAGTATCTTAAAAGTGAAACAAGATAGATACTTTTTGTAAATTAGAGAAATATTAAGCATGACCCAAAGTTTATGTAGGGATTAAATTTCCCCACCTAATTTGCATATTATGACGTCATATGGTGGCAGAAATCTTGGATTGTAGAATTTTCATGAAAAGTCACATGTTTAAATGATAAAATGCAGCGCTTCTTTCCCCAAAATGTCCATCACCTTCTGTATACTATATGGCACAATACTGAATGCTCAGGTATATAGTAAGTAATAAACAAACTGTGTAAATCATTACTAATAAATGGTAGAACAAACCGTGTGCATGTAGTGTTTGGCCTTTTGCTGTGGAGATTTTCCATTTACTACATACAGTAGGCACTCTGATTCCATGTATGGGGCTTATATTATTCATATGACACACAAACACAAGTAGACAAGACCTGTTTAGTTCAAAAGATGACTCGTTAGGGCAAAGCGCAGATGATGATTCGAGCAGCGCCATCGCAGCAAGATCTGCCTCGCTCGCGCGTGCGCGCCAAGTATGCGTGCTATTGCAACTCCCCACCCTGCCTTCTGTACTATGAATACTTCGACCTCGTCTAACATACCCAGTGATAATAAACAAAGTCTTCACCACAATACTGACCGCGCGAGCGCGGAGAGACTCTGATGAAATGGCTCACTCTCACACTATCTCCGCTTTTGATCACACTGATTCAATGCGCTGTAACTCGAACATTTTGTATAGAAAAATGACGTTTTTTGAGTCGGGGATGAAGTATCACATTTCTGCCATCCAGTGGAGGGGATGTCGAACAAAATTTGACATCCAATTTGACAAAATCGGCCGTTTTATTCATTGACGCATCTTGTCCGAGTAAACTCGACCGTGGTGCCTTTCTTTAACATTTTCAATGAAATCCAAATGATCAAATCAAATGGTGAATCAATAAAAAAACATTTGTATGCAGAGACAGAACATCAATAATTAGTGTATGAATCTCAAAAATGGTGACAAACAGTATTCCCTCTAAACAAAAGCTCATTATTTATTCATACAGCAATACATGATTGGAGCCATGAATGATTGGTGGCACCCAGAATGCACTGCAACATGCTTTATATTTGTCACCATTGTTGAGATTCTTGATGTATGTGTATGATATTCTTAATGTCTACATAAACTATTTTTTAAAGAAGTTTCTTTTTTTAATGATTTGATCATTTGGATTCATTGAAAAGGTTAAAAATGGTATTCTCTACAATGACAGTTCTGCTTTAAACCATAAGGTAAACTTAATTATATAAGTTCTATTCGAGTTCAGTGGTTCAAGTCAAATAATTGTGATATAATGATTATGTTAAAACACAACCAACACCATCAGATCTAAAAGTTAATGATGTGAGGGTCAAGAGCCCAGCTAAAACAGACACCGATCACCATAATTGTGACTTTAAATTCTGGTTTTCTACTTCAGTGACTTTCTACTTTCTGCTTGTTAACATCAGATTTCTTCAATAATGTTCAATCATCACTCAATTATTCACTTAACTTTAACACTGCTTCAACATAACCCAAGTTATGTGCAGCCTGTTGAAATAAAAAAGTTATTTAAAGCCAACATATCAGAACCTGATGACCTTAAATATTTTTTTAAAGTTTCCATGGACCGAAAACCCCCCAAACCTTGACCTAAATCATTGTTTATCAATATGCGGGAGATCCACAAACATCTGAGATCCTCTGCCTATATAGACTAGAAAAGTTATAAAAGATCCACAAATGCAGAACAGCATTCACAAATATCCTTGATTCAGTATACTAATGTAATCAGCTCAATATGTATGTAAAAGACCACAAACGTTGCTTGTGTATTTGTGGATTATATTGTAAGCTTTAAAAACCATGTAAGCTTCTTATGTGTACATTTTCATGCATTCCTGGATTTACTTCTGCATTTGTGGATTTCTTGCAGTATGTGTGAACAAAACGTGAATAAAAATCCAGCACCAATTCAGAAAATGCCAACTTTACTTTTGCACTGTGTTTGTCCTTTTACTCCTAACCTTTAGAAAGAACAGTGAGAAGCGCCTCCATCCCCGCATGGATGTGGTCGGTCACATGACAGTGCAGAAGCCACTGTCCAGGAATCCCTGCAGTCAGTTGTATGGTCTGAAAGGTTCCAGGGAATAGGTCGTACACATCAGCACGATGAGAATGACCCGTCTGAAGGAGAGAAAACGAGTGTTTGAGGGACAGTTTAACATCTGAGTGGGATTTAGACATTGTGTTTCTGAAGTGAAGCTACTTGGGTGGCATGGTGGGAGTTAGAAATGCTAAGGCCTAGTTCACAATTACACAGGTATTTTAAAAAATTAGTTTTTCCTAAAATAAAAAAATCTTGTCCACATGAAAACGCAAAACAAACGCTATAAAGCTCTGTCAAGAACACGGTGGAACACGTCAAACCAACAGGTGGCGAGTATAACCCCTGACCGTAAAACCACGTAAGCCAATCAGAAGCCTGAAAAAAGGTTACCAGTTCTGGTAGGCTAACAACATGTTATCTGACGATCTGACGCCTCTGTTCCACTATATGAAAGGAGAACTGTGCATGTATCTGTAGACATGTTATAAGCCCTGTTAGCACAGTTATTAGCAGCAATATTTTGGCTACGTCCACCATTGCATAGACTCGCCTCATGTAAACAAAGGAGATAGGGGCGCAACATCTGACGTCAAACAAATAAGATAACAGCGCGCACTAGGGGTGGGAATCTTTGGGCACCTCACGATCCGATTCCGATTCTGGGAGTCACGTTCCGATTCCAGAACGATTCTTTACCCCCACCCCCCCTTATTAATTCATTAGTTTATATAATTAATTAGGCCTACTTTTTTAAACAATTACAAATTTTCTACAAAATAATTATAACAGTTTAACTTCAAAACAATTTAACTTCAAAACATACAAGCAAGTAGCAAATAATAAAGAGGATCATAGAAACATAACAAACAACAAACAAAAATTGCTTTTAGTAGCCTATAGATTATCTGAACGTTTTCCATTCAAGAACTGTGGGTGAATTTTCTTCATCTTTAGCCTACTGTATTTTTTTTACTATGACAACATAGACTGCTGCGGGAAATCTATTAAGCTGCATTCACGCACGCACCTCTTTTGAAATATAAGAAGTAATGTGGTTTGTCCTGTCCGTTTAATCCCTTAAGACATAACTGGCTGTGTTTACGTTAATTTTGCACAAGTGCATTAAACCACGGAGACGCACAGCTGCATGCGCGAGCAGTTTACACAAACAAAGCGCGCGTGAGGATTTGAAATTGAAAGCAGTCTTCCATTATAGTGAAGGGTTGGGGTCAAAATCATCCCTTGCCTCTTCAATTTAAGTATACTCTTATGCATGACTCTCTCATGAATGTCTTCTGATGCCTTTGACTAAGCTTGTATTTATGGATTGAAGGCGTGAAACCTAAAACAGAAGACCATCCTTATGTGATCCTGTTTGGCCGCTGACTGACCCTAGTAAGGGGCAGAGGTCAACTTCTGTATGGCCATATGATTTGCTTCACTTCTATTATACTATTCTGTAATACTTTTATCCCTCAAGAAATAAAGGAACTGTTATTTCTTCTGTCTGGGGATGGAAGGCTGTATCAGTATGTTGTGCGTCGTTTGATATGATAATAAAGAACTCAGGCCTGTACAATCTTGCTAGGTCTGGATCCCATTGGTCTTGGTGTATTTTGAATGTTCTGTGCAGATCACATGACACGGGTCCCAGTTCTCCTGACGCTCTTCTCTGGCACCCCTGAGGTCATTGCTGGACTTTACGTGACTTGGATGACAGCTATCAAGATTGATGTCAACATGCCCTTCTATTTATGTCTTATTGTTTAGATTTTATGTTCTCTTAGCCAATCAGAAGTTAATGTTTACGCCCGGTATGCCCTTGAAAACAGTATAGACAAGTTTCCCTGGCACTTCCGCTTTACTTCCTGATTCTGCCAAGAACTTCCGACACAGGCTGAGTAGTAGTGTAAACATGGCTTTGGAATGGCAACATTCGACTGAAAATATTGTTAAAAATGGTGTTTTGACCATTCCGCATCCAAGTAAGGTAACATCATGGGCATGTCGATATGGTCTGTATCGCCGGACCTGGACGTTCCTGTAGCCATGCAGCCGCCGTGCTTTGGAAGGTATGTTAGCCCATCTTATGCTTGTATCAAGATGTTTGTATGTGTCTGTGTGCTAATCTATAACAGAACACGAAGAGTAATAAAAATAAAAAGTAATCCCCTCTAGCCTTCCTGCACTAAAAGCATGCTTTAACCCTTCAAAGTCGACTGACGCTCTAGAGCGCGCACCCCTGACATATCTATTAATAGCTTCGGAATGGATAAAGGTATTAACTTACTTTTTTTCTATGGAAAAGCTGACATTCGTCTGCGTAATAATGAGTAGACTGTGTTGACTTCTGCGAATGATAAGATCCACATTGGCGCCTTGTAGATGGTTGATGGTCAACATTCAGCAATCGCACAGTTGTTACAACCGCGAACAGCACAATATGTCCCGGAGCCGTGTCGGCGTGTAACACCATCAATAGTTTACTTTTTCTGCACGCTAACCAAAGACAGTAAAAGACGCTAACCGGAAGTCGTTGGCAGAGCGAAAGGCTAATGGTGGCCCGCCTATTTCACTCAGGAAACTTGTCTATAACTGGTGTAAGATTTTGTGTAAGAGGGGGCGGCCTACGAACTCCTGTGTGAGTCTTGAAGCTGACTTCTGCTGATGAAACTGCAAACTATGTTCAGTAAACTTTTCTTTAATTTTTTATAATTCTGACTCCAGGTCTTCATTCTTCATGTCTGGTTCTGGGTCTTTTAACTGTTACCCCTAACAGTTTGGTGGAGGAATGCGCTGGCAATTATTCTCGGTGACTCCCCTGGCAAATCAACAAACAAGGTAGTAAGCTTTTGTTAATTGTTAGGGCTGTCTGACTGGAAGAGATTTTGAAGGAGGTCGGGAGAGTCTTCACTCCGATGAGGCGAGTGAAGAAGTTAATTATACTAAAGGTTTAAAGTATAAAAGAGAAAAAGTCGCTGATAGCATTGTTTAAGGTTTAACAAGAGCAGACAGCGCAAGCGAAGCGTGCTTTGTGGGGGCCCCACTGGGACTGGGCATTTGTTGGTGTAGCAACACCCCAGCAAAGTATGTCCCTGGATTGGAGGTCCAGGGCACCGCAAACCTACTCTATCTCTTCCATCTCAGATAGGGGTACCCTGAACTTAGTGAATCAGGCAGTTAGGGATACTAACAAAAACAGGGTTGTTTGCCGGGGATGCATCAGGAACGATTCCGCGGAAAATAAATAAAAAGTTGGGACCCAAATTGGCGTGGACCAGTATATGTAACTGTGATTTTGCAGTATACTTTGCAGTTTCATCATGCAGAAGCCAAGCTGAGTTGTTCAAAGATTGCCGCCTCCATTTCTGCAATAACTTCAGGTGAGTATGAACTATGATTAAGATATGGCAGAAAAATTGGATAACTTAATCAGTCATTTGAACAGTCCTAAAACAAATAGTGCGATAGAAGAGAGCAAATGCTGTAAACAACTGTGTTCTGAAGCCCTCACTTTGAAGAAATTTGCAGTAAATGTAGTCAGGGTTTTGATTCTGATTGGAAATTTAAACGACAACTTGACTGGTTATAAAGAAACTGAAAGATGAAAATGTTTAGCCTCAGATTGCTAATGATCATTACAAAAAGCAAGTAAAAGAAATTCTGGGGCGGGAATAATTTCCCTAAGCAAGTGATTAAAGTTAAACAGAAACTTTGTGAAAACAACTTAGAAATATTTTGAGCATTTCGATGCAGCTTATGAAAATTAATGTTCTGTCAATAATAATGATGAAGATTATGATTGAACTATTGTGATTAAATCCGCCACTGGCGGACTGTAAAAGAATACAGAGAACTGCTTATCAGTGGCTCTGTGTGCATTCCTGAATGAGACACACACTGCTTCAAGTGTGTTCAGTAAGTTAGAGCTGACAGAGAGTGTTTTAATTGTGGTCAGCAGGATCATTTAACGCGTAACTGTAAATGCCCACCGAGAAGGCGTTTTAAAATGTGATAAAGTGACAACAATTTCTGGTATTAATGTGGGTTTGGAAATAGATCCGTGTTTAAATGACGACATTAACATTTTTCATCTGAGAAATAAGAAATAAAAACAAGGTCAAAAGATTTAAGTCTTAAAGCGAATCCTTTTGAAGAAAAGATCTATAATAGTAATTTTAATTTTTAAAAGTGAATTGACGAATAGGCCTACAGTTTAATGTAAAATTAATGACTCAACAACAAAATGTGAGTTGAACAAATGTAAGTTGCAAAATATATAAAAGTAACTAAAAGGATGATTGTGTTGTAATTAAACATTTTAGAAAGGGTTTAGATGATATAGAGAGACTAATCGCACAGATGATTTACAATAACTGCAAAAGTATCACAAGCAGAGAGTGCTTGCCTCGTCAAAGTTAGTGTGAATTGGAGATTGTTAAACTCCAAGAGAAAACTTAAGTCAAATATTAAACTATGGTTGAGAACTTGACAATTAAAATTGAGATTGAGAAATGAGAAACGTTATTGAGAACTAGAATAATAATTTTAATTAAGATCAAATAAGCAGAAGCAATACTGGATTAACAGTTGCTGAATGCTGATTTAACAAACAGCTTGAAAAGTTGACCATGAAAGAACTAGAAGCTGATGTTTTGCTTTCAAAAGAGAAGTTTATAATGAAACAGTTTGCTTATCTGAATCTGATGTGTGTGTGCTGTGGTTGAAACTGCCAGTACAACAGACTCAATCTGAGTGAAAATGTATAATGCCTAAATTCCCTGATGTGGGCAAAAGACTAATTTAAATAATATGTTTATTTGAAACCTCATGTAATTTCTGGCAAAGATGCCTTAAGTTGGAATAGAGTTAAACGATGAGATAAAGTTTGACGTTAGAAGTTTATCAGTGTGCAGTACCAGTCCCGAATACCTCACAGTCTCTCCATTCAATGTCAGCTAAAGCTGTTTATCTGAGCCTGTGTCATTAGTGATAATAAGCTATTGGTATTAAAACACAGTGTTTCAGTTGAAAATCATAGACACAGAGATGTTAAGAGAAATCATTGCCATTCAGAGGGCAGTTTGTATTTCAAATGTTTTAAAAGTAAAACTGAAGGACTTTAAAGAAGTAATTAAAATAATAATAGACGACGCAAAGGTACATCTTTGACTAGGTTGTTTGTGAACCAGTAACTTCTTTGTCTGAAGATCTTAGTCCCCACCATGAAACGGGGCGGGGACGATGGCTCCGCCTACAGATGAAGTACACTGAATGTACGGTTGTGATCTAAATCCACTGAGTAGCTAGGTTGCTGCTTTTAAGATGGTTAATGGATTTATATTAAGTGATTGAATACGGTTGTTATTAACCTGTCTCCCTGTGTTACAACTATTAGGCAATCCGAATGGCCCTGGTGACTCTACGAATGTTTTTCCTAAGTTCCAGAAACAACAGATTATGTTGAAGAAAACAGTTTTGAGAAAATGGCGGTTACCATGTGTGCACAAGTGGTCATCTTGATGACGGGTAAGACTTTCTTTGGCCGAACAGAAGGCAACCTAAGGCAGGGGGATCACGCAGACACTGGGCATCTCCTGATGGAGGTGTTTATGTGAGGTTGGAGTATGAGAGTGGACGGATGTCTGCGAGGCCAACAGCATCCTGTATCGATTAGGGGGGATGGAGCTGTGAGGAGTCACGGCAGTCTGCCCCAGGAACGTAAGTCCCTCTATCCCACTCACCAGAAACCGCATTCACTGTATGGCTTGTTTCTCATTGTGACAAGCTCAATGTATGCCAGGGGACCACACCCTGATGGAGATTATAGATAAAGAGCTAACAGGAAGTGGGCTTTCGGGGTTCAGTCAGGGCCATGAAGTGATTCCCATTTGTTGTTGTGGAGACCAGTAACAAAACTTTTGGATGTTGGTCGCCTCATGGGCAAGGAAAATTATAGTGTTGATTCAGAACTAATATGTCTAGCATAATTTTGACTCCTAAAGGTCGTTAGACATGGTGGTGACTAAAGATGAAGACAGCTTTTATAGATTTAAGAAAAGTCTGGATAACAAAGGTGAATGGTCAAAGGAATTTAAATGTTGTCTAAGTTACAGTCTTAGAAGGCTGTTGAAAAGATTATTTTGTTATAGTGAGAGAGACTTGAGTGGAGGAAGGGATGGAAACTGTGTCTGTCATTCTGTCATTGACCTGCTAAAGAAAGATTAAACAAAATAAGTTTAATGAACCACAACAACCCAGCTGACCTTGTTAAAATTAAATGAATAATGAAAAGGCATGCTTTGAAACTGGTTTAGAGACCATATACAATTAAATAAAAGTTACAAAAAAATGTGAAGTTTAAAATCTTATTTAAAAGATATGAATATGAGAATATGAGCAGTTCACAGTCTGATATGAATGTTGGTGACTGCACTTCATGTCTTGTATGTGTTAGTCCTGATTTTGAGGATGTTGTGTCATTAACCTCTGGAATGAGTGTTTTATCATTACAGATGGGTTAAGTGGAATGACAAACTTTTAAAAAGTTGACATTTCTGAGTCAATCTAATGATAAGACAATACAGAACATGGGACGAGCTTTAAGTGGAGTGGTTTTCCAGCTCTGTCTGCTATTGGTAATTATGAATAATTTTGTCATTTATGATATTGATTGGAATTACTCTCTGGATTAGCATTTTATATGAACTGGAATTGTAAGTTAAAGATTGCCGTCCATTATGGGGTAAAAACTCTTGTCTAAATTCAACTGAGGGTCTACATTTAAATAGACAACTATGTGGGATCTTATGATAAACGTAAATAAAAGAAATTATAGACTTGACGGCAGAGAGACAAAGTGACACATTGGCTAAGTCACTATCCAAATTATCCAGAGAGAGGTCCCTCATTTTTTATGAAAGGCCGGTGGGCGAACAAAGGAGTGAATATAACTTCTTAAAAAGTTTTTATTTCTCAAACCATTGAATGGATGTTTGACATTAGATGTCTAAGCAAACTACAATTTAGTTGATAAAGGTTAAATGAGAAAGCAGCTTTGTGGCTGTCTTAGAGGTTGGGATCTGAGTAACATAATATTATGTTTTCTGTAAAACTGTAAAGATAAGTGGGACTGAGACGATACTGATAATAATTTTTGGACTTCTATTATTCTAATATTTTTTAGATTAACCACTTGATAGACAAATACTGTGAGAAGTAGTTATAAGAAAAAATAAAGTTGAATTTAATGATAAGAAACCAAGAGTATTGAAGAATCAATAAAATTATTTCCCCGACGAGGGAACTTTAAGTGTCACTAGGCTGACAGCGATGAGAGACTTGTTGGAAGACGGAAGTGAAAAACAAAAAGGTTGTTGTGTGAGATATGTTTGTGTGGATTGTAAGCAAACAATTAAGACTGGTTAGATGATGCAAAAGGAACTGGCATGTAGGTAATGTTAAATATATGTTAAATTAAGTTGTATGAAACGTTTCAGAATAAACTAAGGCATTGTATGAGTAACAGGGATTAACGTGATATACAGATAAGTAATGGACAAAAGCTTTATTAAGTAGACTGAAAAATAAATAAATAAATAAATAAATAAATCTATATTTTAGTGGTAAAATAATGATTAAACTGATGATGTGAAGTTGTTTTGTTCTATTTCTATTTCTGAAACAATAAAAAAGGTATAAGATGTTATACAATTAAACTGATACATTCTATGTGACCGTAAACTGAATGATAATTTCAGTAAAGACTCAAAGTGCTTGAATCAATTATCATGGATCTTAATTATTAATATTTTATTATTTGTTGTTATATTTTTGTTAGACAACCATTGTGTTTTGAACCTAAAGGGTCTATAAAGGGGGTAGTGAAAATAATGGATTAACTATCCAACGTTGTTTATGATAAAGGGATTTGAAAATTATGGTTTTAAATAAATAAATAAAAAATAGTGCTTATATTCTGCTATTCATGATTATAGACAAAGTCCTTATTTAGGATCTGAGTAGTGACTGAGGGTCTAGCCCACGCTAGGAATACAGCAACAGTGCTTGTTTATTTAGCCCGGTTTCCAGAGGATAAATATGTACTTGTTTCGTAATCAGTTATGTGTTTTATAAAAATGTTAACCTGACGGATAAATTGAGGAAGGATAACATTGATGTCCTGTTGTGAGTGGAAGGTGGGAGAGCCTCTTAATGGGGACTGGAATTTTTAGTATCCAGCATGTCCATGACGAGGTGAAGAGACAAGTGTGACCCATCAGGGGAGCATGCGTCACCACTCCCCCTCTCCGTAGTGACCTCACTTGATAAGACCAGACGTGGCGGTATTGGACCCCACATTGGTCTAAAACGGGGGACTGAAGGGTTGGGGTCAAAATCATCCCTTGCCTCTTCAATTTAAGTATACTCTTATGCATGACTCTCTCATGAATGTCTTCTGATGCCTTTGACTAAGCTTGTATTTATGGATTGAAGGCGTGAAACCTAAAACAGAAGACCATCCTTATGTGATCCTGTTTGGCCGCTGACTGACCCTAGTAAGGGGCAGAGGTCAACTTCTGTATGGCCATATGATTTGCTTCACTTATATTATACTATTCTGTAATACTTTTATCCCTCAAGAAATAAAGGAACTGTTATTTCTTCTGTCTGGGGATGGAAGGCTGTATCAGTATGTTGTGCGTCGTTTGATATGATAATAAAGAACTCAGGCCTGTACAATCTTGCTAGGTCTGGATCCCATTGGTCTTGGTGTATGTTGAATGTTCTGTGCAGATCACATGACACGGGTCCCAGTTCTCCTGACGCTCTTCTCTGGCACCCCTGAGGTCATTGCTGGACTTTACGTGACTTGGATGACAGCTATCAAGATTGATGTCAACATGCCCTTCTATCTATGTCTTATTGTTTAGATTTTATGTTCTCTTAGCCAATCAGAAGTTAATGTTTACGCCCGGTATGCCCTTGAAAACAGTATAACTGGTGTAAGATTTTGTGTAAGAGGGGGCGGCCTACGAACTCCTGTGTGAGTCTTGAAGCTGACTTCTGCTGATGAAACTGCAAACTATGTTCAGTAAACTTTTCTTAAATTTTTTATAATTCTGACTCCGGGTCTTCATTCTTCATGTCTGGTTCTGGGTCTTTTAACTGTTACCCCTAACAATAGTGAGGTTCATATTTTAAATATACTGTATAAGTCCACTGCATTCCAAACCACATAAATGATGACTTCGTTGAGCATCCGTAACTGAAAAAATATACTGACGGTTCGAGACAGCACACTTCAAGTGTAACATCAAAGAAGTGCGCGCCTCTCACAGAGCGCGTGCAATGAAGCCTGTGAATGTCCTCGTAATTCGCTTCAATCTTTCTGAACTTTATGAAAGATCATTTTATGGAAGGTCCGTGTGGTGTGTGTAGGCCTATGTGAGGAATTGAAAGCAAGCAGAATACGTATTTCTAAAGCAAACTCAGCGCCATTGCACATCTGGTAAAAAATTAAACTCAGAATCGATTCTGAAATTTTAGAATTCGATCCAGAATCGTTGGAGAGAGAATGCGTTGCATTGATTCACTTATTTCATTCTCTTCCGCCTAGCGCGCACATACGAAATCACAAGCCAAAATATCTGGTTTTACTCTGCAAACAGAGTTTCTGAAACTCTTCACCCAGGTCATGTGACCGGATATGACGTTTGAATGTGGACGAATGGCCAAACCGAATGGAAAATTCCTGTGTTCATGTCCAAGGACAAGGGCCACACCATCTGCCACTGTCCTGTCACTGCACTGCCACACAAGGGGACAACAATGAATAAAACAGAAATGTAAACAGTGTTTCTTAGGATGCTTTCACACTTCAGATTGGAATATATTCAGATTTGATTGCCTGGTCCGAACTCAATTTCGATTGCTCCCCCTCCCCCGTACATTCGAAGTTCACATGAACCGCAGGGCTGCCAACTCTCATCGCATCGAGCGGTGTAGACTCACGCAATTCGAGCTAATTCTCACGCTCTCACACCACACCCCCGATTTCTCACGTGCAAGTGTTAAGCCAGTTCGGCAAAATACCTGAAGAGAAGTTTATCTATAAATCCACCAGTTGAGCCACTTCGTGATCAACTAGTTTTACCGCAAAATTAGTTAAAATATCCTCTAATCTAGTCTAGAGCAATCGTGCATACAGACAGATGTATGAGCTCCTAACGCGCTGACGCAAAACCAGGACTGGAGTCAAAGTCAATTCCTCTCTGCACTTCTAAGCGTTCTGTTATCACTCCGATTACATCCACTACGGGTTTTCCAGTCTCACTCACAGGAAAAACTGCTCCGTGTTCGCGTGAGCAAAGTCGCACACGTTTCTCTAAAACACCCAGCACAAACAGAATGCCTATTCTTAAAGTCTTGTGCTGTTTTATGAAGGCAAAAAGCAATATCATGGTTTCGTTTTTTAGTTCATTGGCAAAATATAACGCTAGAGACCTTCATGTTAGTTTATACATTTTACATCTCATATGTTCGGCAAAAGGCGGATTTGAACATGGGTCCGAGCGCATCAAAAGCTCTTTCATGAACTACACGCTTTACACCACTGTAGCTGTTCCGCGATGGGCGTGTTTACTGTTATAAAGATGCAACCCCCTCCCCCAAATTTTTTTTTTTCAAAATTAAAAAAAAGATTATTTTTTCCAATTATTAAAAAATATATTTTCTGCTGCCGCTAGGGTGCATCTAGATTTCTAGGCTTACAGAACACTGTTGCTTGTGTGAAAAGCAAAAATGTGGTAAATTCACTGTAAAATGCTAATCTGATGAAAATGCAAATTTACCAGATTTAACGTGTGTAGGCTGCTACGGCCTTAGTGCCCAGGATATTGAAATATTGCTTATTTCTAATGATTTTTAAACAGTAAAATTATGTTGTATATGAGGAAATGCAGCTCACATACTTATGGACATGAATGTCTTTGTCATGCTAGTAATTTAAAAGTATTAGAACGCTTGCTTTACTTTGGTGTCTAATACACCTCATGCCACCCCACTGTCACTCCATAAATCATTTTCTATATCTACTCTTCTGTGCTTATGTATATACCTTGTAAATGAAGCTCTGCCCGTGGAAATGCACAGTGTGCATGTCCACTTCGTTCCCCAGTCCTAACAAATACCACTCGGTCTTGTCTTTCTCTGTCATAGTTAACCCATGGAGGTTAGCATACATCTTTCCATTAATCCCTGTGGAAGAGATAAAGAGTTTTAAGTTCTGATTGTACAGTGTATTTCTCTCTTGCAACACAGATAATGAAATTCTTGTTTTTTTTATTTTTTGGAGAAGTATAAAGAGTACAGATAAGCTAAACAGAAATCCTTCATCTTTCCCTTATGCATACAAAAATCTAACAGGAAATTATAGTTCCTTCTGCAGTTGTTAATTATATATATTCATATTTATACGTTTGTACACACACTCATACACATTCACTAACATGCCTATACATGTACAGCTCATCTACACACAAACATGCATATATTCCAGCATACAGAAAGATAATGACATTCTTAATGAAACGGATCCCTACTCGATTTATTGGTCCAATCTCTCTCTCTCTCTCTCTCTCTCTCTCTCTCTCTCTCTCTCTCTCTCTCTCTCTCTCTCTCTCTCTCTCTCTCTCACACACACACACACACACACGCACACACACACACTTACCATGCATTTTGTTGCTCTCCATAAAGTCCTCACTATATTTGTCTAGTTCTTCGCCCTTGGTGTACCTTTTTATGTTTTCATCCAGGTAGTGGGACTCATTTTCATCAAACACCATGAAAAGAAGGGCAAACTCTTTATCAACGTCTTTTCTCCGTCTGTCAGTGTCCAGGGTGCCTCTACGGCACACTATCAGTGGACCCACCAAACTCGCTCATCAAGTCCTGAAGGACATTCACATATTACATCTGTAAATCTTAAATCATACTGTAAAACCTCACATTATCAGCGCTATCGTATTGCTTTCATAACACTTCTAAGTAAGATCTGATTTATTTACATGCAGTACACATACAAATGCAAAATATCTGTTAAAACTAAGCAATAAAGGTTTTGTTTGTTAACATTATGTTACTACATTCGTTTTTTACATAATCAATGAACAATTCTTCTAAAGCATTTATTAATCTTTGTTAATGTTAATTTCGAAATGAACAGTTTTAAGATCAAAATAAGTATCTGTTAACATTAGTTAATGCACTGAACTAAAATGAACAACATTTTTATTAACACACATCAACAAATGTTAATAAATGCTTTAACAATATAAGTTTTATACCTCAACAAAGCTGACAGAAGAGTAGTAGGCAAATGTTATACAGTTTGAGTCATTGGGACCCGGACCTGATCGTTCTGGAACGCTCCAGTTGTATGTCACCACTTGACCTATAACACACATAACGCACCTACAAATATACTATTATCTCCTGCACACATAATAAGACACATTTGATGTTTGACATATAAGAATTTTTGTATTATTAAAAACAAACCTTGAGGAACACCATTCTGATGGGTTTCACTGGTCTTCACTCCATGGGCATGAACAGAATATGGCCTGGCGGCATTGTTTTTAAACACAACCTGAATCATCTCACCAACCTCAGCTCTGAGAATGGGTCCTGAGAATACAACAAGGGTCACTACTGAACCACACAGGTATAGAGCTAAAACAAAGAGTACTGTGGCAAGCCGTTTTAGCTTTTATTCATTTCCAGAATATGAATTCTTGATATCAATTTAATTGCTGATATTTGTAATTGTATTTTCACTAATGAAATATCAACATAGGCTGCATTTTTTACTAGTAGAAATATCATTTTTGATATCAATACTTGCATTGTTACTAGTAAAAATGTGAATTCCTGATATCAATAATTAAATTGTCACTAGTTGAAACGTCTATTCTGGATATCAACAATTCAATTGGTACTAGTAAAAATCATCATTTTTGATATTCTGAAAATGTATTTCTGATATCAATATAATTTCAGATATCTAAAATGGCTTTCTTACTAGTAACAATCACATTCATGATATCAGAAATTAACTAGTAAAAATTAAATTGTGGATATCAAGAATAGACATTTCAACTAGTGTTCCATGTACTTACCTTATATTAGCAAGTACACTGTAAGTACTGTACTGTAAAAGAAAGCGGTACCAAAGGTTTTTACTATTAATAATTGTATTTCCGATATGCGAAATTGGAATTTCAAATAGTAAGAAACAATTGATATCTTGATATCAACAATTGGTTTTGAATGGCAGCCTATGGTGACATTTCACTAGTGAAAATACAATTGTTGATATTCTGAAAATCTGAATTGTTGATATCAAGAATTGAATTGTTGATATTAAAGAAGCCCCTATCATGGATTTTTGAAAATGACTGTTCAGATGGTGTGGAATATAGCTCTAAGAGAATGAAAACATCCTGCAAAGATTTATATCAGAAAGTGCACTGTATATAAAGTTATTGTCTTTCAAAAGTGAGAGTCGACTCTGAGTCTATGAAATGAATTGTTTTTGAAACGAGTCATTAGCTGTTACATCGTGACTTAGATACATTCCTGGTCGTGCCCAGTTACTGCGCTGCGCAGACGGAAGTCTAGATAGAATTCACATTCAAATACTTCATCATAGCATCATGTCGAGAAGACGCTGTGTTCTACAATGCAAAGATAGTGCAGCCACTTTGTTTTCATTTACCAGGGAGGAGCATGTGAAGAATCGGTGGTTAGAGTTCATATTTGCAACGATACCACAACAGTATAGCACGATTGTGTTCTCATATCATTTTAATTATGAATCGTTCAAAAACATAAATGAATTCAAATGTGGATTCCCAAGCGGTTGTTCCTGAAGGAGGGCTCAGTTACTTACTTGTATATGGAATCAGCTTACTCCTATGAATCACAACCTGTAAGTATTATTAATAATTGTTGCTTTTATGGGTTTTGAACGGTTTTGTAGCGTCGGTACCCGGGCGCGAGGAGGGAATATGTGTGTGTGTGCGTGCGTGTGTGTGTAAGTTACACTCAGCGCAGCTTCTATGCGTCTCCAATGTCAATTTTTTTTTTAAATATGTGAAATGTTTGTCGCTGTTATTGGAGTTGTCATAAAGAATAGGGTGTCTTGTAGTACTGCAGTGCTTTATCAATATGTTTATGCATTATGCTAACAAACAATAACTGACTGGGTCTGTCATCTGACCAATTACCACCGATTAGCATCACGCAAAGGAGTGGTTTGGAAAAATGAGTCGTTGTATGAATCATTTGGGAGTTCGGTGAGCAAATCAGTTAAAAATAAATGCATATTATAAGACAAATAAAGTGTTTTTTTTATCCTTGCATGAATGTTAAACTGTTTTTGGGAACTCCTAAAACAAAAATAGGAACATTTTAAATGCTATGATAGGGGCTCTTTCAATAATTCATAACCTGGAAATTAATAAAAGTTAAAACGGCTTGCCATAGAGGCCTGCCATATCCAATGCTAATTATTTATGTAGTACTGATCTAGGAAATAACATCACTGATGATTAGTATTGCTACAAATTACAACTCCTACACACACACACAACACACACATACATATAAAGTTGCACTAATACATTGTTTTTTTACTTTAATATTGTGTGGCAACCGTTTTATAAAAGCAATAAGGTACTTGAGGCAAGTGCTGTATCGTGAATAAGTAACGGCTGAAGGGGTCGACGGCTTCGCATATTCACATAATGCTTACCTTTTATCTCTTTAATCAAGCATTCACATAATGCTTACCTTTTACTCCTCTGTTATGCCATACGGCACAACGTTTGCCACTGTAACTGCTTAACGCACCAGTGGGTCTCGACAGCCTTTTAGACAAACGGGTTCGGCGCGTTCGGCACTGTATGGCTGGGTTGCGGAGAGTTTGTGAGATAGTGATTTTCTAACACCGACTCCTTTATAATGGAAATCATTATGAACATCAGCTATGCTAATTATT
Source organism: Hybognathus amarus (assembly GCA_030378365.1). Classification (NCBI taxonomy): domain Eukaryota; kingdom Metazoa; phylum Chordata; class Actinopteri; order Cypriniformes; family Leuciscidae; genus Hybognathus; species Hybognathus amarus. Next base: position 487,521 of record JAQIUQ010000305.1, on the reverse strand, counting down.
TCCCATCTGCCTTTCTGCTGTTATCTCGGGACGTTTGTCCCCGAGAAAAATGGCGTTTGTCAGGTCCAGTTTGTATCCAGCCTCTCACGGGGATTTCGGATGCCCCAACGCCTGTGAGGAGACGACTCAACGCCGGCAATATGTTACGGCGCCGTGTTAATATATAAACAATATTTATATTTAATATTTACATAAAAACAATATGAATGTGAGCCAGAGGAGAACTGGCCACCGAAGCCTGGGTTCTCCCAAGGTTTTTCTCATCCAATCTGATGGAGTTTTGGTTCCTTGCCACTGTTGCCTTGCTTTGCCTTGCTTTTGGCTTGCTTAGTTGGGGTTATTTAATATTTCATATTTTAATATAATTTAATTTTATTCAGGAAATTATTGTATTTACAATATGAAGTTTCATTATGGAATTGATCTCTGAATATATAGAATGAAAGTGCAAGTTTGACAGTACCTAATGAATAGTGTATAGCTGAGATATATCTTTGTTATATCTTTGTGAGTGATATTGCATGACTTCTGAATTTCGTGACTTGTCATTCCCTGAAATCTTTCCAATACTTTATTGAACTAGAGAGCTTTTATGAAATAGCTGGTCAAACATTCAAAGGAGTCTACATCCCGTCATCTTGAGGATACATACTTTCAATACATTATATTCTTAATGCTTATTAGTAAATCGTGTTCCTCAAAATGTTGCTGAAAACATTATGCAACATTATCGAAGGAATGTATTATCACTTTGAGTGATGTTGGCTAACACAGCACTCTATGTAGAAGCTGATATGCAAGTGCATGGTATTTAGAGAGCACATTCTGCATCACTTGTAGACGGGGGGTTATGGGTGCTCCCTGTGAGGTGGGATGCATGTTTCTTTCTCCATCTGATGTTTGCCTGATAAGCAGGAACATCCAGGCCTGTAAGGTTCATGGCATTCAGTCTTCTGCGTTTAAATAGTCAATGGATTTCTTCATTAGTAGAACTGTACTGAATAAAGTTACCAGTATTTTTCCCAGTGCATGCATTATTAATTAGCATTGCTGCAACTTTGCTTGTTCCATTCTATATGCAGGGATTCATTTCATATATTTAAACTTCATATTATAAATACAATGACATGTTAAATACAATGTCATAATATACTGTATATAAATATACACACAGATAACTTTTGAAAAACAGGTTTCAAAATCAACTTAGGAGAGTCACCGGATTGTAAGGTCTATTCCTAAATCTTAAGGAGTGTTGTCAGAGAAAAAAAAGTTACCAAAGTCAAATGTGCCATACCCATTATCCCCAAGTGCTCCTCTTCTGGACGCCTGGGCTTCATTTTGGTAAATGTTCCATCTGTGTATTCACGAAACACCACCTTCTTATATTCAGCACCAATCTGATCATTTGTTTGTTCGAGGTAAATACTTCCAGGGCTGAGTAAGGCAGGACAGAATGAGAGAGAAAAGAAAGACAGAAAAGATAATGTGTGCATGAATGTGTAAATAGGTAACAGTACTGTGAGAAATAGAGGGTCTCAAGCACAAGACTTTAACACTTTCAAGTGAGGCTTGACTGAGAAGAATCTCACCCTAATTATTCTTTTTAGAGCTCAAGTTATGTGTGAGAACAAATATGCACGTGTTTGTGTGTATACCTATCCCCAGTGTAGCGTGGTGCTTCTCTAGTTCCCATGTTCTGGTTTGGTGCGTAATTCCACAGGACTTCCTCTGCTGCTATATAAGAACCGCACTGTGGAGGTGACGCGCTCGGGAGCAGGAATGTTTGAGCAGGACTTGACTCTGTAATGCTCACGCATGCCCGACCTGTAGTGATCAGCTGTACGGCAGCTCAGCTCAAACTGGCCTGGAGTAAAAGTGCACATGTATGAGCAAATGTTCACTGTCAAAAAGAATGTATTTTTCTTACATCTTTTAATTAGTTAAGAAAACCAGCGTTTCAGACATTACGAGACCTAGCAATAGCAGAGAACTGGGATCATCTTTTTTAATTTTGTTAAACCCATTGTCGTGCCAAATCCTGACATCCCCCTGAGGGGTAACGGTTCGTAAGCCTTATCTAAATGCCTTTTGCATTATGTAGCTGATCAAATACACCATAAGTCAAGATTAAACAGTTCTTCAAAGTGGATAATGCAGTTTGTCTGGATTTTACATTTGGTGCACTGCAAACAAAATTGTTTTTCTAATGTGATGCCTCATGTGTGATGATTTACATATAACTACATCTTATTAAATAATTTTAAAAATAAAACAATAATTCATAACAATCATAATAATTTTAGACTGTGCTGTAATTTACTAAATCATCCTTGCTATTTATGCTGTGATGCATCTATGTTCAGGAACTTCATCTCTCCAAATGATACTTCATATTGAAAATGTAAGCAATGTCCTTTAGTGACACCTAATTATATGTGCTTTCGAGATATGATCTGGAGCAAAACTGGAGCAGTATTAATAATTCTGTGTTGCACATATGCTGTGTTGTATAGACAGTGACAAATGAATAATAAAAGACTACTTTCTATTTGCAGGTGTGTGGGGAGGTCATCAAAACTGGATCCACTGTCTGTAGCCCATTTGCCAAGTATAAATATGTCCCGCAGACAAAGCTTTCATTTAGGGTTCCAGATTTACTAAACAGGGCAAACTAGACGTGACCATAAACACACTAATGGGAGTGGAGAGTTCTGCTTATGATCTACTGTCAATGTGCAAATAAAAAACACAGAACAAAGACAATGCAGCTCATTGCCATAATGACTAACACAAATCAGCATAACAAGCAGCCGATGATAATCAGGTGCAGATAATCTATAGACAACAGATGCTGCAAATTAAAAATAATATGGCTCGACAATTTCATATGTTCGGATCTGGCATTTCAAATAAATGAACACGAGTTCGAGAAAATGTGCTCCTTCTACCACCACATGCTCTCTGTTCTCTTCACTGCTTTCTCTAAGCAGAAAATATAGCAGCAAGTTCAACCGTGGTAACGGTGCAAAAACTAGTAAATCGACTTACGCAAACTGAACTCGGAGAAATCAGGTTGGATGATTTATTTAGTTTTAGATTTATTTAGCCACACATTCCAGGACCCACATTCCAGTTTTACGACCAAGACCTCTCCAACTGCACCAGTGGAGAAAGGTTTGCTACATTTTGGTTCCGATCTTGGTGGACTTGGACAAACTAATGTTGAATGACATTAGATAAAGATGCAAGGACAACCGACAGATGTCAGCAATGTTATCCTACCCATGCATTCCAAAACATGAATATTTCCATAACAACGTAAGCCACTTAAAATCAAGAAAGTTATCAACATAACCACAGATACAAATAGAAAGCAAGCACGGCTTTGTTTACAATTCTCTATTTCTGCTTATTCACTATTTTGCCAAAAATATTAGGACACCCTCCAAATCATTGAATTCAGGTGTCCCAATCACTTCCATCGGTTGTATAAAATCAAGCACCTAGGCATGCAGTCGCTTCTACAACCTTTGTAAAAGAATTGGTTGCTCTCAGGAGCTCAGAGAATCCAAGCATGGTAGGTTCACTTTGCTTATAGCAATGCTAACTGTGCAATAAGTCCATTCGTAAAATCTCCTCACTACTAAATATTCCACTGGTTAACTGTTAGTGGTATTATAACAAAGTGGAAGCAATTGGGAACAGCAACTCAGCCACGAAATGGTAGGCCACGTAAAAATCAGAGAACTGGGGTCAGTGCATACTAAGGCGAACTGTCAGGATTCAGACACGAACACAGAGGTAAGTGATGAATATACACTTTTCTTTATTTAAAAGAACAGGTAAGAGTTCAGGTTTTCAGGTGCTCAATGGTGCTTGTGAAGAGGATTCGTGGCAGGAGTTTTCCAGGTGAGTGAATCCTCTTGATAAGGAATTTCGTGACTGTGGATACTTGCACTGACTCTCCGTCTTCCCTCTTCTCAGATCGTCGGTGGGTAGACGAGACCCAGAGAGAACTCCACGTGAGTAGATTCCTTTTGGTGCTTTCAAGGGCGAATTAACCAGTTCAGTAATACTCGCTTGCTTCTCTTTTTAGATCATCCGGAGGAGAACGGGACTCAACACTGGATCCAGGACTCAGGAAACAGGAACCGAGGAGCGGATTCTGGGAACATCGGAACAGGAACACACAGGTTAGTAGATTTCAGGTGAGTATACTTTACGTTCTAGGCAGATGATGATTCGGGGAAGGAAGCAGAGAGAACGGTTGTTGGTCTCTTCCTGTTGGAGGCTTGACGGGGAATGACTGTGAAGCAGGAGTTTTTATGCTGGCTGAGACAATGAGTGCGGATTGGAAACAGGTGCAGGTGATTGGTGACGAGGATTCTGGGAAATGTAGTGCCACTCTATGCGGTAACCGTGACAGTACCCCCCTCTCCGCAGGCGCGACCTCGCCGTATAACATCCAAAGGGGTGGGTGGGTGGGCGACCTGGAGGCTGACGTGGGCATGGTGACGCAGGAACAGGAAGCCTCCAGGGCGGAGCTGGTGACTCGGGGAACTGAGGGTGGACATGGCTGTGGACGTGGCCAGGGCGGAGCAGGCCGCGGACGTGACCAGGGCGGAGCAGGCTGTGGACGTGACCAGGGCAGAGCTGTCTAACCCTCGGGTGTCCATGATGGTGAGGACCCCTTGGGCTTCCAGGGCGGAGCTGTGGGACCCTCGGGCGTCCAGGGCGGAACGTGTGGGACCCTCGGGCGTCCAGGGCGGAACTGTGGGACCCTCGGCGTCCAGGGCGGAACTGTGGGACCCTCGGGCGTCCAGGGCGGAACTGTGGGACCCTCGGGCGTCCAGGGCGGAACTGTGGGACCCTCGGGCGTCCAGGGTGGAGCTGACTGAGGACGTGGCCAAGGCGGAGCAGGACGTGGACAGGGCGAAGTAGGCTGAGGGCTGTGTAGACCCTTCAGGCGGCCACGGTGGTGAAGACCCCTCAGGCGGCCACGGCGGTGAAGACCCTTCAGGAGGCCACGGTGGTGAAGACCCTTCAGGCGGCCACGGCGGTGAATACCCCTCAGGCAGCCACGACGGTGAAGACCCCTCAGGCGGCCCCGGTGGTACTTCCCGGCCTCCGTGGGTCTTTGGCCGGCCATGGCGAAGGCATATAGCCCCCCCCAAAATTTTCTTGGGGAAAAGGACCGGCTCAGGCACGGGAACAGACATCGTTTCAGGAACGGGAACAGCCAACGGCTCTGGAACGGGAACAGAAACAAACATAAATTCAAGGACAGCAGACTCAGGCTCCGGCTCTGGCGGGCAGGCAACGGGCTTCGTCTCTGGCGGGCAGGTAACGGGCTCAGGCTCTGGCGGGCAGGATCAGCGGGCTCTGGCGGCCAGGATCAGCGGGCTCTGGCGCAGGATCAGCGGGCTCTGGCTGCGCAGGATCAGCGGGCTCTGGCGCAGGATCAGCGGGCTCTGGCGCAGGATCAGCGGGGCTCTGGCGCAGGATCAGCGGGCTCTGGCGCAGGATCAGCGGGCTCTGGCGCAGGATCAGCGGGCTCTGGCGCAGGATCAGTGGACTCTGGCTGAGAGGATACTGTGGGTTCGCGATGTTCCTCATCCGTAAAACTCACAGTAATTCTTGAACCACTTGACAAAAGGGCATAATCGATGCATTTCTCTAGGGAAAAATGACTTTTACCCCCAGGCAATTTATATCCCAACGGTTCATTTAAGCCATGACGAAAAATGTCTTTTAATGCTACGTCATTAAAGTCCACTTGGGAGGAGATTTCCAGAAATTCAAAAGCATATTCCTCAACTGATCTGTTACCTTGACGTAGGCAAAGGAGAGCAACCTCTGGATTCATCGTGGCTGGTGATTGTCTGGAACTCACTCTCTTCACTTCTTTCTGTTGTTGGTCAAGCCTTCTGTCAGGATTCAGACGCGAACACAGAGGTAAGTGATGAATATACACTTTTCTTTATTTAAAAGAACAGGTAAGAGTTCAGGTTTTCAGGTGCTCAATGGTGCTTGTGAAGAGGATTCGTGGCAGGAGTTTTCCAGGTGAGTGAATCCTCTTGATAAGGAATTTCGTGACTGTGGATACTTGCACTGACTCTCCGTCTTCCCTCTTCTAGATCGTCGGTGGTAGATCGAGACCCAGAGAGAACTCCACGTGAGTAGATTCCTTTTGGTGCTTTCAAGGGCGAATTAACCAGTTCAGTAATACTCGCTTGCTTCTCTTTTTTAGATCATCCGGAGGAGAACGGGACTCAACACTGGATCCAGGACTCAGGAAACAGGAAACAGGAACCGAGGAGCGGATTCTGGGAACATCGGAACAGGAACACACAGGTTAGTAGATTTCAGGTGAGTATACTTTACGTTCTAGGCAGATGATGATTCGGGAAGGAAGCAGAGAGAACGGTTGTTGGTCTCTTCCTGTTGGAGGCTTGACGGGGAATGACTGTGAAGCAGGAGTTTTTATGCTGGCTGAGACAATGAGTGCGGATTGGAAACAGGTGCAGGTGATTGGTGACGAGGATTCTGGGAAATGTAGTGCCACTCTATGCGGTAACCGTGACACAAACAGTGCGAAGAAGTTTAATGCGAACCAACTTTCTTCAGAGTCAATAGCTACAGATCTCCAAACTTCATGTGGCCTTCAGATTAGTTCAAGAACAGTGCATAGAGAGCTTCATGGATCAGCTGCATCCATGCTTTACATCACCAAGTGCAATGCAAAGCGTGGGATGCAGTGATGTAAAGCATGTCGCCACTGGACTCTAGAGCAGTGGAGATGTGTTCTCTGGAGTGACCCATCACACTTCTCTGTCTGGCAATCTGATGGACAAGTCTGGGTTTGGCAGTTGGCAGGAGAACGGTACTTGCCTGACTGCAATGTGCCAAGTGTAAAGTTTGGTGGAGGAGGGTGTGATGTGGGTTTTGGCCCCTGTTGTAGAAATTTTAATAGATAAGATTAATTATATTCACTAACATAATTAAAGTTCTGATTTTATATTTCTGAAATGTGATAAAATCTAACATACTTCCACTTCTTTGTCTCAAGGTGACTAAACTTTCCATTCTAGATCTAACAATAAAACAAGATAAATCTTAGTTCCTTTTATTTATGATGTAGCCATCCTAATATGAACTTTCAATATGAACTAACCATCTAACAAACTTTTGACTCAATGTGGCCTTTGTAGAGTCTGGACCAATCAGGCACACACTAATTATTAATATTCATTATATTTAATGAATATAAGGCCACATCCACACAAAGCCAGAGCTTTCCCTATCCGATGTTTTTTTTCCCTTGTTTAAAAAAAAAAAGTCTGTAAACACGGCGGTGTCTCGAAAAATATCAGCGTACACATGAAACCACTGAAACGGACTCAAAACGATGTAGTATACATCCCATGTGCGAGAATTGTGTTATTTTTCTACTACTTCTCGTCTCAGGCCCAGCAGGAAGAAAAGGAATAGTCGAATAAAGTCGTTATTTTTGTTTTAAAAAATATTCCTGACGCTTGATAAACTTAAAGTTGAGCCACTGTAGTCACATGGAATATTTAAACATTATCTTCAATGACTTTCTAGGCCATTTCGATCCCTTAGGAGCCTATGTAGCAGTGATCCACCTCTCAAATTTAATCAAAAATATCTTCATTTGTGTTCAGAAGATGAACGAAGGTCTTATGGGGTTGGTACAGCATGGGGTGAGTAATTAATGACTTAATTTTCATTTTTGGGAGAACTAACCCTTTAAGACTGCGCAGCAAGAACAAGTAAGTTAGAATTATTAGCACCCAGCCGACATCAATGTGGAGACGTGCTAGGGTATAGGATAGGATTAGTACCCATCCGACATCGATGTGGAGATGCGCTAGGGTATAAGTATAAGACTTGGACGACTAGAGTATTATTGGTAGGATAGTTAGGTTCAGGGAAAATCCATTACACCCCTTTAGTTCCAGTGAAAGGAACTCTTAATGCTTCAGCACACCAAGACATTTTGGACAATTTCATGCTCCCAACTTTGTGGGAACAGTTTGGAGATTCCTGTTCCAACGTGAATATGCACCAGTGCACAAAGCAAGGTCCATAAAAACATGGATGAGCGAGTTTAGTGTTTGGTGTTTTCCCATGACAATAATTTTTATCTACTGGCCCCCAGACCAAACACTATTTATTTAAGAATTGCATGCTCTTCTTACAACAATGTGCAGTACTGCTGCCAACATTATAATACTTGGAGATCGTAATGTTCATCCAGCAAAGCTGACTGCAATCCGATAGAACACCTTTGGGATGAATTCAGAGTGGATACTCTAATTCACTCTAATGGACTCTAATGGAAGCCAGGTCTTCTTGTCCAACATCACTGCCTGATCTATCAAATGCACTTCTAGAAGAATGGTCAAAATTTCCCATAAACACACTTCTAAACCTTGTGGAAAGCCTTCTCAGAAGAGTTGAAGCTGTTATAGCTGCAAAGGGTGGGCCAACTCCATACTGTATTAAACCATACGGATTAAGAATGGGATGTCATTAAATTTCATGGCAGACGTCCCAAAACTTTGGCAATATAGGCTAGCGTATCTCGTATTCCCTTGTTTCGGATTCTCCTTTTAAATGACGAATAAAGACTATTGGTGCGTGCTGATACAGTTAATTCCTTATACGCAGGTGCAGAACGTACATGCCAGTTTGCAGTCAGCTGTAGTCTGTGCTATGTGTTCAAGCGTAGCTTCTTAGTCCAGACACAGCCAACGCAAGGCGACAACACTGTCTGTTTTCTTACTTGTTAGTTCTTTGAAGTCGGCTTGGTGTGATGCACACATTTCTGCATATTTCACATTCACATTCATATTTCTGCAACTCAAATCCCTTAAGCAAGTTTCATTAATTAGGTCAGGTGGAACCACTTCACTTATACCATGATGTATTTTGTTACATCCAAAGATGAACAGTGTCTACGCTGACATTAGTCTCTGTCTGAATTACTCTTATCCCGAGGTTAACAAATGTCTCGTTTCCATTGTGTGGTACAGTACAGTACGATTCGGGGTGGTAAACCTTCATCCGGCTTGCATTTCCACCGCCAACAGTACCCTTCCTTGGTAGGCGTGGTGTATGCCAGAAAGTTGTGATCGATGTCATTCTCATGCAAAGAAGAAAGCGACAGAGTAAACAACACTGGAGGTCATACAGTAGATCTTATTCTTGCTTCTCGGCATGTGACTATTTAAAAAAAATGTTGCCTCTTGTGCACACAATTCTCTGCCAACAAATCAGCGTTCTGCAGTGAGTCTAGCTCCACTCTTTAGGTACCGGACTACTGTGCTTGGTACCCCAACAGAAGGGTCCTGAAAAAGTGGTGTGGTATGGTAAGGTTTCGGTATTTTGGTACCATTCAAAACTTCAGACAATCGAAAATGTAAATAATTGCAAACTTTACTGTACTGTACGGTACCGTACCGCTCGATGGCCCAGAGAATACCACAACACAATTATTTTTGGTCCGCAAAGACCTAATCTACTAATTGGCAACATTCGTAACTACAAAATTGCAGGTCTGTAATTTCATCACCATCAAATTACCAAGTAAATATGTATAGATTTGATTTATTTCCACTTTTTCCTTCAGTAATGCTGTCCTCCACCTTTTCATTTCTTCCTTGTTACAAATACTTGCATTACTGTGACATTTTGAAAAGCCTTTTATTGTTATTTTTGTTGTTGTTCTCTCTAGTTTGAAATCATCAGTGAACTAAACACCTTAAACTAAAACTTGCTAACTAAAAAAAGGATCTGGCACAACACTTGAAATAATTATTAGTATTACAAGTGCCGTATCAAACCCAATCACGCATACCATCGCTTGAGCATAATAGATAAGCATTGACACACCAACACATCCCTGATATAAAAAGTACTGTGACTTACCATTGTTGTCAGGTGTCATGCTAACAGTCACTGAGGTATGCGGGAAAATGCTGAGAGTGTCACGGTTCATCCCATCACGCTGAAATGTGTTACCCTGAAAATAGATCCCATGGATATCCACCTCTGTGCCCAAGCCAAGTGTGTGCCACACAACATGTTCCCCGTTACACAAATCCAGACCAAACAGGTTTCCATACATGTAGCCATTTACCGCTGAGAAGAAACACAAACATTCTTAATTATAATACTGCCAGGAAATAAACTTGTGTATTCCCAAAGTGAGGAAGTAAATGTACATGATTGTGTGATTAAACTCACACAAACACATATATGCATACCATGCATCTTATTACTCTCCTGAAACTCTTTATTATCTGGATCTGAATCACCACTGCCAAACTTTTTAATGTTCTCATCCAGGTACCAACTTTCATTCTCATCCATCACAGAGAATAGCAGGAAAAACTCATGCTGGATTTTGTCAGCACGCTTACATAACATGGAAACACACACAAAATATATGGGTTATTATATTCACCTGTATAGTCTGAAAAGCAACAGATGCATTGAATATACAGTATGGCACATTCCACGAACAAGGACACTTGTTTGGTGTCCAATGATTTTTTTAAAGCATAATCTGATTTTTTGAAATTGTTATTGAACCTAATTGTTCTAGTATGAAAAGTAGATGGTTTCAAACACATCCAATATCTGTATCATAGCCATTAAAGCTAAATGACCAATGTAACAGAATATCCCACATTAGCTGTATCGTGCACAACCCGTTATGATTTTCTGCTTTGCTAAAACACACAATTAAATGTGACTTTTAAATTTTTAAACAAACTACAGCGTTGACGGCATCCTTCAAACAATCAAACCTATACTGTAAGAAAAATGATCTAATAAAGATATTACTTTTAATGTATGGAAATATAGGTTTATTATAACAACACACCAACATTTATCCCAAAACCTGATAGCCCCAACTGAGTGACTGATTCATTTAGGCTAGGTTTCGCAAACCTGTTACCCACAAAAATAAAACAGCTTGTATAAAACTAATCTGTCTTGAGTTTGACAATAAATCACCCCCTTTCACTGACCATTTGCTAAAAAAAGGAAAAATTCCTTACTTTTTCAAGAGTATATTTGTGGAAAGTACCATATTGTCTGTATTGGCCTACAGTATGAGAGTTAGTTACCTGATGCAAACTTCCATCAAGAACACCTTTTTTGCACACTTGAATGGGCCCAAATAAACCAGAGTTAGTGTCACGAACAGGATCAACAGCGGAATAGTACAAGTATGAAAGACAAGGTGGATCATCGTCAGAGGGACCTTCGATTACTCTCCAGTGATAGATGAACTGTTTACCAGGAGCCACAGAGGCGCCAACTTTCTGAGTACCTGTGGAGGACACAATCATTTCCCTTCTTAATTTATGCTATGTCTTTTTAATATTTTAGCCAAATATTATGCAATGTGTGTGTATTACACTGTTGTTCTTTGTGTTGAGTTTCAAAAGGAAATTCCCAACAAATGGCTAAAGCAATGGTAAGAATTTTACCAAAGGCCTTTTTTTTGGATGAATGCCCCTCTACTTTGCTCTTAGCACCTCAGTTGAGAACCCCTAGCTTGAAGGTCTTCACGATTATCTGTGTGTATATGACTTGTGTATATACACCTGTAGCTGTTTATGACTTACCATCCTGATACTTTGCTCCTTCATAGGCCTTCTCATAATGCAAACCATGCGGCTGAATGCTGTAGTCATGTGTAGCTTTATTGAGGAATGTCACAATGATAACATCACCAGTCTCTGCTCTGATGACAGGACCTAGGGTGGGGGTGGGTGGAAATAACTGATCACTTACCATCTCACGACAGAATGTTTAAACTATATTAATATAACTGTGCTTTATGAAACTGAAAAACACTCATGCATCATAGCATGGCACCAGCTAACTCTTTTACATCAATTTTAAAGTCAGCAAGAAATCAAAATTTACCACATTTTCTTTATTGAAGTACCTGGTCTTATGGTTAACAATTGCTAAATGGCTAAAAATTAGCTAAGGCTAAGTGAGATGGCTAAAAGTTAACCATCTGACTCACAAAAAACATCACAATGTGGCAAAGTAAGTAACGTTAATTTCATGCATGTCACTGATCAAAAACTCTTCAGTGTTAATAAATATATAAGACAAATCTAAGGATTTTACCCAGAATTCCAAGATGCTCATCTGAGCCCACAATATGTTTTTTTGTAGTAAATGTTTCATCAGTGTATGAGATGTATCTGGCCTTGCGTAAGTTCCACCCAGTTTACCACCATCATGACTGAAGTATGGCTCAGAGTCGCTGCAGGAAAAGAAAGACATTTACACGCCAATTTAATGACAACATTAACACTTATATCACATAAAAATAAATGCAAAATTAAACTTTAAATATGTTAATATCAGGTAGGAACAATGACATCTTTGAATCTTTGTGTACCTTCAAAAACAAGGTCAATCCATATATATTAAAGGCCCACTGAAGTGCAGCTTTGTTTGATGCGTCAATGTAATTTCCACTGAAACAGGAAGCTAAGGCGGGACATATTGAATGGCTCCTCGCCCTTTTCAAATAGCCAATAGCATAATAACTGCAATTCATACTTGAAAGAACCATGGAAGCGAATTCGAGCGCTGATGATACATCTGATTCAATAGTAGAGGTGTGAATATATTCTAATTCTTAACCAACATACAGTTGGAAGACAGGCTGAAACAGAGCATTCGATCAGCCGAACACACTTTGATGCGTGGTTGCTTTGGCCAGGTGGTATTTATAGCACAGCTTTAGATTCTAGAGAGCATTTGATTGGACAGAAGATGTGAAGAGAAGCTTAAGTCCTCTGTGATGTTTTTAAAGGGTAACTAAACCCTAAACCAATTTTTTTAGTTAATGATCTTGTAAGAACGGGGCTTTATCAGTACTGATCATTGATTCGAGTAACTTTTTTGACATTTGGGTATAAAGTGTTTTAATTCTACAATATAGGGTGTAAAAACGTCTGAGTGCTGCCCTCTTCAGTTTGAACGGTGGCTACTGAAGTTGAATTTTCCTATTGGATGTTTGTTGTTCTTCGTGACGTACGTGGGTAAGCAGATTCCTGCTCACCACGCCCTTGGAATAGAGCTACCACGCCCTCGGCAGTTTAAAAGTCATCTTGTTTTGTCAAAACCACTGCCAATTACGGAATACTGAAAACGATCAGGATAGAGTATTGTAGCATCTATTTAGCATAGAATTTAGATTATTTTGTGTAGCCTAGTTCAGTTCGTAGCATAGTACAATTAGGATAGCTTCAAGTTAGCGTAGATTAATCTGTGTTTAGTACAGTGGTCAGGATGGTAACGGAATAGAGGTGGACATGGGCTTCTCCACACAGCTCCACACTCAGTGCCAAACACTGCTCCTCCTGCATGGACTCCACCACCGCAGCGGTGTGATGATCATGTATCTTTTAATCACAATTTATGGTTAGGCTAAAGTTAATCCTCTGGGGTTCGACAAACGCGCGGTGCATTTTGCTGGATTTTTTCACATAGCAGCAAAATATCAATATAAATATATGCCTACAGAGCGCGCTTTTGACATCAACTCGACAAAACTCATCATTAAGACCGCAGTTTGAGCCAGCGGCTGGAAGTGATATGGCCCTGTATCCACAGACAGTTCACCCTCCTCCACGTCAGGTGAAGGTGTGGAGAAAAGTCCTCGAACTTAAAATGACCGCTCTGTTGCAAAGCTACTTGAGTCGCTCTCCATTTTAGAGTCTGACAGCAGCTGTCACTGCGGGTCTCAGGTGCACGCCCCCCGCTCAGCCCCGCCTTCGGTTCGTCCCCTCCATCTCCGCTCGAGGTCTGCCCATTTGTTCAGCATTTTTCAAATTTTGCCAGTGGGTGGACTGGCTCTGACCAGGGGTTTAGTTACCCTTAAAATCATTTGTATTTTAGTGGAAGTGAGAGACTGTAGGTTTTGAATCCTTATATCTCCTAAATGTGAATTTTGTCATTGGTTTGGAACACACCAGCTTATTCATAACCTTAAGGCTAACATATTCATACTAAAAGCTACTTTAAGGTAAAGCAAATACACCAAGATTAGACTTTTATCTTAACTTTAAAATCCAGTGTACTGTTGAACAGATTACACCAAATTGATCTGTTAGAATGGGTCTAAATTACATCAACTTCATATCAGTGGTGAACTCTGAGGGCCTGTGTAACAGTAACTCACTCACTCACTGAACAAATACATGTTTTCTTATTCCCTTTCTCATTCATCATTAATTGTATGTCTTAAATGGTGATCTACTCCCAAATCTTTCTGTTTGCAACATTGTCTGTGTTCAAATTAATAGTGGCAAACGTTTATCCAATCAGAATTTATTCCCTGACATATACTAATTTCAGATGGTCAGATTCATCCTCCTATCATGTTTTTACCTGATAGGTGTAATCTTTCAAATATATAATTGCCAAGCCTTTGTAGTGGGTCTTGCGTTACTCAATCATGCATTACGTGTCTCCAAATCTGTTTCTACCTGTCTGGTGTAGTAAGCGATTCATTTTCCATGAAGTTCATTCCTTTAGGGGCGTAGTTCCAATCCACTTCTTCAGCAGCAATGTAGAAACGTTTCTCAGTGCCAGGGGCTTGTGCCGGAGAGGTCGCTGACCCACAAGTCGAGACCTCATAGAATCCCTGCATACCTGCTGCTCACAAGAAGAGACCATAAAAAAGAGAGAGATTCAGACAGCTTGCAAATTAAAGGGTTAGTTCACCCAAAAATGAAAATTAAGTCATTAATTACTCACCCCATGCTGTACCAACCCCGTAAGACCTTCGTTCATCTTCGGAACACAAATAAAGATATTTTTGATTAAATCTGAGAGCTGGATGACTCCTCCATAGACTGCCTAAGGGACTGGCTCTTGACGGCCCATGTAGAGTCATTAAAGAAAATGTTTAAATATTCTATGTGCCTACAGTGGCTCAATTATAAGTTTATCAAGCGACAAGACAAATTTTTGTGCGAAAAAACGTAAATAACGACTTTATTCGACTATTCCATTACTTCCTTATGGGCGCATGCGCGAGAACTGAGATGACGGTTCTTCTTCGACTACTTCTTGTTACCGGCTGCTCACCGCTTAGGAAGTATTACCGCCACCTACCGTATAAGATGATGACCCGAACCCATATATATAAGGCGCTCCGGATTATAAGGCACACTGTCGTTTTTTGAGAAGATTAAAGGCTTTTAAGTGTGCCTTATAGTGCGGAAAATACGGTAATTGAAAAGCGTATGTACAGGGCAGATCTTCCTCTGCTTGTAAACAGAAAGTTTTGCGCTTCCAGCTATTTCAGCCATAGACTGTAAAGATATCAGCACGTCATCTTATATGGTCAGGGGCGGTAATACTCCTAAGCGGTGAGCAGCCGGTAACAAGAAGTAGTCGAAGAAGAACGTCATCATCTCAGTTCTCGCGCATGCGCCCATAAGGAAGTAATGGAATAGTCGAATAAATTCGTTATTTATGTTTTTTTCGCACAAAAAGTAGTCTCGTCGCTTGATAAACTTATAATTGAGCCACTGTAGGCACCTGGAATATTTAAACATTTTCTTTAATGTCTTTATGGGCCGTCAAGAGCCAGTCCCTTAGGCAGTCTATGAAGGAGTGATCCAGCTCTCAAATTAAATCAAAAATATCTTAATCTGTGTTCCGAAGATGAACGAAGGTCTTACGGGGTTGGTACAGCATGGGGTGAGTAATTAATGACTTAATTTTCATTTTTGGGTGAACTAACCCTTTAAACTTCACTTGCTTTCTTAAATGTTTTAAAGGTGAAGTATGTAGTTTCTGTGACACTGATGGCACCTATTGGAATCACAAAAATAAATCATATTTTGCAAATGACTCTTTTGCATGTCGCACCTCCTCCAACTCAAACATCACAATCACAGCTCTTCTGGTTGCTTATAAATATATGACTCAACACTGGACAAGTCAAAGTAAACGTTACAAACTGGAATATTTGTCTTTCTGAATGGGTGCATGATGATGCTGTATTGAATGACCTATTACATCTTTAATAGGTCTAAATGCAGTGAAATTTGGCTTGCACTCCTGTAACCGAAACTGAATCTTTTGTCCTATTGTCCCACACCAGGGCTTTCGTTCAGCCCCGACAAAACATTGCACAACGTTTTTGAAACAGAAACGGTAATGCGTTGAACACACTGTTCTGATGACGCAAGAGTTGCAACTATGCAGATGAGAAGGCCATTCTTTGTGAAGAATTTTCGGAGCATGATGAAGTCGGTATAAATATGTGTTTAATGCTACAAATATGCCCGATGTTACAGTTACTGCACTTGCTGCCCAGAACACAAGAGAACATCCCAATCGATTGAAGGGATTTGTGGAAACTGAAATGGAAGCACACAACTTACCTAATTCAGACTAAAACACATCTATTTTGCCTCACATACTGACTTTATTTGTAGTTCACATTGTTTTAATACCCTTTATTTTCTTTCTTACTTTTAGGAAAAGCACTTAATTACCATTATTTTCTATACCAAATGTCATACACTTGCAATGAAGCTAAAATATAAACAACTACATCATTGTTGATATCCTATATTTTTACAATAAAACGACAAACATATCTTCTAATATCCTCAGTTGTTGCGCATAGCGAGCTGCATCAGACACATTTGTAAATTACTTTCCTTGAAACCATTGTGCGAGTTCACTTTAATACCGCATGCTTTATATACATGTTGCTGCTGATTGGACTGCAGTTCTGACACACCCACCAAACAAGAGAAAACGTATCTCAAACACTTTTGCATACCGGTGCACGCCGTTTCCAGAAAACATGACATTCAACTTGGAAACGCACCATTTTGAACTTGAACGTGCCCCAGCTAAACACCCTCTGGCTCCCCCTGCTACAGTTAGACACGTCTAAACTCTCACTATTGCTTGAGCTGAAAACTGACGGATCTGAGCGGACTGTCTGAATGTTTAGATGGTGCCTGAGAGGATCCATGTTTACACTTTTGGGGAGAAAAAGCCAACTTGCAGGGATAAGTTCAAACACTGAATTTATTCATGAAGAAGATAAGAGAGTTTACTCTCTGAAAACTCTGAAAACTAATGAAATTTGCAATTATTGTGTAAGTCACATTCTTGGATTCAAAGTTGTTATGACACAAACACAATAATACATTTTCTTTTACAGTGTAGCAATCAAAATTATAAACAGACACTGACTTAATCTTCTTCAAGTAACTAAAACCATGTGTCAACAACATGCGATTGCCAGAAAGATAAAACAAGAGTCAGCAAGAAAAAAAGGCAGCAAAAATGCACTATATCACTCATAATCATCAAAGCAAAACCAAAATTGATCATACACTGCTTCCAAGAGCAGGAACACACATAGGCTTTAACCACAGAGATGACAGAGAGACAGTAGAACACTTACCTTTAATATGATCGTTGACTTGGCAACTTAACAACCATTTTCCAGGTGTTCTCGGGATCATTGTTGCGGTGACAAAAGTTGCAGGAAACAGACTAAGAACATCTGTGCGGTGCATGCGATCCATAAGGGTGTGTCCATGGAAATAAGCGGAATGAATGTCCACTTCATTACCAATGCCAAATAGATGCCAAGATACAGGACGCCCAACACACACTTTCAGTGAAGGCAAATTGCCATACACATATCCATTGATTGCTAATGGGAAATTACAAAAAGGGACATTGAAGGAAAAAAGGATTTGAGATTACACAAGGTTTAAAAATAACAATAATTCTGCATATTATTCACTCAAATAATAACATTTGATCCTTAGAAATTAAAATCACAAACAACTGCAATGGAATGTTAGAGTGCAGCCAACTTTGGATAGAAACTAAACTTTGCTGAACGCTTTTGTTTCAAAGTGGAACAGATACAGAAGGTACTTTCCAGGAAAATGTGTCATCAGCTAAAATTACATCTTGGAATTTTATGTGCTTACTTCAATATAATCGAATACTCTAGCTAACAGACAAGGGTGGCTGGAACAATTTAATACTAAAGATTTAAATGTAAAGATTTAAAGGAGTAGTTCACTTTAAAAGAAAAAAAAACTTTTGCTGATAATTTACTCACCCCCATGTCATCCAAGATGTCCATGTCTTTCTTGCTTCAGTCGAAAAGAAATTAAGGTTTTTGATGAAAACATTCCAGGATTTTCTCCATATAAAGGACTTAATTGGGAACCAAACGGTTCAAGGTACAAATGGGAGTTTCAGTGCAAACCGCAAACTGTTCAAAGGGCTTTAATCGACACCAGACGATGAATAAGGGTC
Organism: Hybognathus amarus; assembly: GCA_030378365.1. Lineage (NCBI taxonomy): Eukaryota > Metazoa > Chordata > Actinopteri > Cypriniformes > Leuciscidae > Hybognathus > Hybognathus amarus. The sequence goes on along the minus strand of JAQIUQ010000305.1, from coordinate 469,131 downwards.
TTATCTAGGACCCTTCGAGTAATGACTCGAAAAAAGATTTGTTCATTTTGATGAACGAGTTTGAACAGGAGAGTCACGAACACTCATCACAGAACAGCGCAAAGCAAGCATTTGTGCTTATAAAACTTAAACTTTTTCATTTATTTTTGAAATGACCGAATCGTTTCGCTTGATAAGACCCTTATTCATCGTCTGGTGTCGTTTAAAGCGCTTTGAAGCTGCACTGAAACTGTCTTTTGGACCTTGAACCGTTTGGTTCCCATTGAAGTCCATTATATGGAGAAAATCCTGGAATGTTTTCATCAAAAACCTTAATTTCTTTTCGACTGAAGAAAGAAAGACATGGACATCTTGGATGACATGGGGGTGAGTAATTATCAGCAAAAGTTTTTTTTTTTTTAAGTGAACTACTCCTTTAAAGATGAATCTCTTATTTTTAACTGATTATCGGCCACAAGGCAATGTAAGCCTCTTTGGGCCCTATTTTGAAAATCTGAAACGCAAGTGTCAAAGCGCAAAGCGCAATTAACTTTGTGGGCGGATCCCGGCGCTGTTGCTATTTTCCCGGCGGGATAAATGCCTCTTGCGCCTGGCGCAAATCTAAAGGGGTTGGTCTGGAGTAGCTTCATTATTCATAGGTGTGGTTTGGGCGTAACTGAAATAAACCAATAAGAGCGTCATATCACATTCCCTTTAAGATCGTGATGAACGAGATGCGACTTGTTCCGTGGCGCAATTCTATTTTAACGGCGCATTTACCAGGCGCGTTTCAGCATCGGTTCACAGCCGAGTAGAAGGATGTTCTCGTCAGGGCCGTGAAAGAAAGAGAAGGGACACTGGGGATGGGACAAACCCACCCAAATTAGCTTCGGGTTAAACATGCATATAATAATTTGGGTAAATGTGTAAGCTTTATGCCTGTTTTTCCCATCATCATGGACACAACAATGATTTCCCTCATGTTTATATATTTTTCCATATAATAATGTATCATTTGCAAAAAGTAAAATGCATCTGTGTTGATGAGAGAATCATCTACAGTGTATGCGCGTTGTTCACACTCTGTATTATGGCCAAGCATGCACGCTTAAAATAGCATCTGAATGTACGCGCAACGCGCCACTGACTTTAGACCAGGTTTTTTCTGGTCATTGGCGCAAGTGTTTTCTGGAACTGCAAAATAGCACCAGGGATTGTTTGCGCCGACACACGCCTCCTTTTGCGCCAACCCGCCCAGGAAGCGCAAGTTCATTTGTTAGTTTACCGACGTGCGTCTGTGGAGGAAAAAAGCCCGCTTTGCGAGAGTGCAAAATAGGAATGATAAATGCATCAGTGTATAAAGTCATTTGCGCCGGGTGCAAGATAGAGCCCTATGAGTTAAAACTGTCCACCAAACGCAAAAATCGAATTGTTTAAGCTGATTTAAATTAAAAAAAAAATTCTAGGATAAAAATAACATTCCTCAATAGAACACAAGGAGCAAAACCCAAATTGTTATGCAGTAATAAAGTTCAAGTTCAACTTTGAGACTTACAGTGCATAAGGTTAGACTTCTCGGAAATCCTCATCTGTGTCTTCCATAAGTTTTTTTGTTTTATCTGGGTCAGAGCAAAATCTTTTAACATTGTCCTCCAAGTACCAGCTTAAGTTCTCATCCACCACACTGAACATTAAAATGAAATCTTCATCCACATCAGAGCGCTTATTGCCAGATTTCAGAGTGCCTGAGATAAAAAGAGGAGACAAAACATAAGGAAAAGACTGAAATGTGATATAAAGAGTACACACAGTGAGAACTGAATTGGGAGGGAGAAGTGTAAATGTTCAAGTAGTTGGTACTGTGAGATACTGTACAATCTTCTGTGGGTTTTTTAACTGTGAGACACTGATTCCATGCATGAACAGTTTATCAGGAGTTGTGTGAACCTTTCTTGCAGGTGAGCAGAGCTCCGATAAGCCCTGATGCGATGTCTTTAGGTGCGTCTCCGTGTGAGTGGTACACCCAGGTGAGACAGCTGGCATCTGCTTCAGTAGGGCCGTACTCTGGCTTGACCTCCCAGGTGTACGTCCAGCCCTGACCTGGAGCCACCGCATCATCACCCTTATCATGACCAGAGGTGCCATCGGGATACAGCGCTCCTAAAGAGTCGTGAATTGAAGTAAAAGCAAATGAGATTATCCAATTTGATTTACTCAATGATTCCTATTGTGAATTAACAATAGGGGACATTTAATGTAAGCAAGATTTTCCTTGTTCTTTTAATGTAAAATGTTAAATAAACCGCAACTTTCTCCGCAGTCCACCCAGACTTTCAATGGGAGCTAGGATTATGCTATATAGATCACATAGAAATATTCACAGCACTGATAAAACCCTGACTACAAAAGTTTGCGTAATAATGTCTATTCAGCATTAAGAAACTTACTTCACAGTCATGGAGAAATAATAAGACACTGTAAAGTTGTACTTAAAGGGACATTCCATCCATTTGCATTAGGCTTTCCATTGTTAGAAACCCAGTCATACTATTGAATGGTCGTGCAACACTCTCTCATTTTCCCCTGAGACGAGAGAAATCTGCTGTTTACCTTTTCACTTCCTCCTACAATGACGCAAAAATCCTAATTTTACGTCATTGTCAGAGGAAGTGTATGAGGGGGGATTTCTGTAAGACTACAAGCTAGGGCTGGGCGATATGGCTGAAAACTTTATCCAGATATCAGTGTTTCATATCGGTCGATATCGATAATTATTGATTTTTTATGACCCATTTAAAATAAGGACCAGGAGAAAAAATCTATTACAATTAAACATTTTTATTTTTTAAACTTAACCTTCCTCTGATTATAATCCCAAGACAGAAATGTCAACACAACCATGGAAAACTCAAATAATTAAAAACGAGGCTGAATCCAGCTTCTTATTCGCAGCTTCTTATTGGTGGAACGGATAGCGTCAATAAGAAGCTGCGAATAAGAAGCTGGATTCAGCCTCGTAATGTACACAGAAGTCACGGTTCGGTTCAGACATCACGGTTCGGTACTATTTTGGTACAATGGAGTGGAAAGCAAAACAGAAATATAGAAGGCATTTTTATAAATGTCTTAAGCCTTGTATTTTGTAAATAAGTTTTATTAATAAAGACATGTAACCAGTTTATCTATAGTGCACTGATAATAGTTTTATGTAATTAGTTTATTAAATTAATAAAAAGACCTTGAGATATGTTTTGTAATTGTACCTGAATTAATTTACTAATTAGCTATATTTCAGACCAATATATTTGTTTTCCTTAATTTGAATTAACCCATTATTCTCATCAGAATTATAGATTTCTGTATTAAAAAATACTACCAACACATTTTATTCTCTTTTTAATGTGTAACTTAAAAATAAACAGATTAGTGCTCTGTTTTGAGGACAAGAAATGGAAACCAATGCGGTTTGATGATGACTGTCAGAGACTATTTTTGTGACATTCCAAAAGATGGAACACACAAACTGTTTTAAAAATGGGTTGGATATAATTTTCTTTTAAAACAGTGTGTGTGTGTGTGTGTGTGTGACAGTTGTAGGTCACAGTTTGACAAGAAGTACAGTGTGACAAAAGCACAATGTGTGTTTTATTGCGAGTATAGGCCTACACAATTATAAGTAAACACTTTGCAGACTGAATGATGTCCTGTATTAACTAAATGACAGCGTTTGTTTTTATGTCTCCACTGTTTGATTGCACTCGCATTGCGTGTCTGTCTCTATCTCTCACACACACAAAAGTTAGAGAACGCACGTGCTTACTCTCTCGCACGCATACTCCAGCTGACTCCAGCATTACAATCTTGACATCGCAGCCTGTTCATTATGCTGTGTTCACATGCAACGCAAATAGAGCGAATTATCCAATAATGTCTCACAATTCTAGCCTGCACGGCATGCAGATGAAGGGCACTCAATCGAAAATGGCGCAAATCAAACTGACACCGTTACATGATTGCCTGTTCACGCGTCACTCCCCACGTCGCTAGGTTACCAGAGAGTGCGTGCCTTTGTTAATGCAACCAAACTTGCTTCGCAACCTGTGATTTCTTCCGGCGAAGAAAAAAAATATCCAACGTTATGTCGAACACATTTTTTACTGATATCGAATCACGTGTCTATCGCGATACATATCGTTTTCGTTTATCGCCCAGCCCTATTCTCATCCCCAGGCGTCATGTACGACGCTTTTGCCAAAGCGTTGACATCCAACACACATGGCACCCTTTAGCGTCAAATGGAGACGCAGATATATATGGGGCAGAAGGCGCCTCCTAGTGGTCTAACCCTAACCCTACCCAGACCTAAACCTACCATAACCGAAACGTCTCATTTGATGCTAAAGGGTGCCATGTGTGTTGGATGTCTACGCTTTGGCAAAAGTGTCGTATATGACGCCTTGGGATGAGAATGTGTTGGTCTGGATCAATGATCTGATGAGCAGCATCATCACGGAGAGCTTCTTCGCCCTTGTGTTGCTACCACATTAATGACAAGCAAGACACTGTGAAGCATGTATATGTGTCTGTGCTATAACATCTAGATTTGAACATTTTAGTCCCAAAACAAAATGAGATAATATTTTGTTTGAAAACTGTAACAAAACAAAGAACATGAAAGAAGGATTATTTTATAACAGGGTCACTGCGGACTGAATCCAGTTCACGCATACATGTCTGTGTGTGTGTGTGAATGTCAGATGGATGAATGGATATTAGATGCAGTTCAGAGTAGGATCAAGTTTCTCTCTGTGAAAAGAATGTGTTCATTTGGTCTCATTTCAACCAGATGATCCCACAATATCTGCACGGATCTCAAGCCATCTGGTGGACATCTCATCACGGAAGAAGAAACATCACCCGCAACTCAACCTGGCAATAGACTGAGCTTCTGCAGTCCTCCCTGCCAATCCATCTACAACACGACTTCGCCATCCAGCAAGATTCATCATCAATCACCACATCAAGGTCAGTCAGAAATCTTTGAGTAATATTTGATGTCCAGCTGAACTTCACATACCACATTACAAAGACATCTCAATCACTGCCCAACTAACTGAGCATGCAACACAACTTCTCGTCCAGGCCCTGGTCATATCAAGAGTAATCCTGCAATGCTCTTCTGACTGGACTTCCATCATGTGCAACTAAACCTCTACAAATGATTTCGTTGGGTTTTAGATTTCTCCAAAAGAGGCAACGTGTGCCCATCACAGAAAGCCAAAAAATCACTCTCCAGAACATTCTCATTCACGGTCCCAAGCTGGTGGAATGATCTCCCCATACCCGTCCGGAAAGCCGAATCACGGAAGAGATGAGTTTCGGCTGTCTTTTGAAATATATCCTTTCCTTTTCCTTTAAATCCTCACTTGTCTTCGCTTATGCTACTCTGAGCAGTGCCTGAACATTGTACTTTGAGCACTTTATGCATTGTTTTTGCCTCTTCACGATGACTCGCTTGGTCTGCTAAATGATTAAATGTAAATGTAATACAAAATAATCAATATAGTTTGTGTGTTTTAACATGTGTGTGCGTTTAGGTAGTGTGTATATGCATGTATCCACACATGCAGACGTCCAAGGGCTCGATGTTTGCAAGCACACATGCACGCACATGTGTACATTAACATAATGAACATGCAAATTTGTTCTCCTATTTTCAGTCTCTCCCATTCACTTTCAAGTGTAACTCTGTGACATTTTGTAAAAAATATTTTTTTAAGCAAACTTGATGGAGAAAAATTAAAGTAGACTAGTGTGATCAACAGTGCCACTTTTCTTCATATTTTATTTAAAATTTCCAAAATTATTGAAAAAAAAATTTTTACTCAAAAAATTAAGATACTCTCAAATAAATGAGTCCTACCGATGAAACAGATCCAAACAGAAATATAAAACCAGTCCTAATTAATAATAAAACAAGTTTACAAAAAGATTTAATCCAAAATTGGGTGATAATATAGCATAAAAATTGATTTATAAGCTATTTTTTATAGGCCAGTCATTTTTGCCCGGGAACATCAATGTGTTAGGGTTTAGAACTACAAGGGTTAATTAACTTGGTAAATCATTAAAAAGTTTAGATCTACATGTTGTTGTTTTGTTTTATATATTCAATATCTTAGCACATATTTTAACAGTGTATTATTTCAGATATAAAAGTGGTTGCTTTTAAAGATTCAAAGTCATTTCTTTGTGTTGGCCCTTTGACCTGCTCAGTAAAAACTTGCATTTTGACACTTTGCTGCATACTTTTTATTTTTATTGTTTATTGCTCTGTTATTGATTTATGGGATGTGTGTCAAGAGACTCTCAATCGCTGTCCTGACTCATAGACAAACAAAGACAAGACAGCAAGATAAACAGAAGGAAATGGCTCAATGAAGAATAAATAAGGGAACTGATAAAGAGAGATATGTTCCGACCTTCTGAATCCTTCTTATAGAAGACTCCATGTGGGTGAAGGGGATAAGCTCTGCTGGCGAAGTTCTTCAGATGCACCTCCACGACATCATCGACCTCAGCCCGTAAAATAGGTCCAAGGAAGCCAGCAGCCACGCAGGTTTAGGTATTTCTTGGGAATAAGAGTCATCGGTGTACTGTCTGTACACAGCCTTTTTGTAAACTCTTCCTATTTTGGTAGGGCCATTTGTGCAGAAAGACTGATGCGTCTCTTGTTACAGAAAGGGGTTTAAGAAGAAATCGAAAGTCGCTTAGTTTAAAATGATTACATCTACAATTGGGATTGCTGTAGTTTGTTTTTTAGTTCTTTACTGTGTACAGTTCATTTTAATAATAGCCTAATTCATGCTATCAGATTCAGCAATTACATCATGCACTGCAAGCGTATTTATCCACATATTTTTTGTAGCCTACAGTATTAAAACGTAAAAAAAGTAATATAATATGTGAACAATAACTGTCCTGTTTTACTATAACTGTTAATTCAGATATGTCAACAGACACTTACTCGTTTAGCTCACTGTTGACAAGGTTTTCGCCTGGTGCAGTAATCCCAGTCTTCCTCTCGTATGCCTATGTAATATGTCCTCATTTAAGCATTCGGCACACTGTAGCGCGATCACGGCCGTCACTAAAGCGCACAGAACAGACTTCATCTCTTATGGCTGAAACACACACACACACAAACATATATAACAACCCGTGGCAGATGAGAAAGAGACGCACGTAAACAAGCGCAGAGATTTTCCGACACTGAAGCTATGTCATCCACATCCAGATTGTTGTTAACGAAACCGAAAGTAGCATAGTCGATGACTACAGCAAAAACATTCACAGAACCGGTTTGGTGGAACTGACTGGGTTTCCTCTTAACAAAGCGGCTCTATAAACTAGCCAAGAGCGATGACGCAGCGTGCTGTAAAAATAAACAAGCGTTTGCTTCATCGGGCACCGCGATTTGAATCACCCTCGTTTGCTTTGTTTGTTTTGTGCCAGTTGAGTAAAAAATATGATTCTGAAAATTATAATGATGAGAAACTTTCTCACAGTTAGCCTATGACTTACTGTCTCATTATATTGAGAAACTTTCTCACATAATGTTTAGTAATAGGGTGGGTCAAATGAGCCGGTGGGTAAATTGACCCACTCCCTTTATCTATGTAACCACACACTCCTGTTGCCATGTGACTATTTTGAAATGCCAGACTGTGACACGGAGAAACAGGAAGGCACCCATTTACTTTTTTTTTTTTTTTGGTTTCAGTGTTAGCATAACAGATACATTGCTGTATAATTTTTCCTAACATTTTATATTTATATATTCAAAATGTTATATTTAGAACATTAATCTCATAATAACATTATTCTAGCAATTGTAATTGCAGTGTAAATTGATTATGATGAAGCGTAGATGGACTTTGTTTATACCAATTTCGTTCAATTGGAATAACAGCTATATAGCCTATATATATATATATATATATATATATATATATATATATATATATATATATATATATATATATATATATATATATATATATATATATATATATATAGTTTAATTAATAAAATAATGATCAACGATATGTAACTTTACTTAAAAAAAAGGTATTAGAGGAGTGGCCTTTTTTTTAACTTGAACACTTACCATCAAAAATATCCATGTGGAATGCCAGCTAGTGTATATAAAAAAAACTTGATAAGATCTTATTTAATTTCATTTGGAGGAATAGATCCATTATTTACGTAAAGATATTTTATGTAATTCTAAGGAAATATGGTGGTCTTGAAGTGTTGACCTTTGAAACCTTAAGTAATTCAGTTTTGGTTAGATGGTTAAATAATTTAATTAAGGAAGCAGAGACCATATGGGTCAACATCACTGCCTTTTGGTGTCCTGAAAATAAATAACTGATTTTCCATTAAAACTTAACATACAAATGGCTATGAAAGGGTAAGTTTTTTATTCATAGCAGTAGCATTATTTGGCTCTTTAGATACATTTTCAAGATTTTCTATAGTTTTGTACAAGAGGATGTATGTTATTTTGCTATGTCCCCCAGGCACTGCTCATCAAATTTGAATGAGAGTAAAATACTCCAATCTTATTTGTTTTTTAATTTAATTTTTCCTATTACTATTTTGTTTAATAAGATATTACTCAAATTTAGTGTATTGATCAGTTTATAATAAAAACAATATTTTTATTTAATAAAAAGAAGAGTTTGTCCATGTCCCTTAAATGGTTGTCCACCCTGTCGATATATGTGAAAATCTGCCCCTTTAAGAATAGGCCACTCCCATTAGTGACATCAGGATAACAGATTGTTGTATCTTTTTAGTGGCGGGAAATTCAACTGCTGAGGTGAGTAGCTGCTGATTTTACAACTAACAAATTTTCTTCATTAAGAGGTTGCTTACTTGTTTTGCCAAAGCTTAACATGTCCACCCTGTCGGCATAAAATACTGTATACTGGAAATGATTCAAATACAATAATTTTCAAATATGTACGTTTTAATATACCAAATTCTCTTCAACAACCAGACTAAATATTTACCAAGTCCCAGTTTGTTGTAAGCTAATATGCTAATTGAAGCTCAAAATGTCCACCCTGTCGTTGTTCCAAAATGTCCACCCTGTCGGCCACGTAGATCCATCATGCCTTGTTACCACTGTGCAGGCTGGTGGTGGTGGTGTAATGGTGTGGAAAAGTTTTCTTGGCACACTTTCGGCCCCTTAGTGCCAATTGGGCATCGTTTAAATGCCACAGCCTACCTGAGCATCGTTTCATATTTTGTCATGCTTTTTGTGTTCTGCTTTATGTGTCCACACCGTCGTGTGCTTGTCCACCCTGTCGTGGGCTCGTCCACCCTGTCATCTTGGTATTTTTAAATAATATTTAAAATAATAATTTAATCATACCTATATAATCCATTGTGCTCAGTGTGAGGGCAATAACATGCAATTTGTATCTTAATAATGCAATGAAAACATATTTAACAGTCATTTATATGTCCATGACAGGGTGGACAGGACATATCTATGCTTTATGCTCTAAAAAATGGTCCATAATTTAAAAATAATAATTGTGGGAGCTCAGATAATATATTTATTATAGTATTTGAGTGTCTACTATTATGACATGACATAAAGTGAATGGTAAATTAAAATCAAAATGTGTGAGTGTTGTGAGGGTTGAAAGGCACTCTATGGTGATATTGACCTATGGAACACCTTTCCCAAATACATTTTTTGATTCTTGTTGAAATGTGATTTTAAAGTTGAGAAGGTACCTGTGAAGTTAGCCAACTTTCACAAGCATGCACTGTTAGCCTTGAAAATGGTCTACAAACATAATTTTTCTCCCACAAACTGTTATATCTGGAACAACAGGAATATTCAATATAAACGTAAATCTATATATTTCCAGAGATGGGTTGATAACAACATTCTATTAGTTGAACAACTCATGAATACAGAAGGACAGTTACTGTACTAACATACGACAAGTTTCTTTCAAAAGCAAAATTTCCTGTCTCCCCTAGGGAATATGTTTTTGCCAGTGCTGTGCCAAGAAATATTATTCCGATTTTAAAATATAACTCAACCGGTGAAAGTGGCAGTAATTTGACTACACAAGTTATTTTCCTTGGCAATATTGACATCACTACCAAACAATGTCCAAACAAATACATTAGGAATCTAATGCACACTTAAACACTTCCTGCGGCACAATCCTTTTGGGCTTCTCAGTTTGAAGACATCAAATGGGAAATAATGTGGTTAATTGGGGACAAGTTCCTCTTAAATAATAAAATAAAGGAGGTGTCTTATAAAATTGTACATAGAATATACCCAGCGAAGAAAACGTTAAGAGATTTAAAATTGATATTGAATATTCCTGTACCTTTTGTGGTAATTATGACGAAACAATTTGTCATTTGTTTTATGATTGTACATACAGTAAGATATTTTGGAAAGATGTTGAAAATTATATAAGACATAAAACTGGACAAACTTTAACATTGAGGAGAAAAGATGTGTTTATTTACTTTGAAGATGGTGGAACAGATAAGGATTTTTCTTTTTTCTTTTTTTTTTTTCAATTGTTTTTCGTCTTGGGAAAATTCCATATTCATAAGAAGAAATGGGCAGAGTCCAAACCAAGTTTTGAACACCTTTTAGCAGAGCTATAAACAATATCACACCACTGTAAGAGGTCTCAAAAATAGAAAGGCTATTAAGACTGATCTTGTACTTTCTAAATACGTTTAATTAGCATCCTTTTATGTAATTTGGTCTTGTTCTATTTTATTTTTTTGTTTGTTTATTTTATTTTATGGTCATTGTTTGTCTTGTATGTCTGTTTAGTACGTGTATTTTGTGCATCAACCCTGGCATAAACAGATGTTGTTGTATTATATTGTTAATATTGAATAAAGCAAAAAAAAAAAACCTTCCCATCAAGATTTCTGTGCACATCCCTGATCCCTACCCTATCTATTAGATCTAAGTTATCCCTAAAAGTAAAGGGAAATGATAGGTGAATTTAACACTGTTTAAATAACTCAGGTTGTGAGCTTAAATTTGACATAAACTGTAAACTTGTCCCTCAGATCTTGAATGGGTTGATTGAAATGTTGATCCAGGATCAATAAAGATGTTGAACAAGGAATATGTTGCACTTGGTGAAATCACGTTCACAGCAGTTCACGTTCACGTTTTAATTACTCTTATTTTGCTCAATATTATGAGAAAATAAGTCATAATTACGATAACGTTTTCATTATTGTGACATAGATGGAGAGTGGGGTAAGATGAGACGTTTTTTTACTTATGTGGTTCAGAAGATATGATGAACATATGGTAATTTGGGTGATTCCTCTCATTTTAAAAGATAAGAATGAATCTACAAAGGGTACTTAAAAAAACTTCTAATAAAAAAAGTGTTCACATGGCATTAGGGCAAGTTGATATTATTATCTTTTATTAAAGCTAAATTAAACAACTTAAAATAAACCAAATTCTAATACCTTTAATTGTTTGCATTTCTGAAACAATATGTTGAACACCGAAGTAACCTTCCCAAAACAGACTAAACAGAGTTTGAGTAAAGTTACATTAAAAAAAAAAACTGAATTAGAATGAATGAATAAATGTCTCTGAGACAAATTAACATTTAGGTCAAAAGATTCTTGTAGTTTTTCTGCAATGTCGAACATGTTAGGCCATTGGGACTACAGGTGGAACATAAATATATGATTACGCATCATCTGGTTCTTCTCAGAGATGGATATGGTGTACTTGGACGTTGTTAAAATATACAAAAATGCTAAACTAAACAAGTTGCATAATATTACATTGAAATGATGTTAAACCGGTTTATACTTCAGAGAATTAACTTAACTACAGGGGATCGTTCTTCGTACGTTGCTTAAAACATCCGATATCAAATGAGACATCATTTGATGATATCATCGTGCTCATCATGATCCGGCTAATTGGGTTCTTCTTCGAACACTCCAGCGGGTTATGAATAGTATTGAGAATGATGAGTCACGTGCCGATTTGGGCAGGGTCTGAGCCGGTTGACCATTATGGTTGGAGACGCTATCGGTTACCAGGGGCAACGCCTTTAGAACCCATAGACGCGACTAAACATTCCAGAGCTCTTAAATTTTCGCACATTTATTATTTTGGCAGGACAGAGACGGATCTAAGGATACGAGAAAAAAAGGAAGAAAGTAAAGCAATGCAAAAAGATAAGGCAAAAGAAAAGGGACCTTACAGGAACAAACTCATACAAAGTGCAAAACAGCTGTATTTGGAGAAGCAGCATCAATATATTTGTTCTTTTGCACTAATAACAGTATTTTTATTTTATTATTATTACTTATGTTGTCCATGAAACTTATGTTGTCCAAATATATATGTAGCCTATATATTTCAGTTCTCAATAAATATTGTTAAGCCATCAAGTTGTTTCAAACATTTATTTCAATGAAATAAAAAAGTAATGAATAGGCACTGAAACAACACTTTTGCATATGTTCGTTAAGGCACAGCAAACAGTGAAAATCGTATACTAAAAGGCTAAAGCAATACCAAGCAAAAAAAAAAAAAAAAAGACTCTCCCTGATGCTCTGTCCATTTTGGTAACCTAAAAAACTGTATTCCATTGTTCCTATGTTTTCCCAACGCGTTCTCATCCTTTAGCGTCATATAGAACGTTATATGACAAAACGGCGTTATACTATGCACATGGTACCCTTTATCGTGTATATAACACGCGCTGTGATGGTTAGGTTTAGGTGTGGGGTAGGGTAGGGTAGTCTCATATTACGCTAAAGGATTTATGACGCCTTGAGTTCGCGTGTTATATAAACGATAAAGGGTACCATGTGCGTAGTATAGCGCCGTTTTGTCATAAAGCGCTTTATGTGACGCTAAAGGATGAGAACGGGCTCGTTTTCCATATACATCGTGTGCGTTACTGGAGTAGTTTTTTAACGCAGCAGTGACTTCCAGGCATGGTAAAACAGTGCGGAATTGCGAGAACCTCCTCTACTACCAAGCTAAAAACACACGTAAACAATACTGTTTTACCGTGGGAATCCAACCAACATGGCGGAAAGGGGAGGGGCTCTGTACAATGACGTCAACTCCTCATTCTCAATAGCTGGATTAAGTCATCTGAGATAACTGCGCGTTCTCGCGTTGGTTTAAAAGGGTACATGTATCGATAGCAGAAACAGTGATCAGCAACGCTGCTATTGGCTGTTCAGCATGGCCAAAGAACACACCCAGTTTTTCTCCCAAGCAGAGCAAGAACTTTTAATGGAAGGTTATGCGAATTTCAGTCTTTAATAAAAACGCCAGGAACACCTCAAGTGTGCAAAAGCCAGGAGAGAATGCGGTAACACTTTAGAATACTGTATCTTACTTACTGCAGAATTAATAAGGAATTAATGAAGAACTAATAGGTAATTCTTTATTAACACTTAAGTCACTACTGTTAACTACTAAGGAAGATGTGTTAACTAATCAGTATGTAATATAATTTTATGATTGTGTTAAGTATCAGTTAGTTAATCAATAGCTAATGAATTCTGTCATACCTCCTGAAGAACTACTATTAATTATCAACTAATTAAGGTTCAAGAAAAATAACTAAGAAGTAACTACTGAACAGTCATACAAAACTAACCTCAGATTATTTGTATATTTTATATAGAGTACTGTGTGTGTCTGTTTTCCTCAGCATAGAATTGCCACTGAGTAAATTCATGTATTTGAGGCAACGACTGAGGGAAACTGAAAGGGAACTTATTAGTAATTAATAAATAAGTATCAAAATAATTCTGCAGGAATTACTTAGAAGCTGGAACAGTATTCTAAAGTGAAAATATAGGGAACCCATTAGTAATTAATAAATAATTATCAAATAATTATCCAGGAATTAGGCTACTTATTAATCTGAAACAGTCTTGTAAAGTGAAAATATAAGGAACTTATTAGTAATTAATAAATAAGTATCAAATAGTTACTTAGAAGCTGGAACAGTATTCTAAAGTGAAAATATAGGGAACTCATTAGTAATTAATAAATAATTACCACATACTTCTGAGTCAAATCAAACTTACTGAAAAAAAAAAAAAAAAATATATATATATATATATATATATATATATATATATATATATATATATATATAGCCTATATATATATATATATAGCCTATATATATTAATGTAATCATCTAAACCTTTGTAAAATACACGACAATTACTTGCGACAAAGGCGAAGAGAGGTGAAAAGGCAACAGTGGCAAGGAACCAAAACTCAATCAGGTGACAGAATGAAAAAATAAATAAATAATTAAATAAATAAATAAATAAATAAATAAAATTTTAAAAACCTTGGGAGAACCCAGGCTCAGTGTATGTGGCTACCGCGATATTGCCGGAACTTGAATGGTGCAAAAGAAGTTTAAAATGTTTAAGAACTAAGTATAATAATAAGGTGTAATATACATGATATGTTTTTGCTTATTTGCAGATCAGAACCTATAGGTAAATGTCTGAACTTATCTTTCTTATTAGTGCTGAAGAATGACAAACTGACTACTGTGTATGACTGTTAATTAGTAGTTACTTCATAGTTATTTTTCTTGAACCTTAATTAATAGATAATTAGTAGTAGTTCTTCAGGAGGTATGACAGAATTCATTAGCTATTGATTAACTAACTGATACTTAACACAATCATAAAATTATATTACATACTGATTAGTTAACACATCTTCCTTAGTAGTTAACAGTAGTGACTTAAGTGTTAATAAAGAATTACCTATTAGTTCTTCATTAATTCCTTATTAGTTATGCAGTAAGTAAGATACAGTATTCTAAAGTGTTACCAAGAATGCTAGCAAAAGTAGAAGACAAATTAAATGCATTTGTGGTGGCCAGGTTAGATGTTTTAATAACTTATTATTATTTTATTTTTATTTTCATAATTTCATAATTACTTTGTTCATTGTAATGTCGAGTCACCACACTATAATAATGGACATGGTGAAAGTGAAGTACAAAAATATTCTACTTAATGGTAATTTTACTTGGCCTTAAAAAGGCACTGTTAAATAAATGATTGTCTGTATATAAAGAGCAACCAGGAAAAAGGCTGAGAATAAAAAATAAGGATGCTCCTGACCCTGGCAGAAGAGCTGACCCTTGGGTTAATGTGAATTGCCCTGTTGTGAAGGGCATCCCTGGGTTCAGCTCTTCCAGACCCACATCAGGGACCAGTAGCAGCAACACCTTCATTACTGGGAAATGAGATTTAAATTATCTTTGTACACTGTGAAATAATTTGTTGCTGCATTAAATTAAGTAGGCCTATACTCCAAATTGGCTGGTTTAGACATTTCAACTGTTAAATCGTGAGTAATGATAAATAGCTTTGTCTTGTGAAAGTAAAAAGTGATAAACTTATGTTAATGTAAAATATGTTGCCATGAGTTATTAATCACATTGCACTGGAGAGTGAAGAAAACTTCTCAGATGACTGTCCTTTGGAGGAAGAACTTTAATTTAATTGATGGCTTTAATTGATTTCTACTTGTGCCTATGCCTATTATTTCTGACAGGAGTCCACATGTACAGAAAGGCCTACAGAAGAGTCTGCACACAGCAGTGATTCAGGGGTGGGTAGTGTATAGACAACTTTTCCTTTTTATTTGTTGCATGAGGCATGTGTGACACAAACGACACAGGGTGAAATCCGTTCCCTATATGAGTCTTCAACAGAAAATAGAGTATTTTGAAAAAACAAAAATCAGGGGAGAAATAGAACTTGATTAAGAAAAAACTGCACTAGAAATAGAGCTGCTTCAAAATAAACTTCAGAGTAAAATACACTATTTCACACAGAGTAACTGCTGACCTTGCATAATATCTCTTTTAAAAATATGACTGAATAACTGGCTTTTCTTTACAAATAACTATTGAAATAAAACTCTAAGCAAATAGAGTTTTGCAAATTTGTCTTGTCTTTTATGTTAGGCTTAATTAAACTTTTTTTTTCTTTTTCTGATGTTGGCAATGTTGTGTAATATGGCACATGCAATGTCACAGGCCCTGTCAGGTGCAACCCTCAGGCTTTTCAGACGCTGAAATCTTCCCTTTAGTGGCCAAAGCTCATTTCATTGTGTGCCCTTGTCCTAGAGCTGCATTGTAACTGGTCTGGGGTTTGGGTTAGGGAATGGGGTCATAAAACACCTGTCTCCACCTGGCCATTTTGCTTTCACACTGATTTGTGATATGGAACATGGTCACACACCATCTAACAGATTTTACTCTGTCAGGTGCTTTTTAAAAATATTGATATATTACTAATCTGGAATATTAAAAAAATTGTAATAGTAACTTGGCTGCACATTTACATTGTAAGCCCCCTTTCTGCTCACAAAATCCCTTCATTGAGGCCTTGATGGGAACATGTGTGCAGTCTACAGTGTATGGCACCAATCACGTAAGTTAAGCCTGAGGGACTTTAAGTCATAATCGGCATGGTCATCATGATTGCCAGTGTTGGGGAAGCTACTCTGAAACTGTAGTTTGACAAGCTACAAGCTACTCGTAAGTTAAAGTAGTTTAACTACAGTCAGAGCTACCCCGTTTAGAAAAGTAGTTAGCTACACTACAAGTTACAATCAAAAAGTAGCTAGCTACATCGAAACTACTTTTGCTTTTTTTGAACAATGTATAAATAACTGAATAAGTGTCTGAGGAATGTTTTAAGTAAAACATTTAGTGTTTTAAACAAGGCAATGCAATTAGGATTTCAAAAGAGTATTGTTTTATTACACACAACACTAAAATATCTTTGACTGTTTGTCAAAATTGCAACAAATAGCCTACAACATTGCAAGAACAAAATATACATCAAACGTAAATTGCATGAAGAACATTTTCTCAAAAATACTGATTGAACTTGGACAAATGAGGCCATGGGTATTTAACGTTAGTTGTTTCTCCATCCTCCAAATCTGCCGTCACGTCTTGCTATATAATCATAATATGGGTGAGTCAACCCACTTCTGTACGTCAGTGAACCGTTAGCCGCAAGATGCGTGATTAAACAACAGGTGGCGGTAATGGCAAAAAATGAGTTTGTAATCTAACAAGAAGAATATCCTTGCATCGCGCTGATTCGCGCAGGCTCGACAATGTAGCAATGTAGCTTTTGCTCGCGCTACACCGCTACTTGCTGCAAAAAGTAGTTAGCTACTGGAAAATCTACACTGTTTAAAAAGCAACTGAGCTAAAGCCAAGCTACTGAAAAATGTAGTTTAGTTAGTAGCTACGCTACTTGTAGTTAACTACTCCCCAACACTGATGATTGCATTATCTTCATTAAAAAATATAATATAGGCCTACCCTAAGTTGGCAAAAAAAAAGAAAAAAGAAAAAAAAACCTAAGAGCACTAGGTAAACAACAAATAATAATGTATTAACATTAATATTTAGCTGAAGGATTTGCATGGTTGTATACATTGCTTAATCAGTAAATATGGATCATAAATATTTTTAGATCCGGGCCTGTTCTCCGTACGTTGGTTAAAACATCCAAGATCAAAAGAGACATTCAAGATAATCGTGCTCATCATGATCCGGCTAATTGGGTTCTTCGTAGCAGTTATGATTGGTATAGCCGGATTATAGTATAGCTGGATGATTGGAGATAATTGCGCGTTCATGCGCTGGGTTAAAAGGGGACATGTATCAGTAGAAACATTGTAACACTGCTATTGGCTGCTCACTGTGGCCAAAAAGCACGCTTAAAGTGTGCAAAAGCCAGGAGAGAGAGCCGGCAAAAAGTAGCAGACAATTAAGTTTGTAGTGACCATGTTAGATGTTTTTATCCAATATAGTTTTGTATTTTAATAATTTCTAAATAATTAATAACTTTTTCATTGTAATGTCAGAGTCACCACCCACTACTAGAACAGGGAATAAGTGAAAGTGACATACTAGAATATTCTACATAATGGTAATTTGTACTACTTATATTATAGTCTCTTTTAAAAAGGCACTGTTAATGCATGTTTGCCTGTTTATAAAAGCAACCAAGAAAAAGGCTGAGAAAGAAAAGAAATACAAACAGGTGGTGGTCCTGCACCCCCACATTATACCCAAGCAGAAAAGCTGGCCCTTGGGTTGAATGTGAACCTACCCATCCCTGGGTTCAGCTCTTCCTCAGATCCACAGCCAGAGTTTCACTGCTAGTAAATGAACTTTAAATGATCCTAGTACATTGTAAAATAATTAGTTGCTGCATTAAATTAAGTAGGCCTACAATCCAAATGGCTGTCCAGTCATTTCAGCTGTTAAACCTAGTAATGAACTGTTTTGACTTGTGAAATTCTACATGTGTTAAACATTTCCCCCAGTGTTCTTCATTGTAATGAAATTGTGTTTTCCTCTTTTGTGCAGTTTTAAACAATACACCAACACATTTACCTATTCCCAAGCAAGTGGTGGCTGAAGCATGTGCAGTAAGACTTTTTGTAACGTTACATCAAAATGGAAGAAAGTAAGAAGAAAAGAAAACACTTTGTAATGGCCATTTTTTCACAGGACAGTGAAGAAACCCTCTCAGATAACTGTCTTTTGGAGAAAGTATCTGTAAGTGCATAAATAACTTTACTTAGAACCAAATGAACGAAATGACTCAAAAAAAGCTTTGTTCATTTTGATGAACGAGTTCGAACAGGAGAGTCACGAACGCGCATCACAGAATAGAGCAAGGCGAGCATTTGAGCTTATAAAACTTAAACTTTTTTATTTATTTTTTAAATGACCAATCGTTTCGCTTGATAAGACCCTTATTCATCATCTGGTGTCGTTTAAAGACCTTTGAACAGTTTGCACTGAAACTGTCTTTGGACCTTGAACCGTTTGGTTCCCATTGAAGTCCATTACATGGAGAAAATCCTGGAATGTTTTCATCAAAAACCTTCATTTCTTTTCGACTGAAGAAAGAAAGACATGGACATCTTGGATGACATGGGGTGAGTAAATTATCAGCAAAAGTTTTATTTTTTATTTTTTAAGTGAACTACTCATTTAAGTGTGTCAAAATTCTAAGAATCTTACTCTTATTCCTAGATTCATAAAGGTTCATAAAGTGCACAGCAAAATCCCCAGTGTTAAATTAACAGAATCTCTGAAGGAAAAAAAAACGTAATTTATTAATTTTTAAGTCACCATCATGGTGATCAGTGTTTGGTTTAGCTGGGTTCTTGACCCTTAATTCATTAATTCATGGCTGCTGTATGTGACTTATAACAGCCAGATTAACAAATAAAAAGGTGATCTGATGGTGTTGGTTGTGTTTTAACACAATCATTAATTGACCTGAATCGCTGAACTCATCAAGAGCATAAATTCAGAGTTGAATTTACCTTACGGCTTTTAGCAGCGGGGTCATTTTAGAACATACCATTTTTAGTCTTTTCAATGAAATCCAAATGATCAAATAGAAAAAAATCCAAAAAATATTTTATGTAGGCACACACAGACATCAAGAATTAGCGTATTAATCTCAGCAATAGTGACAAACAGATCACCTCTAAACATAAGCTCATTATTTAGTTTTGATTGGTGGCACCCAAAATGCACTGCAAGTTTAATAAAGAAACGTAAATGAACAGTTAAATACCTCCAATATTTCTAAGTAAAATAAAAACCAACACTGTATGAAATACTCTGAGTATAATATTCTTGCCTAAAGATAAAGTTGTTTGAGAGACTCTCTTTGAAAAGACTAAAGGATAGAAACTGCACAGAAACTGATCTCCCTAATATACAGTTGCTGATCAGAACAGAGCAAAGTTCCTCTTTTTATAGTGTATTGCATCACACAAAGACACAAACTCTTCATATCTAGTTTTTATGTCATCACACTCTGAGGTGTCAGCCCTTACACCGCAAGTACAAAAGTTCACCCTAAGTCAATCAGCTACATATGAGGCATAAAGATTAATAAAAGAAAAGCATTAAACATATATATACGTATATCTCAAATAATAATAATGGTAAACATCACAATTATACTAGTGAGAAACAGATCAACATGTTCAACAAGACCAAAAATATGATTACATGATAAAACATATTTCTGGATTCACCAACAACATAACCCGTCATTAAAATTTAATTGGTTCTTGTTTTTGCATGTGTGCATGCCTACTTTCTTATCTTGTTTTTGCATGTTTAATTCCATTATCACAAATAAAACAATTGACTAAAAGCATAATACACAATATGCGTACAAAATCTTTAAAACATTTTTAATATTTGGATTAAGGGTGAAGATGTAAATTTTCCTACAGGCTGGTCAACTCTTTTGGCCTCTACTGTATGCCAGGTCATTGACTTTCCATCAAAAGCAAGCCACTTGTATGAGGATTTACGCACTCTCCTGGCGCTATTGGAGCCGCTGGGGGAACACGTGTTATGCATACGCTCCAGACCAACTATTATGAGACATACTGTATATCAAAACGTTACGTAGCATCGAACACTAAGTAAGGAATAATTGATGACAGGCCGCTGCATTATCGAAAAATAATGCACACCTGAGGTGGTAATGCGGTACACGAAGCGGAGTGGCCGTTCTAAGGTGTGCATTATTTTTTCAGGATAATTCAATGGCCTGAAGTCAATTATTCCACCTATCTGACACTTAGCACACCTCAAAACATTGTTCAGATGATGCATTTCAAGATGTTTGTCAAGTTTTTGGCATTAAAATGCTCTTGTGTGTAGGGTTGAATTTCTTACGCATCTAATCCCATGCCTCCGTTGCTAATCCAAAACGTCATTTTAGAGTTATAGTAAGCGGAGGTTTGAGCCACTGATATCAGACTGATAATAGGGGACACTCTTACGACTCGCTGAAATATTCGAACACCGACTGTAGCAGGTCTTAAACCCCAACTGTGAACACAGACTGAACGCGCTGAACACGCGTTTGGACATGATCAGTCATAAGTATCAATTTATGTATTAATTAAATTCATTCATTCTTGTTTTCTATAATTGACAGAAGATAACCCAATAAATGAAACACACAAAGCCCTTTTAACAAGTAGGCAATAATTAATAATCAATAATTATTTTTGATAATCTGGAATAATTAAGAAAATTCGTGCAGCATGTCTATCAATTTATTTATATAGCCTATTCAGTTTAATTTTCTATTTAGCCTATTATAGATCAGACTACATACTTTATTTATTAAAATTAAACTGTATGTGTCCATTGTTTGTGAAGTTAGACATCGAAAATCGCAGATCAAGCACATGGCATGGGGCTGCATGTTTTTTTCTTGTTATGAATTGTATCCTATTTTCCGTTATTACAGTTAACTACGCGCAGTGATATGGAACTGTAATGCCGGCTCGAACTAATACAGTTTCCCTGAAAATAATCATTTGTAATATTTTTGCATAATACAAATCCATTTTTAAATAAATGTAACTATCGAAAATAGTGTGTAATGTTTTAGTGTCTTAATTAAATGATTTGTCATGCTGCTGTGAGCTCACCCTTGCAGGCTCACTTTAGGCTGATTTGGCCATTTCACCACTGTTTCACTTCTCTCTTCTGTCGGCCTTTCTGTAGATGTGAACTCTTGCAACACATGTTAAAGGAGAATTTCGCGCAAAATGAAACTTTGGTCTAATCAACTGCTGAACTTCATACAGTTCAGTTCTTGTTAAGACTGTTTTCAAACATGGCTGTTGCCTGTATACACGAAGTGAACTGTCTTCATAAAGTATCTTGGTAACACTTTACAATAAGGTTCAGTAGTTAACATTAGTTAATGTATTTACTAACATGAACTAACCATGAGCAATACATTTGTTACTGCATTTGTTCATCTTTGTTAATGTTAGTTCATGAAAATACAGCTGTTCATTGTTTGTTCATGTTAGTTCACGGTGCATTAACTAATGTTAACAAGATTTTAATCAAGTATTAGTAAATGTTGAAAATAACATTAACAAAGATTAACAAATGCTGTATATGTGCTATTCATTATTAGTTCATATTACCTAATGTAGTTAACTAATGTTAACTAACGAACCTTATTGTAAAGTGTTACCAGTATCTTCTTATTAAACGGTCTGTACACTTACAAAGTTCTCAATGCTTCGTTTTGCATGTATGGACCCTCATTATGTTACTGTGTTAGTGTGGGGCTATTTTGAGCCTTGTTAAACTAGCAATTTCTTTTTACTTAGTAAATGCCCCCAGTTCTAGCATTATGCGCTTAAAAAAACAAAACAAATCTCAAGAGAACGGTTGACTAGGTACCAATGTTTTATTAGACCAAAGGTTGATTTTGCGCTGGAGTTCTCCTTTAAAGTCAGACATAACAGGAGTAAATACACGTTATTTATGCACTAGGTACATCCTCTAAAGGATCGTCATCTGAGAGTGTGTCTTCACTCTCCTGTGCAACAGAAACAAATGGGCATTACAAAGTGTTGCAATTTATTCCCTTTTAATGTAAAAAGTTAGAAAAAGTGAGGCTAGATAAGTTGGCTTGTTTCTTCATGATGGTGTTTCATGGTCGAACCTTAGTCTCAGTCCATCGTATACCTGTAACATTATGCCTCCTTGATCCAACCTTAAACCATTGTCATCTGATCGGGTCTACAACCTATGTACAACCTAGAAGCGTTGCGCAGGTCCACTACTTGAAGTCTCAGAGGCCCACAGAGAAGGAAATGAAGAGTTGAATAAAGTCACAAAAATTATTCTCGACACTTGATAAACTTAAGGTTGAGCCACTGTAGTCACTTGGACTATTTTAATGATGTCTTTAATAACTTTTGGGCTGGCATGTTTTGATCCCTTAAGAATTCTTTGGAGGCAACATGACATCATGACTTTTGCGTAAACATAAACGTTCTGTATGTTATCTATACGCATTTTCAGCTATCCGCATGTATGCGTGTATGTCTACGCCATTAATGTCACGAGTAATTCCGCGTGTATGTACACGCCTTTAAATGTCCGAGCGAAACGAGGCAAAATGTATCTACATCTGGGGAGCGATCTTTTTTTCCCTAGGATGGTAAGGGAAGAGTCATAAATGCTATTAACCCCAGTGACAGGTAGGTTTAGGGACGGGGTTGGGGTAAGTCATATATTTATATATACAGTAATTACGTTAAGTCAACGGCATTCATAAACACCGCTGAAAAGCGATTATGCGTGTTGATAGCACGCCAAAAGTGGAAATACGAATTGGCGTGTCATACATACGCAATTTCATGAGATCAGTCTGTTGAATCAAAAATGTCTTCATTTGTGTTCTGAAGATGAACGAAAGTCTTACGGGGTTGAACAACATGAGGATGAGTAATTACTGACATAATTTTCATTTTGGGGTGAACTAACCCTTTAATACTTAAAGTTCCATAAATTTTTTGAAAAAATACTTTAAATTCCCGATAATCATGGCAAGAAAGCTTTGACTTTATAGTATTGCATCAGTAGGTACCAATAAATGAGCGTCAGTTTTTGACTATGTGTCAATGCAGCTTTACAGTGATAGCAGGAAAATTATTAATTGATGCATAATTAAGACTGTACAGCAGCTCTAAGAGAAAATAGTGTTTTTGATCAGCTGAAGTCAATTCGCAGGTTTATTCAGTCCCATTGTAAAGATCATCAATTATTAAATTAGTTCATTTCATCTATAAAGCAGTTCTTCAGAAAACAGTGATGTCCAGCTCAGTTTAAACAAAAATAAGACAAAATCAGTGAATGGATATAAAAGACCTAGTGATGGGAGGAAAAAAAAACACCAGTCACTGAAGCTAAAAGATGCCAACAATGTTTACACCATGTAACTGAAATTTACAATTGAGTAATTATAGCAGAATACAAAATCCATATATTCATTTTTTATATACAATGTTTAATAATATATCATAATATAATAAGGTAACACTTTACAATAAGGTTCGTTCAGTTAACGCCCTATGTAGTCAACTACATTAGTTAATATGAACTAATAATGAATAGCACATATACAGCATTTGTTAATCTTTGTTAATGTTATTTTCAGCATTTACTAATACTTGATTAAAATCTTGTTAACATTAGTTAATGTACCATGAACTAACATGAACAAACAATGAACAGCTGTATTTTCAAGAACTAACATTAACAAAGATGAACAAATGCAGTAACAAATGTACTGCTCATGGTTAGTTCATGTTAGTAAATACATTAACTAATGTTAACTAATGAACCTTATTGTAAAGTGTTACCTATAATATTTATATATCATCAAATATTTTTTTTGTCCAGATGTATTTTAAATATATGTAACATTTTAATTGATAGAATCTCTGCTTTGTATTAACTTTACAATGCACAGGTATTAAGAATATCAGAGTAACATAAGCAGGTCAAATGATCCACAGCAACCTTCAGTCTCACAGTTCATGGAAACCGGTGTTGGGCAGTACAGTGCAAGCTCACCCGCAACAGAAAGCTATAACTAATTCAATACTGTCGGACTTAGTTATTGATTGTTGTATTGATTGAATTACCTCGCTCTATTGTGGAAAACAAGAGTTTTCAGCACTTTCTCTCAGTGGTTGACCAGAAGTACACCAAAAGACAGTGGCCCTCATTTATCAATCTTGCGTAGAAACGGGTGTATATGTTGGCGTAAGATTATGCGTACACTCCTCTCACCGCCTGATTTATGAAGCTGTGCGTACCTTTGAAATTCAGGTGTATGCAATGCCTGCCCTTGATAAATCCGCGGCCAAAAACGATCGTCATTAGAATAACACGCCCTTAAGTCTCCGCTCCCTCCACGCCCTCATTTTACGCCATGTACACACAGAAGACGGCAAAGAAGAGAAACTTCTCCGACGTGGGGCCGAAATGACCTATCACAATGCATTATTTTACAGCACGTCTTTTGAAATTAGCATTCAATTTCGAATCACGTCACATGTATAATAGTGATGATGATGATGTGATGTGAAGTACCATTCATTCACATTAATAATTGCATGACAATTTGTAATATTATTATTTTTATTATTATTATGATTTGTATTAATGACGCCTAAATTGTTATTTAGAAGAATGTCGTTATTATTATTTGTATTATTATTATCATTTAAAAGAAGAAGAATGTATTTTTTTATTATTATTATTTTGTCAGTCTGAATTATTTTTTGGTCATTGAAAGCCTTTCATTACCGAACCGAGTCCGTGCGCACCTGCCGGGGTCGGGGATAGCTAATCCTTGCAGGGTAAAGTCCACAGGCTCGCAACTGAAGGAATACATATGCTTACAAATCAAATGCTTTGGTAAAGTCATACAAATTAAACATTGAAGTCCACGTTGCACAAAAATAAACACTTACGTTTATAATTACTATGTTGTTGTTTTTTTTTGTTGTTGTTTTTTTACAGTGGGTCATAATATATCTTTTAGTTTGTCAGTGCGTTTTGTGGTGTTAGGAATTTTTCTGCGCATTTCCTCACTACTCAAAACGTGCGTACACCACCTCCTGAGCTGGTGTAGGATTTGAGCGTGCCGTACGCTCACGTCCATATTGATAAATCTCAAACTCACCGTGGTTTTGGGTGTACGCAAGGTATACGCTGGAAATTTGGTGTACGCACTTTTGATAAATGAGGGCCAGTGTGTCTTGGCCTCTGAACATTGGCCTCAAAAGTGGAAAACCTTGCAGCGGAGCGATGCACGAAATGTGTCTGTTACAGTGGATATTTGGTCCGCTAGAAAAATGAGGGGGTTTCTTGGAGTAACTGTATACTTCATTGAGGCAGCTGATGAGAAGATAAAGCTTAATTCGAATTTACTGGCCTGCAACCGTTTCAAAGGCCCACACACCGGTGAAAGAATCACTGAGCAATTTAAGGCCATTTGTGATGATTTTATCATTAAAGTTGATTTCACGCTGAAGAGCAAGAAGGTCAACAACCTGAACATGAGGGGGGATGTTTGCAGCATATCATAAGAGACGGAGGAAAACCACTCCAGCACACCAGCTAAGCACAGTCACTACATTGACAAATCTGAAGGACAGAACACCCTCTTGTTCTGAGCTGTAAACCGGAGCACCCTTCCTGCACTATTCCGGGTGGCCATCAGGGTCTTGGCTGTGCCTGCATCTAGTGCTCCAGTGGAGCGTGGAGGCATCATGTTACGGCCCCATCGTGCACAAATGTCTGACAGACTTCTGGCCAATTTGATCTTTTGCAAGTGCAAATCATAGTGCCCAAAGAAAAGATCAATCACTCTTACTGACTCGAACATTCATGTCACTCACATTACCTCTCTCTGAGCAGCACAGCATTTTTAACCCTCAGGTGCTCTTCTGTTTTGAAATTTAAAAAATCACAGCTTCATCAGAATGTTACGAAACTTGGTGACTTTTATGGCATTGGGTATGTGAACACAAAAAAATATTGAGGTCTTGATCCAAGCATGCTAAGAGGTCTTAAAAAAAGTAGTCACACTTGTGCTCTTCGTTTAAAAAATGACCAGCCATAGGAAATGAATGGGAAATTGACAAAAACACAAAAACTTTGAGAATTTTTGTGTGTACAATCTACAAATTGGCCACGATGCAGAAAAAAAGCATTGAAGGGGTGACACTCTAAAACATCAAGAGTGCAAAACAGACATACCCACCCCTACACGCACACACACACTTTTATACACAAAAACACCAATAAATTGTGATTAGAAAAATCTGTTTTGAATATTTAAAAATCACAGCTTCTTCAGAAAATTCTGAAACTCTGTGACTTTTATAGCATTGGGTATGTGAACACACAAAACAACTGAGGTCATGATTTGAGCAATTTAAGTGGTCGTAAAAAACGAGTCACACTTTTGCTCCTCTGTCAAAAAGGACCGACCCATAGGAAATGAATGGGAAATTGACAAAAAAAATTATTTTAATATTTGTATGTACAATCTACAAATCGGCCACAATTCTAAAAAAAGTACACCGCAGGAAAGGGGTGACACTCTACAACATCTAGAGTGCAAAACAGACACACCCACCAACAGACACACACACAAACACAATACATTTTGATTACAAAAAGTATGTTTTGAATTTTTAAAAATCACAGCTTCATCGCAATGTTACGAAACTTCCGAAAGTGTGACTTTTATGGCATTATGTATGTGAACACAAAAAAATTGAGGTCATTATCTGAGCATGCTAAGTGGTCTTAAAAAATAGTCACACTTGTGGTCTTTGGTCAAAAATGACCCCCATTGGAAATGAATGGGAAATTGTAAAAAAAAAAAAAAAAAGAGAAAAAAAAGTGATTTTTTTGTTTTTTTGTCAATTGTTTTTTATAAGAAATATTTTTTGAGATTGTTTCAACTGTATATTCAAATTCACCAACAACAACAACAACAAATTTGTTCATAAACAGCTAGGGAATTCACATGCCTCTCCATAGAGAGCTGTACATGCCATCTAGTGGTTACACCATGATTCTACACTTTTTCTCTATACTGTAACCAGATAGTGCTAATTTTCTTCAAAAAAAGTTTTTTTTTCTGAAGGCCAAAAATATATATATTTTTCCATGGCAAAAATAAACCGTAAATATTGCATAAATATTAATAAAGTCAATTAAATTGTCTCAAAATACTCATTTAAAAAGAATAAACATTATAGAACAAAAAAAATTGCATTGGTTTTACTGGGATGGAGAAAGTTTCATTTTTAGGTGTCCGGTCACTTTTGACCGGGAAGATAACAAGTGTGACTCCGAAACGAAGAGCATCTGAGGGTTAAATGACTGTCTTCATAAGTTTGTCTGCATCCATGTTGCATGTTTCCTCTCTCACTTGTCAAGTGGGGAATGGTAGCAGTTATTTCTTATCTGTGTTTCTCAAAGATGTTTTCCCTTTCATTCGGGAACTCCTACGTCTCGTCAGAGTAGTTTCCAATGAATTGGGATTTCTAATAACGCGCCATGGTGTGTCCTTACTCAGCAAGGACGACAGAACAAGTCTGTCAAGGGAAGACACGGAGCTAGCCCGGAGGGTAGCTGGAACGTGGAAGGAATGGGTCACCGTAGGGACCACTGTTAAGGCCACCCAGTCTAATAACAATTCCTACGAGAGGTAATGAGACCTGGCGTCCGGGCGATCCGCCTCACCTGGTGCCGGAGGGTGATCGAGGAACTCACAAGGTTAACCGTTTGTTGGGGAACCCACAGAGCCAAAAGATGCATCATCTGCGGCCCATTGGGCGGGAATGGCGTCAGCAAACCGACATGACCTAGTTCCTCACACTACTGGCCGTAGCGAGTACACGGGAGGAAACAGGTACAACACGGTGGCTACAGAATCTCAGCGAACATGTTAGGTGTCGCCCAGCCCGCAGCTCTACAGAAGTCTGTCAGCGAGGCGCCCTACGCCAGCGCCCAGGAGCAGGCGACACTCAACCTAGGTGGGCAAGGCATGTCCTGGGACTCATAAGCCCGGACGATAGCATCCACTAACCAGTGGGCTAACCTCTGCTTGGAGACAGCCTTCCCCATCTGCTGGCCTCCGTAACAGACAAAGAGCTGATCTGAGGTCCTAAAGCATTGTTTTCTGTCCACGTAACAATGCAGAGTGCGTACAGGACAGAGGAAAGCTAGGGCTGGGTCTGCCTCCTCCAGGGGCAGCGCTTGCAGGTTCACTACCTGATCTACAAACGGAGAGGTAGGAACCTTGGGCACATATCCGAACCGGGGTCTCAGAACAATGTGAGAAAGACCTTGTCCGAACTTCAGGAACAATTCGTAGACCGAAAATGCCTGTAGGTCCTCTACCCTCTAAAAAGAAGCTAACTTCTACTGCATCGTGATGAGCGGCTATTACAGCAACATACACTTTGAGGGTGGAGGGAGACAGCCTTCGCTCCAACCCATCAAGGAAAGCACGACTCTGATCGGCAAGTTCGGGGGTCTTCCCGGCGGGAGTAACACCAATCGACGAACAGATTCCACTTCAACGCATAGAGACGCCTCGTAGAGGGGGCTCTAGCGGAAGTGATGGTGTCCACCACAGCCTGTGGTAGGCGACCTGAGAAGCTCCGCGTCACGTCCAGGGACCAGACATGGAGTCTCCAGAGGTCTGGACGGGGGTGTATAGAGTGGGGGTGTGGGAAAGCAGGTCCTTCCTCAGAGGAATGGGCCAAGAAGGTGCTGTTGCGAGGAGCATGAGTTCTAGGAACCATGTCCGGTTGGGCCAATACGGTGCAACTAGCAAGACTTGCTCCTTGTCCTCCCTGAATTTTCACAGTGTCTGTGCAAGGCTCACTGGGGAACGCATATTTGCGAAGGCCCCGGGGCCAGATGTATGTCAGTGCATCCGTGCCGAGGGATCCTCCGGTCAGGAAAAAAAAACAGCTGGCAATGCATTGTGTCCGGAAAGGCAAACAGATCTATCTGAGCGGCTCCGAAGATTCCCCATATCAGCTGGAGCATCAACCTGGACTGCCGGTCTCGAACCGTGAATGACCCAGAGGAAGTGGAAACCGTTCTTCTAGTGGGTACCACCGACCGGGGGGCCAGCAGCGGAGCAGAAAATGATATCTCGATTTTTTTTTAGATTTTGCCGATAACAGATAACCAGATGATATTTTGCATTATTAAAAATGTGTTTGTAAAAGTCTTTTTACTAGCTCTGTTTTACAATGACAATAGAATACTGATATATTACTAATTGAAACGTATTGTTGGAAAGGGTATTTATTATTTAAAACTGAAGCATTCAAGAAGAAACAACACAAATCTCTGCTCTGATGTAAGGTGAACTGTGCAGAATACAAGCAAATATGACATTATAAATAGTATCTAAAAGCAAACTTGTCAAAAACAGCAGAAGAAAACCTTTGTAAAGAAATTACTCCCTTCTGTAAAATGTTCTATTGTCAAAAATACAAAAAAACTAGCCCATAGTCTTGTTTATTAAATTACTAACTTCAAGTTCTGTCTAATATTGCAAAAAAAGTAAACAGCTGTAAAATTATAAACCCTTCAGATTTGTCAAATATTGCACTAAAAAATGTAAACAAATGATTCTACTGTAAACAAAGTCTATGATTTAAAGACTAAAAGGTAACATTTCCTTTATAATATGAATGTTACTAGAACAGAGGAAACAGGCTTTCAGCAGCTTGAACTTTTTTCTTATTATTAACTAGGTTTCTTTGGATCTAAATGCGTTTTAAGTTGTGTCCTAAAAGCACCAGCCTGTCCACAGCATCTGGCTAAGAGCTGCACAGTGACATTACAATATTTCCTCCTGTGCAGAAAGCTCTCTCAGAAGGGCTGCTTGAGGCAGGGATGCATAGGTACTTTTTTGCTAGTTTCGCAAGTCTGGGGAAATTTATTTCTTGTGTTTTTCACCAGTCAAGTTGGTTTATGTCACTGTCTTCCTCTGGTATGTAGCTCTGGATCTCCTTTTCTATAGCAATGTGCAGAGACTCACCTCTGAATTCCTGTGGTTTCTTGAAAAAACAGTCAAAAGACTTTTTTGCTGGCTCAGTGGCATCACCTGCTTCAGGTTCTGCTGTTGATGCCTGAGCAGAAGCAGTTGATGGCCCTGGGTTAGGCCTGTCTTCCTCTGTCCCCATAGCTATGAGTTCTGCAGTCACTGCTGTCCCAATGGTTTTGATCCTGCTATTGATTGTTGTAGCGGTTTTTGAACCGTGGGGATCAGATAATTTGTCTGGAGTGCATGACCTCAGAATGTTTATTGGTATATATAACCAATTAACCAATTATATAAACTGAATTTAAACAACTCAACCTTAAAATTAACAAAGGTAATAAGAAAAGAAACAAAATAACATCTGTGTATCTAAGTTAATCATTTAACAAAAAGTGGCCAACTTTACCTGAATTCCCCCTACCTGATGCTTCTGATTTGCTATTTACTTCTCATCCTGGAAACCCATGAGTTCATGTATCATGTATCAAGCTGTGCTTTCAGGCTGGATTCAACTCAAACTTCCATTTGATCATGTCTGCCATGTCTGCTTATGAGCCTAAGTTAGCTATTTGGCGCCATCTATCTTCTCAAAGTGGTAACAGACAACAACAACCTCAGAGAACATCAGCGGAACAAAGCTGTTCATTTACATTACCTTACAAGTCAAGAACTAACAATTACAACATGTAATTTTTCCAATTGATTTTCCAATTGATTGATGCATTTTATTTGTAGAAATATAAATGAGAAAATAAAAAATATTCTCTCATTCAACAAAAAATAATAAAAATAATGTTCTTGTTCTTTATAGTATACAATTGGTAATTTTCTATTCAACAGCAGAACATCTAATTTTTTAGGTAATTTCTACAGTATAAAGAGCAAACTAAAAGATTACCATAAAATATGGGGTCTTTTTATACATTTTCAGTAAAATAACCGGGTAACATTGAACATCGACCGACAAAGACTGAATGAAAACAAGGGAACTAAATACACAGAGGAATGGGGCATAATGGGTGGAAAACAGGTGAAACAGATGAACTAACAAGGGTTGGTAGGGAAACTGATGAGGAGCGGGAAAACTAAACAGGACTAAACCAATACTGTCACAGACAGAAACCAATACAGACCCCCTCCCCAGAAAGGCGCAACCTCGCGCCGAGTAACAACAGAGGGGTGGGGGGTGGGCGTCCTGAAGGCTGAGGGTGTGGCCAGGGTGGAGCAGACTGAGGGTGAGGCCAGGGCGGAGCAGGCTGTGGAAGAGGCCAGGGCGGAGCTGTGGGACCCTCGGGCGTCCAGGGCGGAGCTGTGGGACCCTCGGGCGTCCAGGGCGGAGCTGTGGGACCCTCGGGCGTCCAGGGCGAAGCTGTGGGACCCTCGGGCGTCCAGGGCGGAGCTGTGGGACCCTCGGGCACCCAGGGCGGAGCTGTGGGACCCTCGGGCGCCCAGGGCGGAGCTGTGGGACCCTCGGGCGCCCAGGGCGGAGCTGTGGGACCCTCGGGCGTCCAGGGCGGAGCAGGCTGTGGAAGAGGCCAGGGCGGAGCTGTGGGACCCTCGGGCGTCCAGGGCAGAGCTGACGGACCCTCGGGCGTCCAGGGCGGAGCTGTGGGACCCTCGGGCGTCCAGGGCGGAGCTGTGGGACCCTCGGGCGTCCAGGGCGGAGTAGGCTGTGGAAGAGGCCAGGGCGGAGCTGTGGGACCCTCGGGCGTCCAGGGCGGAGCTGTGGGACCCTCGGGCGTCCAGGGCGGAGCTGACTGGGGGCGAGACCAGGGCGGAGCAGACTGAGGGTGAGACCAGGGCGGAGCAGATGGCGGGCGGACCCCTGGTGGAGCCGATGTTACTGGCGCTGACAACACCAGGGGTCCGACAGACAGGGGCGGAGCACAGGGGAGAGGAGACCGGGGTGAAGTGATGGAGCCGACGAGGTAGGGGGCTGACGAGGAACCAAGGGGACAGGGCGACACCGCTGGCTCTGGCGAGTGAGGGGCTGACAGAGATAACCAAGGGAGACGGTGAGGACAGAGGGAGTGATGGCTGACGGGTGACTGGGGGAGCGAGGAATCCGACTGAACCGGGGGGTGGAATGATGGGGTGGAGCAAAGGAATGAAAGTCCAGAGGTGAGGGACGGATGATGAGGGACCACGGGGAAACCGGAGGGACGAGGGAGCCTGCCAGAGCTGGTGAACTGGGGGGCCATGGAGGAGCTGAGGGAGGTGTGAGCCACGGGGGAGCCGATGGAACCGGGGGCCGAGGAACTGTCCATTGGGAGGAGGTGGAGGACAGAGACCGGGGATCCGTGAACCGGACGGGTTTAGGGGAGCTGGACGGAAGGAGGGTTGAAGGAGGAGAGATGAGAGGAGGCGGGAGAGGGAGGCTGGGTGGGACCCTGGTCTCGGGTTCTGGCTGGACGGGCTCTGGCGTGGGCTGGACGGTCTCTGCGGCGGGCTGGACGGTCTCTGCGGCGGGCTGGACGGTCTCTGCGGCGGGCTGGACGGTCTCTGCGGCGGGCTGGACGGTCTCTGCGGCGGGCTGGACGGTCTCTGCGGCGGGCTGGACGGTCTCTGCGGCGGGCTGGACGATTTCTGTGTGCGCTGGACGGTGCTGGGCGGAGCCAGCGGAGAGGGGCTCGAGCTGGCCGCGGCTGGACAGGACCAGCGGAGAGCGCGGCTCGTGCTCGGTGGTGCTGGACGGAACCAGCGGAGAAGGCGCGGAGGCTGTGCTGGGCGGGACCAGTGGAGAGGGCGGCTCGGGCTCGACCGTGCTGGACGGGACCAGCGGAGATGAGGGTTCGGGCTCGGCCGTGCTGGACGGGACCAGCGGAGAGGAGGACTTGAGCTCGGCCGTGCTGGACGGGACCAGCGG
Source organism: Hybognathus amarus (assembly GCA_030378365.1). Taxonomy (NCBI): domain Eukaryota; kingdom Metazoa; phylum Chordata; class Actinopteri; order Cypriniformes; family Leuciscidae; genus Hybognathus; species Hybognathus amarus. The sequence continues at coordinate 435,671 of JAQIUQ010000305.1, read as the reverse complement.
AGAGAGCGGCTCGGGCTTGGTTGTGCTGGACGGAACCAGCGGAGAAGGCGCGGAGGCTGTGCTGGGCGGGACCAGCGGAGAGGGTGGCTCGGGCCCAACCATGCTGGACGGGACCAGCGGAGATGAGGGTTTGGGCTCTGCCGTGCTGGACGAGACCAGCGGAGAGAGCGGCTCGGGCTCGGTTGTGCTGGACGGAACCAGCGGAGAAGGCGCGGAGGCTGTGCTGGGCGGGACTAGCGGAGAGGAGGGCACGGGTGGTGGAGTGGGGCTGGTGCCGTCATCAATGGTGAAGGGACATCCGCAGGACACCAGCACCCACTCCACATAAGCTGCGAAGCTCCCCTGGGGACCATTCCCAGACAACAGCTCTCTGGTGGCGGTGTTGAGGCCAGCATGGAGGAAGCTGCAGAGGCTGTCATCTGGGAAGGTTGTGGCGGGAACGAGGCGGAGGAAATCCGCCAGATGATCCTCCAGAGCTCGGTCCTCCTGCTCAAGACAAAGCAGTCGGACCGCGACAAAAGAATCCATTTTTTGGGGTTGGTCGAATCTGCCACACGTGTAGTGGAGTGCAGGCAAACAAGGAAGACGAGGAAGGCTGAAGCTCCAATTCAAATCACTTTACTCAATAAATCCAAAGGGTGCAGGTAGAGGAATACAGGCTGATACACACAAAACACGGGTAACATTGAACATCGACCGACAAAGACTGAATGAAAACAAGGGACCTAAATACACAGAGGAATGGGGCATAATGGGTGGAAAACAGGTGAAACAGATGAACTAACGAGGGTTGGCAGGGAAACTGATGAGGAGCGGGAAAACTAAACAGGACTAAACCAATACATTCACAGACAGGGGAAAACAGAGTCACATGGTGACAACAAGCAATATTAAATACCTCTCACTCCACAGATTGATATGTGTATATATGATGCGCTTATGTACTTGAAAATACATGGTCATGTCTGTCTTAGCCTTTGTATAATAACTTCTTGGATGCAGAGGGTGTGCGTGGGAAGATAATTAAAAAAAAAAAAATATATATACACATACATATATATATATATATATATATATATATATATATATGTGTGTGTATATATACACTCACCGACCACTTTATTAGGTACACCTGTCCAACTGCTCGTTAACACTTAACTTCTAAGCAGCCAATCACATGGCGGCAACTCAGTGCATTTAGGCATGTAGACATGGTCAAGACAATCTCCTGCAGTTCAAACCAAGCATCAGTATGGGGAAGAAAGGTGATTTGAGTGACTTTGAACGTGGCATGATTGTTGGTGCCAGAAGGGCTGGTCTGAGTATTTCAGAAACTGCTAATCTACTGGGATTTTCACGCACAACCATCTCTAGGGTTTACAGAGAATGGTCCGAAAAAGAAAAAACATCCAGTGAGCGGCAGTTCTGTGGGCGGAAATGCCTTGTTGATGCCAGAGGTCAGAGGAGAATGGCCAGACTGGTTCGAGCTGATAGAAGGGCAACAGTGACTCAAATAACCACCCGTTACAACCAAGGTGGGCAGAAGAGCATCTCTGAACGCACAGTACGTCGAACTTTGAGGCATATGGGCTACAGCAGCAGAAGACCACACCGGGTGCCACTCCTTTCAGCTAAGAACAGGAAACTGAGGCTACAATTTGCACAAGCTCATCGAAATTGGACAATAGAAGATTGGAAAAACGTTGCCTGGTCTGATGAGTCTCGATTTCTGCTGCGACATTCGGATGGTAGGGTCAGAATTTGCCGTCTACAACATAAAAGCATGGATCCGTCCTGCCTTGTATCAACGGTTCAGGCTGGTGGTGGTGGTGTCATGGTGTGGGGAATATTTTCTTGGCACTCTTTGGGCCCCTTGGTACCAATTGAGCATCGTCTGCAACGCCACAGCCTACCTGAGTATTGTTGCTGACCATGTCCATCCCTTTATGACCACAATGTACCCAACTTCTGATGGCTACTTTCAGCAGGATAAATGCGCCATGTCATAAAGCTGGAATCATCTCAGACTGGTTTCTTGAACATGACAATGAGTTCGCTGTACTCAAATGGCCTCCACAGTCACCAGATCTCAATCCAATAGAGCATCTTTGGGATGTGGTGGAACGGGAGATTCGCATCATGGATGTGCAGCCGACAAATCTGCGGCAACTGTGTGATGCCATCATGTCAATATGGACCAAACTCCCTGAGGAATGCTTCCAGCACCTTGTTGAATCTATGCCACGAAGAATTGAGGCAGTTCTGAAGGCAAAAGGGTGTCTAACCCGTTACTAGCATGGGTACCTAATAAAGTGGCCGGTGAGTGTATATATATATAATGTTTTGTTTTATGTGAATGTTCTTGTTATATTCCATGTTTTTCCAATAAAAATATATATATATAAAAAATGAAAAAATTAAATGTTATGTCGGTGTGTATTTCTATACATGCATTTAATAGACTGAAGTTATACAACATTGAACTAAGGTTAACGTGTGTGTTATGGAGCGATGGCACAGGTGTATTACAGGTGTAAAATGCCTGTGGTTGCCTAAGTACAGTGATGCTCACAGTACCAGCGATGTGGGGGAACCGACGGCTGTTGAGGGAAGTGAACAGTGGCCGGAGGAGTAAGAACATGGATGGAAAGACCCTCTCACGATGAAACTCCCTTCGGCCAGCACACCAGCAGCCTGGCCTCATGCGTGGGCTCCCAGTCCCAGCAGACCCAGCATCTGAAGTCCAGCCTCTTCCCAGCGTCTGAGATGAACACTTCAGGTTATGTTTACACCTGAGCCTGCCACGACACAATTACAAACCGTACACGACACAAATCGTACTGAGCCATGCTGGTGATTTTTTTTTACCATTTACCAACTGGCTAAGAATGCTATTTAACCCTCAGGTGCTCTTTGTTTGGAGTCACACTTGTTATCTTCCCAGTCAAAAGTGACCGAACACCTAAAAATTTCTCCATCCCAGTAAAACCAATGCAATTTATTTTTGTTCTATAATATATATTTTTATTTTTTTTATTTAGTATTTTGAGACAATTTAATTGAATTTATTAATATTTATGCAATATTTATGGTTTATTTTTGCCATGGAATATATATATATATATATTTCTATATATATATAAGTTCTTTCAAAAAAATATTAATGCAGTATTTTAGTTTAATATAGAGTCTTGGCCTTCAGAAAAAAAAAAATGGAAGAAAATTAGCACCATCAGGTTACAGTATAGAGAAAAAGTGTAGAATCATGGTGTAACCACTAGATGACATGAACAGCTCTCTATGGAGAGGCATGTGAATTCCCCAGCTGTTTATGAACACATTTTTTATTTTATTTTTTTGGTGAATTTGAATATATAGTTGAAACAATCTCAAAAACTTTTTCTTATTAAAAAAATGACAAAAAACAAAAATTCCAATTTTTTTTACTTTATTTTTTACAATTTCCCATTCATTTCCTAAGGCCACAAGTGTGACTATTTTTTTAAGACCACTTAGCATGCTCAGATCATGACCTCAATTGTTGTGTGTTCACATACATAATGCTATAAAAGTCACCAAGTTACATAACATTGCAATGAAGCTGTGATTTTTAAAAATTCAAAACATACTTTTTGTAATCAAAATGTATTGGTGTGTATGTGTATAAAAGTGTGTGTGTGTGTTGGTGGGTGTGTCTGTTTTGAACTCTTGATGTTGTAGAGTGTCACCCTTTCCTGCGGTGAACTTTTTTTAGAATTGTGGCAGATTTGTAGATTGCACATATACAATTTTACAATTTTTACAATTTTACAATTATACAATTTTTGTATACAAAAAAATCAGAATATTTTTTTTGTCAATTTCCCATTCATTTCCTATGGGTCGGTCATTTTTGACAGAAGAGCAAAAGTGTGACTCATTTTTTTACGACCACTTAAATTACTTAAATTACGAAGAGTTTCGGAATTTTCTGAAGAAGCTGTCATTTTCAAATATTCAAATCAGATTTCTTTAATCACAATTTATTGGTGTTTTTGTGTATAAAAGTGTGTGTGTGTGTGTGTGTGTAGGGGTGGGTATGTCTGTTTGCACTCTTGATGTTTTAGAGTGTCACCCCTTCAGTGCTGAGCACTTTTTTTCTGCATCGTGGCTGATTTGTAGATTGTACACACAAAAATTCTCAAAGTTTTTGTCAATTTCCCATTCATTTCCTATGGTTCGGTCATTTTTGACCGAAGAGCACAAGTGACAGGCCCGGTTCTAGAACCAAATCACTGAGGGTGCTTTTGAAAATAGTGAGGGTGCTCAAATGTTAAACCATATGCGATAACCATGAGCCTTTATCATTTCATATAGCCTAGTTAAGAAATGTTACACACAGAGTGCTTTTTCCCCAAATAACAGCAGTATTGCAAATGTTGAAACTGATTTTATTCTGCAGTTGAATAAATACTAAGTTAATATAGGCTAAGTAACGTACATTTTAGACATTTAGTTTCTGACGACAATGAATTGGTCCTTTAAACGAAACGCTGATTTAAAGATTAAATGCTGGTCACTCAACAGCGTCGGCACTTTCTGGGATTTATCGCGGTGTTTGAATGTATTAGTAATTTTGTACCTACCACTTTTGGAAACATTTAGGCACGGATTTACATACCACAAATAAAACATCTCCAGTTAACTAGCAGAGCATTTCATTTAGTTTGCTCTTAATTAAGAGATCTAGCTAGCAGTTAAATTTGATGTTTTTGAAATCAAGCTGAGCGCTTTGCCACTGCTGTCAGTTTCATGGATACAGTTCTCTTGTGGCTCGTGCAATCTTCACTCGGACGCGCACTGCGCGCACTTCAATCTACCGCCGTTGCAGAGACTCTCTATTCATTCCGATATATATATATATATATATATATATATATATATATATATATATATATATATATATATATATATATAGATATATAGATATATAGATATATATATATATATATATATATATATATATATAGGCTACATTTATTGGCTATCTAATATGAAGGCAGCCCCGTCTCTAACAAATTTCCTGAGCGGGACGCAAACACGCAAACAAAGTGGGCAATTAAAGAGACAGCTTTACCTGCGTATTGTGATTCGCGAAAGGACAACCAATCCAATGCATTAAACATGAAATACTGAAGTAAATTCTGATGTGAAAAATCGCGTTAATGGATTTAGTTTGTGGAACCTAATATTTGTATGAGTGTGAAATCCGTTGTGTTTCTTTTGTCGGCAAAATCTCGTGTGCTAATAAAAAAATAATCTGAGGGTGCTTTCACTTTTGTTTGAGGGTGCTTAGCACCCTCAAGCACCCCCGTAGAACCGTGCCTGAACAAGTGAGACTATTTTTTTATAGTCCAGAGGGTTACAATTAACACATTTTTCCAAGTCAATTTGTTTGTTTCGCACTTGATTGAATAGACAATCTACTCAAAAAAGATTTGTTCATTTTAATGAACGAGTTCGAACAGGAGAGTAACAACGCGCATCACAGAACAGAGCAAAGCAAGCATTTGTGCTTATAAAATGTAAACTTTTTTTTTTTAAATGAGCGATTCGCTTTCGCTCAATAAGACCCTTATTCATTGTCTGGTGTCGTTTAAAGCCCTTTGAACAGTTTGCACTGAAACTGTCTTTGGACCTTGAACCGTTGAGTTCCCATTGAAGTCCATTATATGGAGAAAAATGCTGGAATGTTTTCATCAAAAACCTTAATTTCTTTTCCGACTGAAAGAAAGAAAGACATAGACATCTTGGATGACATGGGGGTGAGTAAATTATCAGCAAAAGCTTTTTCAAAAGTGAACTACTCCTTTAAATCTGATGATCATCTGAAATGCAGTCGCTATTTACATCTGATATAATATGTAAACCGTTCTCTCTATTGCATTGCCGTGCAACACATGACTGGAGAACTGAATTGCAGAACTTGTGCAAACATGTCTACATCACTATGATCAGATGCGTTATTAACTGCTGATCTTTCACTTCTGCATTTTTGTGGTGTGTTTGTTTTGTTATTGAGATAAAAGCTTGCAGCCCACACATATATATTCCTTTAAATGGCGCTCTTAGCAGCGTCGGATAGTTGTGAGTGAGCTCTTAGGCCCTGTTAAACCAAGTGTTAAGATTCGATTTTGGTCTGATTGAATACACATTTACACCTGGTTTTAATCTGTCTCTTTTGTCGGTTCTCTGATTTCTACTATGGTAGGGTAAATGAATGGGTTTTTCAGATTTTTTAACCAATGGACGGCAATTTACACATGAAACACATCCGGAGAGGACAGAAAAACATACGGAGAACATCAGCTTTTAGTTTCTGAAATGACAGCCGCAAGACCAGCGTACACTGTGAGTGTGTGTTAAAGATCAGGAAGTGAGAGAACATTGTGTTTTTGACTGCCTGTGAAGTGGTCAGAAGTAGACAAAAGTGGAAAAGCTCAAAACCAGTTTTTAGTAAAGGTTTTACATGGCTTATTTTGCAAACAGTGACTCTTGTCGATCTCTTAGTGTTTCTTTATAGTGGAAGCCCACTTCAGCTTACACATCATATTACTGTAAATAAATATATTGTATAGACAAAAGTTAGGTCACTGAAATGTCAATATGGAGGGAACGGATGAGATGTGGAAGAGTTCAGAAAGAGTCTCAGTTCTGGGACTTCTACACGGTTTGCACAGCTCTCCATGTCTGTTTGTCACCTGTGTTTCTCTACACTGACAGTGATTTGTCACATATCCTACTAAGAGATGAGATTTTCAGGTGAAGAGGTGTAACATGACAGCAGAGTTTATAAACATTTCATTCGTAATGTTAAAAATAAATTCCATGCAAACACCAACATCTGAAAGACCAAAACATTAAAGTAACAAAACATTTTGTTACTTGAATTTAAAAATGACCAGTGAAGGAGAAATGTAAGGGCTTCTTATGGGTAATTCATATTCCATGTACACAAATGTGAAGTGACTCCTTATTTTCACTAGCAAACAGCAACATCCTTCCATTCAACTACACAAAGTATAGTTAGATGTCTGACCTGCAAACACTTCAGGCCTTCAATCATGAATTTATCAGAGCCATGAATTCTCTTTTATGTACACATTTAAAGTTGCATAATGAATATGGGTAACATGAATAGGCCTAATAAAAGAAATAATGTACAATGTAAGTCTGTCATTCCAGTGTCATTTTAACAATTTTCCACATTAACAAATGAAGCACGCAATGGTAAATCATTAAGATCAATGAGAAAGAAAAAAAGGGGGAAGAAGTACAAATAAAGGCCGCGAACTCCGAAGGATGCAGCCTATCGATTCCCTTTGAAGGACGCACCATAGCCTTCATAGGAATTCCTAATTGCGCAACCAGGTGTTCCAAACGTTCCCTAGAGGCAACAGCGACCATGAGAGTACAGCTACTACCCTGATGGTTAGTCTAATAAATTGAGAAAACAGCTATGGACCATTGCAGGACAGGGAACAAACTGTAATCAACAGATTAACTGATGAGACAATGGGATGTCTATAAGATGTGACAATAGACCAACATTTGTTCTAAATTCTAAATAACCAAGGTAGACTGGGGGAATGAACTCACAGCTTTCTATCCAGGTAAAATGTGAAGTAGCCTATTTTCCCTCACGAATAGCAACACTCAGGCATGTTGTTTTTCTTAGTTAAACTACACTAAAGTAGTAGGTCAACTGTTAAGTTTAAATGTATAAACCTTGCCAAACACTTAAATGCATCTAAAAATAAACAACGTCCGAGGCATGAATTTTATTTCTTGACACTAGCAGTTTAAGTTGCATGAATAATAAATTATGAATAATAATGTACAGTATAGGCCTCATGTCTTTTCTTTAGCGGAAAAAAACACAAATAAAGCCACACAATGGTGACAAATGAGTTAATGAAGAGAGAAGAAAAGTTTAGGCTGTTAACACTGGTTTCTCTGCCTATTTTATAATGAAAACAAATTCTTTTAGGTTTGATGTTCAATTCCGTACACACGGAACTCAGGCCGCCCTAAAAAAAAAAAAACAATGCTGTTGAGGTCACCAGCGCGATGACATGGGTTGGAATAGGCCGCGTAAGCTCGGGTAGGTCTGCATTTATGTATCCTCTATCTCACAGCGAAATGAAGGTGCATTCACCGTCGCTTTTGAATCAGGGTAGCCTTCGTCGCACGCGATGAAGCAACCGGCCTTACTGAGGATGCATAAGTAAATTGGGACAGCCTTCATCGCGCTGCGGTGACGCAATCGGCCTTCAAATGCGCCCTTCGGAGGTGCGGCCTTTGAATTGGGGCAGCCTTCGTGGCCGCAAATGTGAACGCAATTGGCCTTCGAATGCGACTTGGGAGGATGCAGCCTTCACATTGGGACACAGCTTGAGTGTGGGGGAAGCACAGTTGCTGGGAGGCCAGGGCCAGTCCTGGGCGTCTGGGGGCCTAAGCTAAACTTTATCCTCGTCAGTGGGTTCATAAAAACCCCAAATGACCCCCAATCCCTTAATCTGTTCTTTCGAGACATTTGGAACCCAAAACTTTGTCAGAACTCGTTTGTTGAAAAGCTGTATCACCTTGTCATCATCTTTGTTGCTGCTTTCTTTGTAATGAATTACTTGTTTTGGTAAAAACTGTAACAAAAAACACTAACTTGCAATAAAAGCCAAGAGTCAAACTGGTAATCAATAGTTTTCAATAAATCAGATATTTAATGTCTTTTGTCTTCATTTGATTTCATCTAAGGCTGAATATGGAAGTCAGTTTTAAGATCTTGTGTTTCTATTTTTTTTTCTGTTCTTGTTGTCTCTCTTTTTTTACTGATTGTTGACAGCAGGTGTTCACCACTAATGCCCAATCATCACTTAATTAATCACTTAAGTATCTCATAAACTTTAACTCTGAGTTATTTTAACTCTCTGTAAGAGAGGGGCCAAATGTTCCCTGAGCGGAGTCAATTTAACTCTGGGGATTTTGCTGTGTGCATTCTACACACAACCAGTAGGTCTGGTCTTTTTTTGGCCTATTCCGATGGGTGAAGCCCAGAATCTATTGCTCAGGGAAGCTAATCCAGTGTTGAAATTTTGTTTAATTTGTTCAATCATCTGCACTTTGCTGCCTCCCAAAGGCTGTTTACAGGTTGACCCGGCCAGGATTGAATGACATGTTGCACTAAGCTGGTGGGACCAGTCAGAGACATCGCTGTAGCTCAAGATGACTTGGGACAGACAGCAGGAAGTTGATCTGAGGAGGGTATTGTGGGGTTCTTGGCCCGAACCACATCAGCAAGCAGGAGTTAAATTTTCTTCAAGTTAAATTCAAGTCTTTTTAAGACCTTTTTAAGACCATTTATATAAAAAATTTATACCTATTTCCACGTCCCTACCAGCAAAGAAAAACTAAATCTTTCAACTTGAGCTCATTTATTTTTCAAATGTGGAATGGGTAACCGATGATAAGTCAAGCAGGTAAAATAAAAACATTTCAGTTGGCCACAAGACAGTTGCCGAACAATGTTAAGTTGTGTTTTAACATTCAGGCAGGACATGAGTTCTGACTGGATCGCTTACCAGATCGACACTAACATTTTCATCTAGTTTTTATTCATTAGCGAAAATGTCAACTAATTTTCGTCAAAGTTTTTGTCATTCAAAACTAGCGTCTCGTTTTCGTCAGTGAAAAAATGTCGTTGAAGAAAGGTTTATCATTATTTTCGTCAATGAAATTAACACTGACATACAGCACAATTTTTAAGACCCAGACATCAAAATTCAAGACTTTTTAAAGACTTTTTAAGGTATTATTTCCAAATTCATAAATTCAATGCTTTTAAGGCTTTTTAAGACCCTGCAGGAACCCTGAGGAGGACTCCAGCAACAACTCCCTTCTTCACCTTCACAGCGATCGTACCTGGGTTATACACTCTGATGGGGATTTGATTACCTGAATGGACATCAACTAAAATTTGGGCCACCATTACATGGTGCTTTTTAATGAACCCTTTATTTGGGCTCAACAGCACATTGGTCCACCTGCTCCCGAAATGCACATTGCCTGGAATAATGTATTCACTTAGTTTTGACAAGCTCTAGTAAATGATCTGTGGGTATTTTGAGCTGATATTTCACAGACACATTCTGGAGACACCATAGGTTTATATTACATTCTTGAGAAGGGGCATATGTCCGATTTAACTTATGCGTGCTTGAGTCGCTGGAAGAAACTAGTAAAGACAATGCATTAATAGAATTGTTTTAGACTTCTAATTAGCAGAAAGAGGACATCTGTGTGTGTTTGGAGATATGTTTATATGCTGTCAGGTTTATTGGAATGACATGACGGTGATGAAAATGAAGGGACATCAACACAAGACACAAGGATCTCCTGAATACTCAGGTTTGCTGTCCAGAGTCAGGTGTATGCTCTCCGTTGATTTAGTTTTGTGCATTTATTTCTTCTTTTCCTCAGTTGACCTAGTGTGTCTGTTAGTTACTGTACTATAGCAAGTGTCCACCTGGCCTTGTTCACTCATTCAGTCTGTGTACTGTACTGTATACACTCTCTGTTCAGTTCATTGTCTGCTCTTGTGTCTATTACTGTATCTTTCTTAGTGGTTGTTCTCTCTCCTGAGTGCTTTGTTCATTTGAGTTACTGTTAAAGTTTAACCGCTGCAACTATATCCTGTTCAAACTCATCCCTGCCAAAACCACCGTGACACACAGCCGCCCGAAGGGCCCGTCTCGTACATAAACCAGCGCTAGGGACAGAGGGTGTCTGGATATGAGGATACATCAATATAAAGCTCGTAGAAATATACGTGTAGAAATCCAACACAACTGAACAAGAGATGCATTGTTACAGATTTTCACATTACATAAGGCAACATCAGTATTAGTAGAGTAGACTGTTTGTAATGGAAAGCCCTCATGAGCTCATGTCCTAGCTGTCTTTTCTCTGAGTCTCTATGTATAAAGTATTATTTGTTTCATTAGTAAATGCTAATCTCACTTCACCTGTCTCAACCTGTAAACTGTTTAACGACCACAATACAAGTTCTGTCCAAGAATTACAACAAGATCATTTATTTAAAAAAAGAAGGATAAAACAAAAACTAGCAAATGCTACACACAATTGTAATACAATTATGTTGATGAGAAGGATGGCTGCTTAAAACTGAAAAAAAAAGCATGTGTAGAGGACAAAGTATGTGTAAATAACCCCTAAATCTACTATCATTACCAGTTATTATAAAGTTAAACTAACAAACCAGGACAGATTCAGAAAAGCACATGCTGAAATTCACTTTTGGAAGATATGTCCCGTGGAAACCAGCAGGAGGTGCACTTGCTCCTTTCTGAGAGATGTAGGAGCTCCAGAGGCTAAAACGGTCTTCACATCCGCATTGTCATCAGGACACCGGACTTCCCATGAGCCTCTCCTGACGCAGAGAAACCAGTCTGTTCAACCTACAACCTCTCGGCCTCCTCTTTATCCACCGAACAACTGGCAAGAGAGTGAGAGCCAGCTCAATTCATCAGACTATTGAAGAGCAATGAACTTCCACTCCAGAAACAGACACACCTGAACCATCCACCACAGATGAGAACATAAAACCCTTTCTCAGACTTTTCCCTCACAAATGAAGAATGAAAAACTATTTTTAATATATTCTACTTCTTTCACAGCTGTGCAATGGATGATTCTGATTGTGAAATACATCGTTTTTAGTGAAACACAGGCTGTGATCACTTCCAGACTGGTGACCTCATGAGACGTGTGTCAATGTTGTTATGATTAGTTACATGTAATTGAAGTATACTGATGATCTCTTATTTATGAACTGAAAATGATTGTATATTGGATTAGAAATGCATAATAAACTGTAGTATTATCCAGCCCGTTCTCATCCCTAAGCGTCATATTCTGCACGCTTTTGACATTTCGCTCTACATTCCAACGCACATGGCACCCTTTAGCGTTCAATATGAGACGCAGATATATATGGGGCAGAAGGCGCCTCCTAGTGGTCTAACCCTAACCCTACCCAGACCTAAACCTACCCATAACCGAACAAAGCTCTGTGCGTGTTATATTGACGCTAAAGGGTGCCGTTCAGATTTAGACCAAATTTCAAAAGTGTCACTATATGACGCCCTGAGGATGAGAGCAGCGTTGGTATTATCATGCATCCGTGCAGGATCGGGCCATCTGTGACTGTCTTCAGACCATCTGGATTTGGCCTAGGTCTACTGACGTTATACATCTAAAAACGCAAGTAATCCTTTTAAAACAAATCTTTCCTATTGGTTTCTAATGGATCCCATGTCTGCGCTTCTAATTGTCTCGGTTGGCTTAATATAGGACAATCACAGCTGCGATTAGATTTGGAGCAAATGTAAATGGTATTGCATCATAAACACATCAGACAGGGTAATACACGCGCTTGATTCAAATGGCACATAAAGGGAGAATTTGAGTGATTCCGCATTAGTTGTGCTTATGAGTTCCTTAAGTTTGGAAGTTCCAGACTTCTCTTCAACACTCATCACTCATTCCCTTCATCCAGAAAACACACGAGGCACAAAAATCAAATCTCTGCTCGGGAAAGACTGATCACTTCCATCCAGCTGCGTGCGCATTATAAGCGTGTGATTTACATTTGAGGTTAGGTATCCGCCCGTAGCACTCGTTGCGGGGTCTCTGTGTTGGGAAACACGTTGCTGAGCAGCGCTAATAGACTGAGGGTGTATGTCGCCTGGTCTATCTCTTCGTGCAGCGATTCTGCAACACGACAGCGAGCCTCCTCTGACTCTCCACGCACCTGCGAAAGCGCAGATAACGAGTTTGAAATTACAGTAGATACAGTAAGTGGTGGTGGCTAAATGATTGAATCATTACTGGTGATCAGGGCTCTCTCGCCTTGGGCATATTGCTGCAATAGATTCAGCCTGTTGAGCTCATCTGCATCCGTCACACATAACCCAGTTTGCCGAGTGAGAGAGATGGAGCGCACTTTCATAGAGAAATTCTGTCTGCAAATATTACTGAGGGTGCATAAGAGCGGCCCTGTGTGGGTTGTCAAGAAGTGGAGCTTCTGAAGTAGGCAATTTCTACAAGGGTGGAGGGGAGTAAGTCTTGGGAGAGGAGAATTATTGATTGGAGGCCTTTTGGGGAGCTTATTGTAACTTTGGATGTAATGCCTACAAAACAAATGTCTTATTTGATGGAAAAAATGCTTTTCTTTCCAGATTAAAAAAAGGGTACTATTTTTAATATGGACAAGTAGGCACACACAAGAAACACACTCTTACGTTAGGGTGAGCCAGGCTGTTGCTGTCGTTGTACGTGATGGAGATGGGCAGAACGGGACTTCCTCTTCCATAGTCTCGGCCTCTGTCTTGATCTCTGAAGCTTCAGTCACCTGTGAATAATGACATATGAATGTCTTTTACAGCAGCTCTGAGAAATCACTCAGAGCTTGCATGTTTCCAGAATTCAAATAATCCAGTTTGCATTTTTTTGTTACTTTTTGTTATTCTGGTTGAAAACTCAATAATAAAAAGTCAAAATATTGTTCAAGTCTCAGGACCTAAACATGTTTATCCGTACTGTCGGCGTGATTCATGAGTCACTGAGAGCTACAAAGCAACAGCAGCAGCCTTTTACAGTTCCTCCTGAACTAAAACTAACTGTGCATTCACACCGGACACGAATAGCGTGTAAAATTCGCGTCTATCACGTCTAGTTTGACGCTTCGACCACTTTGTGTTAATTTGCCGTTAAGAAGGAAACTGACACAGATTTTCGTGTTGAAAGGGCAATTTACGCGTGTCAAGATCTGAAATATATCAGCGTAAATTTTTTTTATGAACCGGAGCATTCATCGGAGAGAGTCACCACTCTGTATTTCTCTGGAGACAGAAGCAGCGCGTGGGAATCATCGTCACCGATATTTGTCATCCACCGGACCCTTCAGAGGTGAACTGTTTGGAGAGTTTCACCATTTGCTCGCCTCCAGGAGCTGCGTCTGGAGATGACGGCCACTGTCAGCGGTACTTCTGCCTGTCCCGGCCCAGTTTGATGACCTGTTGTCCCGCATAGGAGCGAGGATCACCCTCATCCATCTAATCTGTCATTTGTTTTGATGATAAATAGAGCCAGCCTCCAAAACGTATTGACCTGTCCTGAATTTTCTCTCTCTCACGTCCAGACACAAACTTATGCACATATGTTGGTTGTCTTTACATCATAATAATATTTCATATAATCTAGATATGGAATAAATAACATTAAATACAAAATGAACATGTAATCGTATATTGAAATAAAGTTTTAGTGATAAAATATTTGCTTTGTTGTGCATTAGAACCACACCAGGCATTTAGTCATATTACAAAATCATTGTATTGAAGCATCCAGATCCTTCACACATGAGCAAGCAGCTTCTCCTTATTGGTTAACGGGCACAATTGACGCCAAAGTTCAGATTTTTCAATTCGGGCGGCAGACGCGAATTCGCGTGGAACGCGTGAATGCACAAATAACACTAACTAAATAATTTGCACATAGTGCTTAGACACGTGAGATGCTCAAATTGGCACCATTCGTGCAAATGAGGCGCGTATTCGAATCTACTACTTACGGAGAGATTCTGAAGTGCGCATACGGATGAACCCAGATGCACGGAGAGGAGGAGCTGTGACTGTTATATTTAGAAAATGGCGGAAAGCCAAGACGCGGCTGTCAGCAATTAGGAGATAAACAGACACACATGCGTATCTCTATTGATTCACCCATGTTTATTTATCGATGGTAATATCACAAGCAAATAAATGGCTTTTTCCTTGCCAAGAATCAACATCTCTCATTGTTACATAGGGGTTGTGTGTGTGTGTGTTTATTAGGTACAACTCATTAGGTAAATAAATGCTCTTAGAGAAATTCCCAAAAGCGCGTGATATACGAGCAGCTGACCGCACGCTCTCCTGTTGATTGTCGTCACGACGTAAAAGCGCAGATGAAAACAGAAGCAGAACTAAAAACAGCTGTGACGTTGGTGTCTTTTATGAGAGCTTATGTCACACGACAACAACATGGCGCATGTAGTACGTCCGGACTCATTCATACTACCCGTGTTCATACTATATAGAACATACTTTTTTAATGGTCATGAAGTGCGTTCTTTTTAAATATAGTAGCTACTCGCATAGTACCGCGATTTCGGACGCAGCCAATGAGCTTTTGCTGCCTCTACAGCGCATGTCCTATCAGTAATCACGAGACTGCAACCCGTGACGCTGTACCTGGACCTGTTCACGTCCTCACACTCAGATTTATGTGCTACAATGTCAACACGATCAACGCTAATATTAATCTGCAGCAGTCAGGTGGTACAGCTCTTTAAGTTGTTTTCGCAGCTAGCTTGCTAATGCTAGCCTCTACCACAACTGCCTACCCTACCTTTAATTAAAAAGAAAAGCTATCATATCTCGATCTTTTGAGGTGCACTTGCCAAAACCAGTCATAATTTCAGACCCATTATAAGCAGGCTTATGCAACTGCACTGCAGTCCCAGTGAACACACCTGTCTGTAAGTCTGAACACCATTTAGCAGCTTGATTGCAGATGCATTGTTAGGGTTAAGGAGCTAAAAAAATTAAATTCAGATTGGTTGGTATAGCAATGAAGTCTAATTTTTCAAAATATATTCTTGTATTTTCCAGAGAGAAAGTAAGTCACACAGGTTCGAATGACACAAGGATGAGAAAATGAACCAAAATGAACTCAGATTGATCAAAAGAGGCTTTATGCTGCTGTTTTTGGCATCCCGTTTCAATAACTATTTGAAAACTGACGATGAATCATCAGCAACAAGGTTTTGTTCACCATTAGCTATTGCTGGTGTTTAAATGTGGTGGTCAAGTTAAAGAGATTCAAATGCATTTCATCACGTCCTGACATCAGTAAGCAGCAGACTGGTAAAAGGTTATTCTATCTTTTCAGATTTTAATGACCTAGATTTCAGACTGAAGATGGAAGTGAGTTCAATGAGCTATTTTATCTCAAGAGATCACGTTAAATTTGATTGACCCATTTAAACTGGGATTACGTGGGTGCAGGTTTGAACCCCATAATGAGTCATTCTTGTAAGCAGAGTAAAGTTGAGACAAACACTTATCTGCAGGTTAGTCCAAGGGGATTGAGCTTCTTCATGGATCTATCAGTATACTCAGAACTCTGCCCTGTCTCTAACATCCAGGCTCTGTTAAGTGAGAGTTGGCTGCAAAGTATAGCTGAGAGCTCAGAGCATCCAATTACATCTAATGGAAATTATTGTGTGTGTGTGTATGTCCTCCATTTTATTTAGATGGGGCTTTTATTGCTCCATCTACAGAGCTGTTTGTACATCATTCAGAAAGTAAAGTAATGTTAAGTGCTGGTCTCGCATCAGTTCAGCTCATCTCAGTGGAGCACTGCAGTCTGCACACACAGATCTGAGATCAGCTTGGGAGAGCCGCCCGACCCTTCTGGGCTGTAATCTATCATGACGGGCTCATTTCAACTGTCACCTTTTGTCTCAGACCACAGAGTACCTGTGAGCATTTGTCATAATCTAATTTGAGCGGTGAATGTGAATGCTGGCGGGACCAGATTCAGTAAAGCCGTCTGTGGAGGAGCGAGAGGCCCGGTGCGGCCCACAGACGGGCACATGCCTTCAGGAGCCAGAGCTCAAGTGGACAGAGCAAACGGAATTTAATGGGAATCATTTCATCTGCAGACAAACGCTACATAACTCGGCGAAAGGAAATCAAATAAAAGATATATAGAGAGTATGAGACGGAATGGGGAGGGAGAGAGCGAGAGATGTACCTTGGTGGCGTCCCAAAGATGATTTGAAAGCCTGGGAACAAAGGAGTCAATCTCAATGGCCTCGATGTCCTTTATCCTCCTCACCTGCTCCGCGAGAGATGATTCCTCTGGAAGAACAGAAAACAGAGCAGTGAGTGGACAGACGGGAGGTCAGCTGGGCAGGTCAAATGCTCCCAAAACCACAGAAACGGACAAACATCATGATGATGGATTCGATACCGTTGAGCCGATGGTCACACATTTGTTCATGACACATAAAAACAATGCTTGTGTCCTGATCCCACTGCCCAGGTTCAGTATGTCAGTAGCACCAGACGCCAAAAGAACAGCACGCTCAAAATCACATAAAACGATAAGAGAAAAAGAGAACATTGGGGGAAAAAAGCTGATCGTGAGAGAAAAGAAACTGCAAGGAAAGCTTGTTGTTTTGACAAAGCATATGTGGTGTTAAAGGAGTAATTCACTTTTAAAAAACTTTTGCTGATAATTTACTCACCCCCATGTCATCGCAAGATATCCATGTCATTCTCTACTTCAGTCGAAAAGAAATGAAGGTTTTTGATGAAAACAATTATTTGATGAAAATCGATTTCAGACGATGAATAAGGGTCTTATCAAGCGAAACAATCGCTCATTAAAAAATAAATAACAAAGTTTAAGTTTATAAGCACAAATGCTCGTCTTGCTCTGTTCTGTGATGCGCATTCGTGACTCTCCTGTTTGAACTCGTTCATCAAAATGAACAAGGTGACCATTTGAGCTTATAAAACTTAAACTTTGTTTTTTTTTAAATGAGCGATTGTTCGCTTGATAAGACCCTTATTAATCGTCTGGAATCCTTTAAAGCCCTTTGAACAGTTTGCACTGAAACTGTCTTTTGGACCTTGAACCGTTTGGTTCCCATTGAAGTCCATTATATGGAGACAATTCTGGAATGTTTTCATCAAAAACCTTCATTTCTTTTCAACTGAAGAAAGAAAGACATGGACATCTTGGATGACATGGGGGTGCACTGTAAAAATGAATATGCTTTATCTAATCAATAAAATTGTAGCAACAGATTACAAGAAATATTATTAATTAAATTTAACAAATTAGAATTGAGTAATAATTAATCAAATGATTCCTTAAAAGTTAACTATTTAAAATGAGTAAAGTTTACACCAAAAAGTTAACAAAAATATCTCACTAACAGACAGACGTCAAAGATTAATTAACAACTCTTCATTTTATATCGCCAAAATTGAAGACACCTTATGTTAACAAGCAGAATGACTAAAGGAGAAAACGGTAACACTTTACGGTAAGGGTACATGAATTATCATGAATTCATGTACAAATTTATGCATGAATTATGCATTAATTCATGCATTAATATCTCATGAATCATCAGGAACCAACACTGAGTTCAAAGTTTTTCATTCATGACTTCATGGATGAACAACACCTTAATTAAAACATTAACTAATATGTGTACATCATCATGAATTATGATTTATTACGCATGATCATGATGTTTTCTTTGTTCATAGTTATGCCACCTTTAAGAGCACATTGTTCATCAGTGTTTCAAAAGACCTAGTCACCACTTTAGTTGAGGGGCCACACACATGATGAAGCCATTGATAGATAATGCTTAGTTAATGATGACTTCTGTATTTGATTAAAAGTATTTGTGTGCTATGAGCTGTGATTGGTCTATTTTGGGGTCTGTTCAATACAGTATAGTCATCATTAACTAATCATTAATCTATTAATGACTTCATCATGTGTGTGGCCCCTCAACTAAAGTGGTGACTAGGTCTTTCTAATAAAAAAAAAAAACATTTTTTTTTGATTAGATAAAGTATATTCATTTTACAGTGTGAGTAAATTATCAGCAAAGTTTTTTTAAAAGTGAACTACTCCTTTAAGTTGCCACAATTTAACTACTCCTTTTAAGTTGCCACTAAATTTCAACCTTTATTCTCCTTATACAGTCTGACACAAAGCATGCTGAGAATTAGAAATCTGCTGCAACTAATTCAGTTTAAAGAGCCCCTATCATGGATTTTTGAAAATCACTGTTCATATGGTGTGGAATATAGCTCTGAAGGAATAAAAACATCCTGCAAAGATTTATATCTGAAAGTGCACCATATATAAAGTTATTGTCTTTCAAAAGTCAGAGTTCGACTCTGAGTCTATTAAATGAATTGTTTTTGAAACGAGTTCATTAGCTGTTTCGTAGTGACGTAAATACGAAACATAAGCATATTGGCCGTGCGCAGACGGAAGTGTAAACTTGAAGTCTAGAACACATTCAAATACTTCAGCTGAATAGCATCATGTCGAAGAAGACGCTGTGTTCTACAATGCAAAGATAGTTCAGCCACTTGAGCATGTGAAGAATCGGTGGTTAGAGTTCATATTTGCAACGATACCACAACAGTATAGCCCGATTTTGTTTTCATCATTTTAATGACGAATCACTCAAAAATATAAATGAATTCAAATGTGGATTTGCAAGCCGGTTGTTTCTGAAGGAGGGCTCAGTACCCCCACAGTGTATATGGATCAGCTTCCTCCTTCCGAATCACAACCTGTAAGTATTATTAATAATTGTTGCTTTTATAGGTTTTGTAGCGTCGAGGCGCGAGGAGGGAAGGCACAATGTGTGTGTGTGTGTAAGTTGTACTCAGCGCAGCTTCTAGGTCTCCAACATACATTATTTTTAAATAGTATGTGAAATGTTTGTTGCTTATTGGAGTTGTCATAAAGAATAGAGCATCTTGTAGTACTGCAGTGCTTTATCAATATGTTTATGCGTTGGGCTAACAAACAATAACTGACTGGGTCATCTGACCAATCACCGCCGATTAGCGTCACGCAAAGGAGTGGTTTGGAAAAATGAGTCGTTGTACGAATCATTTGGGAGTCGAGTGAGCAAATCAGTTAAAAATAAATGCATATTATAAGACAACAAAAGTGTTTTTGTCATTGCATTCATGTAAAACTGTTGTTGGGGACTCCCAGAACAATATTAGCAACATTTTAAATGCCATAATAGGTGCCCTTTAATATAATCAGATGTTGTTCAATTTTTTCCTATTAAGTACAATGAGCGGTTGATATTAGAGTGAAATTAAATTAGATTAATTTAGTGTAAAACCAAGACGGATGTATAAACGGAACTGATCACAGATTACATGAAAATGGAAGAATTAAAAAACATGAGTGTGGATGTAGCCGGAAAGAGTCAGAAATGTGTCCGGTATATACTGTATACTTTGGTCTAAACTAAATAACTTGATTTCTCTGATTTCACTGAGTAAAGGTTCCCTGACCAGGTCCGAGGACTCCCAGTACAGTCAGTCAGGTTATCTGCTTAGAGTAAAGAATATCTCCAGCTTTGCATTGCAACATGTGCAGGATCCTGTTAATGTCAACGTATTATTCTGAATACATTAGTAGATTATTTTGACATTAATACAATAATTTATGCTTTGTAGACTATGCACACAGAACCTTATTCACCTTGTATAGCGACTCATTGTTTGCATAAAAATCATTAAAACTCCAATATGTAACTTTAGTTGGGCACAAGAGGCGCCGTTTCCAACAATAACAAAGGCGAATGTGTGTGACGCATTAACGAGCAGAATGATGGGACTTGCTGTCAAGCTGATGGATCTAGTAATGTTTAAGGATAAGTGAAAACACTCATGTTTTTTAACATTACAGTGTCATGAAGCAGGTCGCGAATTGCTAATAAGATAGACATATCACACGCGAAGCCCGGATATAAAGGAATAAGGAAATTTCATCCTATTGAACTAGACGCAAGTGCTGGATTACTCACACAGGTCAGTTTATTAGATGAATTAAACTTGTGAGGGAAACGCATCGCTGTTCCACTTGGTTTAACGTTACACTATCACACTAAACGGCATTTAAATGTGTGTTGAAAGTTATAATGTTATTCTACGTGTTACTGTAGTTCGTCTGCTATACGAAACTAGCAGTTAGATCAACATAAGAATAACATACTGACCATATTCTAACATTTCATCATGTCAAGCTAACGTTATAACATTGATTTGTTTTATATACTTTTGCTCACCTGTCTAATAAAGCTGTAAAGTCGTGACTCGTGAAGTTCTGTCAAGTCCAAATTAGTCAAGGACACTAGCTCTCTGTCGAGTGGAAGTCAGTCTCGGACGCTAGCTCTCGGCATCTCAGAAACATCACGCTGATATTGATCCTCATTCTAGTTCTCCTTGTTTTTCCCAAAGTTAGCTTGCTTGCCATGGTCTATGATTGAACGAAACAAGAACTGGGTGCCGCTAAACGTTACTCACTATGCAGTTGTCCGCGTCTGTCGCCATGGTTACGTCATGGCTATGGCAATACGAGCAGAAACGAGGATAGCCGAGGGTAGCCGAGGATAGCGCGGATATTGCGTCATTTACAGGCGACATTTTTTTTCCGGGACGGCCACTTATTTAAAATAGTAATTTCTCTGAAATAAAAGAACTTTGGAGACTTTCGGGATATTTTAAGTACACAACTGCAGGAAATATATCACACTGTGCAAGTGATTTTTGGATATTTTATTACAAAATCCTTACATATTGGAGCTTTAACATCACAAAGTAATTAAATAACCACCGTCTTCATGAACAAGCTTTTTAACTGTAAAATGACCTAAAATAGGTGTGTGAACCTAGCCTAATGAATCCAACAATATGCTGAACATAACATATTCTTTCTGTGAACTGACAATCCTACAAGTTGTGCTGTCAAGTCTGTAGTGCTTCAGTTATTCTCCTTTCTTAAGTTCTCCAAGAGTCTGAAGTGGATGCTGGTCAATGAGAAGTCCTCAGAAAATAAAAGTCATGCTTAAAAAAACAACCACATCAACAGCCATATGGTCTAGGAGACGCAAGAGCTTGATTTTCCTATCTTTCTGAGCAAAATAAAGCATAGTAAATCCACTCTTCTGGTTGGTTTTTGATGTATATTGTATTCAAATCAAGTCCTACTAATATATCTATACATATATCTTAAGAGATGCATATGGCAATGATTAATTTTACCTGTATTATTCATTTCATATATGTTATGTGGGACTGATGCACAGCACACACACTCATTGCTTTGTCAGTCGCTGACCCCCTCTGGTGGTTGGGAGTACTGATACGAAATAAAGACGGGGCTTTGGGATTATTTCCATGAAGAGACAAAAGTGTCTAACTAAATGGTGCCTAAACTTAAGCTATCCATATTAACTTCTTGTTTCTTCACCTGTTGTATTAAAGCAATATAAAACTGTTGGACTGAATATAAACTGGTTGCTGATAGTCAGAAGTGCTCTTATTGGTTGTTTGTGTGATTTTGTTAAATTAAGACATTCTGAATGATAAAACACAATGGATTACTGATACTCAAATTCACCAACAATTTAATCTCTCTCCACTCATATGCATGAAAATGCTCATAAACAAACACTATTAGGCAGAAAGAACGCTCTGGCGCGCAAACACACACACACACACACACACACACACAGAGAGAGAGAGATCCCTGTGCTAATGAGAGGAATTAATTTAATCCATTAACTGCCAGGGAGCGACTGTCACAACACATCTTCTTGCTCTGCTCGTTTAATGAATAAATGAATATTTGCTCTGGTTTTCTCTATGTTAGCAGAAACACTGCGTTCGTTCGTTCGTTCGCTCACACACACACACAGCTTCTACTGTAGTGTTTGTCTTATCATACAGCTTATGAACATAACTTAAACACAGTAGCACCGTCCTTCTTTCGTGGCAAACTGTTGGAAAATGTCTACAGAGAAACTGTAATGAATATCAAGCTTCTCATTCGAGTAACATACTTATATTTCTAACTTCTGAGGTCACAACAAACTTGTAGTAAAATGAGCCCAAACTACAGTAGTAACTGGTGTATTTACTTTACAGGCATGTATACACACACTTCGTAATAAAAAACACACTTGAGCATAAGGCAATATCCTCGAGAAGTCTACAGCCTGTCCTGAAGATGACAGCAGTCCACTGCCTCTCAATCACACACTTATTATTGTGTGTGTGTGTGTGTACGGAACATCTTAATGACTGATACATAGACACAAACACACAAGTCCACCCACATATATCAGTGACAACCTATCCTTGGCCCAGAATCCCATTAATGCCTCATACTTTTTGACAAACACATTATGGGTAGATAAAATGACTTCCATATGCTGTTTGTCAGATGTCAGTGAGGAAAGATATGTATTTCATAGGAAAATCAAAAATAATGGACTTTGAGAGAGGGGCCCGTACCGAGCAGATAGCGGGAAATCGATAGCGCTGTCGGAGAGACGTCTCTGCCAGACCACGATCAGCACAAGGCCAGGTCAAAGTTGACATTTAATATTGACACATTATCCACAAAATTCATTTACAGCCCATTGTCGCTGCATTACACAAGCCTTATAGCAGTCTTAACCACAGAAAAACAGAGATGACGAGTGATTTTGTTATTTTGAAGTATGTTTTCCCCCATCCGTGTTTGCCCTAAAGGCCTAAACGGATTCAGTTGATGATAGGTTGGCTGCTGTTGTTAGAGATTTGGATGTGAAGATTTAAAAAAAAAAAAAAAAAAAAAAAAAAAAACAAGGAACAACAGACACCAGCAACATATCCAGCATGATTAAAAGCCCTCTCTTAATAGCAGTTTCTCCACTTCCAAATGAACGAGATGATCCCCTTCCGAAGGCAGGACTGCTTCCAGAAGACCACCAGAGGGCGATGTTCAACAACTCAAGGTCCTGTCGGAAAGCCACATCTCACCGAGCCCCATTAATTCACATAATTGAATGCCTTACTTCCACGAGCAAAATTACAGCAGCTCTCATCATTGCTGGAATAATGAAAGCAGAAACGGCCCATCATCAGGTGACGTCTCACACGGCCACAGATTCAAAGGTGCTTTTGAATGTCATGAGCAAGGAAAGCCAGACCTAATGATGGCACTGCACTGATTGAGAACGACACGAGAGCGCTTGCAATAAACACACACACACACACTATATCTATATGTAAAACACGACGAAGAGCGTTCACAAGCACTGGCACAGCTGTGTTTATGTGTTTGCTGGAAACAACCAAGCTCAGCCAAAACATTGCTCACAACAGAAATGAACCATCACTGAACTTTTCCTTTTCCTTTTATCACTGTAAAGCTGCTTTCAAATAATTGTAAAAATTACTAGACAGCAAAAAATAAAACCGTAATTTTTACGGGAAAAAAAGACAGCTGTGGAACGTAATGGTTTTACAGACTTAACTTAAAATTTACAGTAATAAACCGTATTTCATTATCTGATAAAATGTTGATTTACCAACCTTTTGAAAAATTGATATCTGTTTTGTACCATTGTAATACACTGACAACCAACAATCACACACGAGTCACATGATCAATCAAAGCTCATCAAAAGTAGTTAATACTTATATAAAGAGGCCGCACAGTGTCATTCACACAAACATTAAACACACATGAAATTAAAAAAATGCAATAAACATTAATTTAACAACATTAAATGCAACATAAAACCCTAATGTACAAACTGTACAAACAACATTAAAAAAAAACAACAAGAAACTATTATTTCAACAAAAATACATAAAAGGTTGTACACAGGGAATTGTGGGAATGTCAATTTACGTTTTTTTTTCACTGTAAATTATACAATGAGTTGTTCTTTTTCACTTTCAAAAACTGTACATTTAACGTTTTTTTTACAGTAAAATTATATCACAGTTATTTACCGTATATAGTACGGAAACTTTCTGTTAACCAATTAACAGTTTTGCACTTTGTCTTTTACTGTTAAAATCTTTTACAGTGTATATTTACAGTGATAATGACTTGACAACAATATTAAAAAAGTTGATTTTCCATTGGTTTGTATAATGCAAATATTTTGTGTTCACAATTCCTAAACTCTTAGAAGAAAAGGTTCTATATAGAACCTCAAAATGTTATTAGCGCTATTAGCGCTACGTATTTGGAACCCCTAAAAGGTTCTATACATTCTTAAAAAAGGGTTCCTCTGGGTTCTATATAGAACCCTGGGGTTCCATACTTGGCCAACAGAACCTTTTACCATTTTACAACCTTTGGAACCATTTCTTCTAAGAGTGTACCTAATAGCATATTTTACAGCTTGGTGTCGTTATCAAACGCCCATGTATTCATTTACATGACCAAAAGTAGAAGTAAATATTGACACCCCCTAAGTTCAGCACCACTGATATAAATCTACATAGATCACATCAAATAAATGAATTCACATCCAGAACACAAACACACTTCGATCAACGTGCCGAAAAGTTGAACTAGCCGTTAAGCACACAGACACTCGCTCTATAATCCGGCCCCCCTCTCAGCATCAGGATAAGATATGTAATTCAATACTCAATTTAGCCTCGTCTCTGCGGATAGATTTATTTATTTATTTTTGGCCCGGCTAATTGATAGAAATTAAGCCATTAATCAAGCCACTAGCCATCATTCAGGCCAAAGAAGATGAATACAAACTTTCATAATAACCACCTTCCCCATTTTAGACCTCATTAGCATTAATTTTTAATGCAATTATGCTATTCTTTTACGCTGAGCTCATAAATTACGACTCTTTTGTTGCCGACTGGCCTTGTAAAAGCCGGGCTAATGCTTTGTAGTCTGATCTTTAAGGCAATTACTGGCTTCTTCAGTCTTTTATCTCCCTGCATTTCCAATAACCTTCCATCTAATGATTTATCTGGGCAAACCCCTGACACGCATCCGACTCGCCCCTCTTCCATTAACACTGTCTTTATTTATCTGGGAAGATCTGGTGTCTAAATAAAGATCCTCTCTCCACGAACGCCGCTTGACTTTGTGCGAGTGCTGCCGACGATCAGGAAGAGAAAATCGTCCTTTCGTTCAAGCCGAAACATAGATGAAAGGTCATTGTGCTAACTTAATCAGCAAAATATCCCATTTAAATAAGCGTGTCAGAGAGATATACTCATTTAAAAGTCGGCGTTACACCTCGTTCAGAGCTACACAGATCTATTGAAGGGTGAGACCCGTGTCAAGTAATAGTTTGTGACTGCATTGACTGGCAGAGCTGAAAATGCATCAAGTGCGTAATGAGCAGCTATTAGGAGCATTGATTTGCTGATTTCAATTGATAGTTCCCCGAACAAAGTGGCATGTCAATATTTGCTAACTAACTAATACCCTCTCGGCTCTCGGCCTTGACAAATGAGATCTCGATGAACAAAGAGAGTTTGCAATCATGGCCAATGACTCTCCTCCGAGTAACACGTCCGGAGCAGATCGCGCTCCACAAACGGCCCAATAAGAAGGATCCTGAGCGATATGATATGTGTCTCGGTTCTAAGTGAATTCTCTCTCGCTGATGTTGGCTCATGCCAGATGCTCTAATGTCCCTAAGGGCAGTGCGAGACAGAGAGATTTAGCTGTAGGACAGAGGATTTCCTCACGAATAGACTCTCTAATAGATGTATGTACTGATCATAACGTCCGGTAATGACGCTTCAAAAGTAAACACCTCAGACTGCAATGATACAAACGCGGAAAAGCTAGCAAAAAAAACAACAAAACAACAGCAGCAGTTTCAGCGTATAGTTTGTATTAGATACATGAGAGAAGTCATTACAGCATGAGAAGCATTATTGGTTTGTGGAGGTTTTATCAATATCACTGATGGCTGATTCCAGCACAAACTTTAATTTGAGATATATTTGATGTTGAATGCCTAATTTAAAGTGAAATCAATAAATCCCCATTACTCGTCAAATTATTTACCCATTAAGGTAACACTTTATAATAACTACACGCTAATTATCATTAGTTAAGCATGAGTAAACAGTTAATTCATCATTCATAAAGCATTAATAGACATTTGTAAGTAGTTTATAAATACAGCTATAAATGCTTTTTTCTTGATTTAAAAGCATATTTATAATGTGTTGAATAATTGTATTTTCATGCTTTATTAACGATCAATTTATCATTTCTAAATGAAGAATTGCATTTTTTATAATCCAGTTATTTAAGAGTTGTCAGTGGTTCATACGATTACTTAGAACGTGTAAGTAAATGATTAATAAACTATTTAAATGTACATTAATCTTATCATTCAGACATAGTGATGGTTACTTAGTGTGTTTGTTTATAAATGCTTTATTAACATGTATTAATGCTGTAATTCAGGGATAATTTGGGAAGTTCTAAAGAATTTAGTAGTGGTCAGTTAACTATGTGTGAGCTCATCTAAAGTGAGGACTATTCATGCCTTGTAAAGCATTTATAAATGAGATTTAAAGGCTGTTAAATATTTCGGTAACACTTTACAATAAGGTTCATTAGTTAACATTAGTTAATGTATTTACTAACATGAATTAACCATGAGCAATACATTTGTTACTGCATTTGTTCATCTTTGTTAATGTTAGTTCCTGAAAATACAGCTGTTCATTGTTTGTTCATGTTAGGTCACGGTGCATTAACTAATGTTAACAAGATTTTAATCAAGTATTAGTAAATGTTGAAATTAACATTAACAAAGATTAACAAATGCTGTATATGTGCTATTCATTATTAGTTCATCTTACCTAATGTAGTTAACTAATGTTAACTAACGAACCTTATTGTAAAGTGTTACCAATATTTCTATGTTCAGTATCACTGTGTTGTGTTTGTTACATTTTACTGTTTAGAAGATCGATCTCCTTTAAATCTCCTTTATAAATGCTTTAAGGCATGAATAGTCCTCACTTTAGATCAGCTCACAAACATAGTTAACTGACCACTTCTAAATGCTTTAACTACCTGTATTTACTACATTTACTTAAACTTTCTAAGTGATCTTATGAATGACTGACAACTCTTAAATAACTGGTTTGTTAATAATGCTATACTTCATTTAGAAATGATAAATTGATCATTAACAAAGTATGAAAATACTATTATTAAATGCTAAATGCTAATATATATGCTTATAAATCAAGAAAAAAAGCATTTATAGCGTTATTAATAAACTGCTTATTAATGTCTACTAATGCTTTATAAATTATGAATTAACTGTTTACTCATGGTTAACAAAATGTGTTCAAATAGTGTTTAAAGCATTTTTACAAACTGCAAATGTGGCATGTATGGCATAATAATAGAATAATGGAATAATAATGATAATGGCATAATAAAGATGAAAGGTCATATGATTGGCTCATTATTCTGTTGCTTTGATAATTCCAGCATATCACCATGTTTCATTGATAATGCGATAATATGATAATGCAGACACTGTTTATCATGCTTGGAAGTGATCCCAAATCTGCTTGAATGGGTGAAACTGGTGAAACATCTCACCCACTCAGATATCAGATACATTCAGTCTCATACAAACCAAAGCCTGACTTCAAATGCTGACCTGTGAGTGAGCTGGGTTTTCACTCGCATTCAGCAGTGTTTAAGGATAAGGTGTTCTAGAAACCGTTAAAGTGTTTTATCCCCTAAAACTCATCTCTGATCACCAAAATGATGCATTACATTTTTTCCCCTTGAAAACTAAATTCGTCATGCCTTAAAATACCTTGAATGTAACTCGACACCCTTGCCCAGGCATGTACTGGCCATCGGGACTACCGGGAGATTCCCGGTGGTGGCCGGGGTCTGGTTGGGCAGGCGGCCCGGCACGTTATGTATTTTGTTTTTAAATCATTTTTAATTGTAAATATATTCTATCTTAAGTATATTGTTGTATTGTCCAATTCCGGGCTTATGTGTCTCTCTCATGAAGCTTACGCGAGCTGCGAGACTGACAGGTCTATGTGAAGATATGGAATGCTCACACATGACGTGTTCACTCAACATTGGCCAATCGGAATCAAGTTCAAGTTCTTGAAAAGCGGCTGCTTTTCAACTGCAGTGATGCGATGATGTGCAACGAAATTCGTGTTAAAGCATAACATCTCTAAAGGTAAAGGGGGGCCGAGAAGTTGAGAGAGAAAACGACAAGACCAAATGTGTTAAAATAAGTTAATTATTTGCTGGAAGGCCAGCAAAAGACGAAGTGAACACAAAAAAGTGAAGATGTCTGTAGGGCGTGCCTGACTGCTGACATTTAATGATAGCTACACGTACTGTATAGCCTTTTGCATTGTTTTGTTTTAAAATGTTACAATATTCCAGCTGTAATAGGCCTCCACTCACTGATCATAAAAGACATTTAAAATTCTCAGCTCTCAGGTTCTGTCCATTTTATTACGAAATTCAGACAATACCGTTTTGGCGCTAGAAAATATTACGTGACCGATCGCTTTAGCGCCTCAGTTCAAGTAAACCAATCATCTGTTACTTTTTATATAAATATAAGATACAGTACTTATCGAGCGGGATATGCCGCAAATAATCAATCAGCGCTTTTCAACCATGGAAAGAGATCAATAAAACAGCAGGAGAACAATTATGTCACAGAACGTTACATTTACCTCAAGAAAGCCATTTAATGACCATTTAATGAGTATTTTGCTAAATATGTGCAGTATATTATATTTTCACTTTTGTCAGTAAATAATTGCTATTATATTGAAAACTGCATTATATAGGCCTATATATACACTCACCGGCCACTTTATTAGGTACACCTGTCCAACTGCTCGTTAACACTTAATTTCTAAGCAGCCAATCACATGGCGGCAACTCAGTGCATTTAGGCATGTAGACATGGTCAAGACAATCTCCTGCAGTTCAAACCGAGCATCAGTATGGGGAAGAAAGGTGATTTGAGTGACTTTGAACGTGGCATGATTGTTGGCGCCAGAAGGGCTGGTCTGAGTATTTCAGAAACTGCTAATCTACAGGGATTTTCACGCACAACCATCTCTAGGGTTTACAGAGAATGGTCCGAAAAGAAAAACATCCAGTGAGCGGCAGTTCTGTGGGCGGAAATGCCTTGTTGATGCCAGAGGTCAGAGGAGAATGGCCAGACTGGTTCGAGCTGATAGAAGGGCAACAGTGACTCAAAATAACCACCCGTTACAACCAAGGTGGGCAGAAGAGCATCTCTGAATGCACAGTACGTCGAACTTTGAGGCAGATGGGCTACAGCAGCAGAAGACCACACCGGGTGCCACTCCTTTCAGCTAAGAACAGGAAACTGAGGCTACAATTTGCACAAGCTCATCGAAATTGGACAATAGAAGATTGGAAAAACGTTGCCTGGTCTGATGAGTTCTCGATTTCTGCTGCGACATTCGGATGGTAGGGTCAGAATTTGGCGTCTACAACATGAAAGCATGGATCCATCCTGCCTTGTATCAACGGTTCAGGCTGGTGGTGGTGGTGTCATGGTGTGGGGAATATTTTCTTGGCACTCTTTGGGCCCCTTGGTACCAATTGAGCATCGTTGCAACGCCACAGCCTACCTGAGTATTGTTGCTGACCATGTCCATCCCTTTATGACCACAATGTACCCAACTTCTGATGGCTACTTTCAGCAGGATAATGCGCCATGTCATAAAGCTGGAATCATCTCAGACTGGTTTTCTTGAACATGACAATGAGTTCGCTGTACTCAAATGGCCTCCACAGTCACCATATCTCAATCCAATAGAGCATCTTTGGGATGTGGTGGAACGGGGAGATTCGCATCATGGATGTGCAGCCGACAAATCTGCGGCAACTGTGTGATGCCATCATGTCAATATGGTCCAAACTCACTGAGGAATGCTTCCAGCACCTTGTTGAATCTATGCCACGAAGAATTGAGGCAGTTCTGAAGGCAAAAGGGGTCCAACCCGTTACTAGCATGGGGTACCTAATAAAGTGGCCGGTGAGTGTATATATATATATATATATATATATATATTTATATATATATATATATATATTTTTTTTCAATTTGTAATCAATTGAGAAAAAAAATCCCTGAAAGTGCCTGGCAGAAGCCTTATAGGCTTATATATTCAGTGATGTTGCACCTCATGAAATATAGTTAATAGTATACCCTAAGCATTAATATTTCTATTAATAATAATAGGCGGCACATAAATTAACTTAAGACCAGTTATTTACAATAAAGCCTTATAAAATCATTTCCATTTTCTGTTTTTCATTTGAATAGTTTTTTCTTGGTTTTGATAGTAAATAAAATCTAATCAGTAATTTTACATGCAGATTAATGCACGTACAGATGTGTGTGTGTGTGTTTACATGCATAAGTGGGCCGGTCTGGATGAAGTGTCCAGAGCTGATTTTTTTGTCCCAGTCCAGCCCTGCCTCATTTAGGTTCTATGAATATGCAAATGAGCCCTGCCTCCACTCACTCTCTCAGCTCAGAGATCCACTGGTGGACGATCACACGTTGATCTGATTGGTTACTAGGTCGTTTGTGACGTCAGAAACACCAGCGATTTCAAAGCATGCTTTTGAGACTGTCTTTGGTTCACTGCAGGAAATACTCAGCAATGCTGTCCACTTATGAATTTACACATGATTTGTCTTAAAGCATATTAAAAACATTAAACAACATTAAAAGCTGGATTTTCACCACAGTGGGACTTTAACAAGTTTCTCAACATAAGCTGACACTTACTGATGCCTACTAATACACAATAATAGCTGAACAACAGTTAGCAGTAACATATACATGCTAATAAATATGCAATTGAATGCATTGTTATTTTTAAAATGTAAATACATAATAAATAAATGAAAAGAAATGAGATGAAAAACACAAACCTGAAGTAGCTTGATTTTAATAAACAGTGTTAATACAAACACAAACACATTTGTTCTGAACATGTGCAAGCATGTTAATGTTTTCTTCAGTGATGTTTCTTTCTCTTTAACTGCTCTATGGGATAATTCCCCCAAAAATGGAAAATAAAATCAGTCATTATTTACTCAGCCTCATGTAGTTTCAATCCCGTATGACTTTCTTTCTGCTGCAGAACAAAAATGGAGAATTTATCAAGACGCCTCTTCGCATGCGCGGAGAACTCACTCGAGGCAACACAGAAGAAAATAAATACTTGAATAAAGTCCTTTTTTTGTTTGTTTTTGCGCACAAAAGTACTCTCGTCGCTTGATAAACTTAAGGCTGAGCCACTGTAGTCACTTGGACTATTTTAAAGAGCAACATGCAGGTTGGACACCCCTATATAGCATATTGTATGTTGATGATAAAACAACTAGATTTTCTGAACTGGAGTAATATATATTTAGCCATTAACGATATTTTGAGAAAAATGTGATTAAATAACTCCCGCGTCTGCACTAACCGGAAGTGACGATCGCTGAGGGAGTCTGTTCAAGTTCAGGCTCAGGTTACAATGGATGCGAACGACAAAACCGCGTTCTGCGATGTTGACGAATATGCCTATGATGACCCACAGGCATATAATTATGAGCCTCCGAGGCGAGATAGAAGTCAGGGGAGATCGGGGAGGAACAATGGGCAGAGGAGAGAAGTAACGTTAGAGTTGTGGTGTCGAGAAAACCAAGTGGCGAATAGGGCAAGTGACTTAGTGAGTTCATGTAAGTTAGCACCGTGGCTAACGCTGGTTCATCTACTGTATGGTACAAAACGCACCCAAGGCCAAAAAGCCTTGTTTTTCCTAAAAAGAAACTGATTGACACGATTTTCTGACAGGCTCTTTTATTTGCCTTGGGCTACGTCATATGACTCGTTGCTAGCGGGAAAGGCGTATTCCAGACCCGTGCACATTTTCAGAAAAAATCTCTACATCAAATGAGATTTCATTAGTAATTTCTACATGTGTGTTTTTAAAAGACCTCTGCAGACAATTTAAAGTATTAATTTAGAAATAAATTCAACCTGCATGTTGCTCTTTAAACATTGTCTTCACTAACTTTCTGGGCCGGCAGATGCATTTACCCAGAAGCCTGTGGAGGAGTGATCCAGCTCTCAGACTTCTGAAGATGAATGAAAGTCTTGAGGGGTTGAAAAACATGAGGGCGAGAAATTACTGACAGAATTTATATTTTAGGGGGAACTATCCCTTTAAACATTAATTATGTGTGTGTGTGTATGAGAGAGACATACAGCCAAACAAATGTCACTTTAACACGAGCAGCAAGATGAAAGAGAACGCAGTGACCCAGAAGGCACATAAACTGCAGCATTGGGAGGTTTTGCTGGTTTTGCTGGTCAGCGGCTCTGTCACAAACATCTCTATAATGAAGGAAACACCCCTGGCTAATTACGTAATTGGAGTTCGCCTTTAAAACACAAATGATGTAATCAGACATAAAACAGCAAGATTCGCAAACTAAGAGCCCCTCCATTCACGAGGCCGAAGGCTGTAACTCTCATCTACTCTTATCAGCGAGACAAACAAATCAGATCCCAGATATTTATGATCAGCATTATTTCACAGAGCTGCAGTGTAACTCATGTAACGGACTGCAGAGAAGGTCACGGACACTCATTTGGCTAATTAACAACAGTGCCCCGGTGACCTCTGTCTTGGGCAAATAACCCACGAGGATTTCGCAGCCTTGCACTCTGCTTTATTAGGAGAAGATGACACACGTCTGATTTCACCGTTCCTGAGAGTCGAATACTGCCAAACATACAGCGACTCTCGCTGCTTCTGTTCATACGAAGACATTCTATCCATTCAAAAATAACTAATCAATCACACAGGTTTCTGTCATTTATCGCACCTATCATTAACATTTTTTTAACAATTGAATGTGTTAACAACCTCCACATTAATGAGAAAACCTCATAGAAGTATTTCGAATACCCGTTTAAAGGTGGGGTAGGTCGTAATTTTATAAAAAAAACGTTTTTTTCCAAATTTGTTTAAACTTTCTATATATATATATCAATGCATAATTAAAATGTAAGTACTCTGATAAAAAGAGTATAAAAATCGAGTGACTCTAGACTGTTTAATCTGCACTAAACGCAGCTCATTATTTCAAACCGGACGAAACAACGGATTGGCTTAGGCAACTGTCACTCTCTCGCAACCATGGCAACCACCCTTTTGCCACACAGCACCTGCCCACTTGCGCGTATCAAGATAGTTCGGATGTCCTTGTTTGAGCTTGAAGATGCGAAACTCGACGCAGGTCCTCTTGTCCAAGAAGTGCTCCTTGCCCTGCACTTCGACTACCCCGTCCTCGGCCTCTACTTCCTCGGACCCTAGTTGCACGACCTCCTCTGCTTCGCCCTCGACCACGGATCTGTCCTCGAGCTGACGATGCGGTAGGCTACTTGTCTCTGGAGTGTCAACTTGAAAACATGACTTTTGCGTAAACACCTCTTTCAAGTCAAGTGGTGTGTTATCTATACATATGTTCAGCTATCTGCGTGTATGCGTGTATGTACACACCGTTAAATGTCCGAGCGAAACGAAGCAAAATGTAGATCTACATCTGGGGAGCGATATTATTTTCCTAGGATGGTAGGGGAAGACTCATAAATGCTATTAACCCCACTGTCCTCATCAGAGTAAACGATGCTTTCATCATGGAAACTCTTACATGCCGAACACAGACTATAGACCCCTTTTGCGCCGACGTCACAGTTACGTCACGGCGCTAGCTGGAGGCAAAACAAAGTGAAAACTGGAGGCGGCTAATGCAAACCTGCACAGATTCGGCTACATAATAAGGAGCTTAAATTACTTGTATTAATATTAAATATCATCGTATTGTGTTGTTTGGTGCTAGTATCAATGAAAAATGAATATGCTGTATCTGGACCTTTTATTTCTAGAAAATATTCACATGATTAAAATCGCACCGTAATGCCACTGTTTACATTGTCGTCGTCTCGGCAGAACTGCAGATCGTACACAAGTCTTGTACATGACCATTCAGCACATAGTTATAGGCATCCAAAGATTTATATGCCCACAGTTTCTCTTTACGATCGGTTTCTATATAAGGTACAGTAGGTGTAGAAGTCAGGCCACTCAACCGAGGCAACGTTAATCCTGTCAGATCATCCATGCGTGAGCGTGTAGGCGGCTACGGGTCGGCCAATCTGGTTCTGTCCATTAAAATTAACTTTTGAAAATAACAATCGCGGTCCTGGACACTGAGTTACCTTACACATTAAGATAAATTCTGATTTTCTTCAGTCATTGTTAAAAAACAAGCTAACAAAACTTGCTTACTTGCATTAGTTAAGCGGCCAAAGGGCTCATTCTGCCTCCACCTAAGCTCCGCCCACATAAAAACGTCACCGTGTTTACCAACTGTAAAGGGGTCTATATGGTATGAGTCTTACACGAAATTCATCTTCATCACAGTTTAAATGATGGCAATGGAAAAAGGTGTATAATGCAACTTGTTTTTAGATTTGCCTTAGGCTATAGATGACTAGCTCGTTATCGAATCAATACATATATAGACGCTTTCATCAGACGCGTTGCCATGGTGATGAGCTGGCCCAAAGTTAACTTCCGTTCTGTTAGTTTATACTGTTTATTGGATAATACGGCATTGACTGTATTAGATACTATATTAAAATAGCTAGGTTTATCCGAGTATCCGGTACAGTGTTTCCCATGCATTTATTAGTGGCAGCCCAACTCATTATCAGCGCTGACCGCCACATATTGATTTCCGTGTTTTTTACAATTTAAGGAAAAGTTGTATTTGACTGCAGAGTTGCGTGTCAGCGCATATTCGCAAGCTCTCTCTCTCTCTCTCTCTCTCTCTCACACAAACACATTAACAGCGGAGCAGAATGTATCATAACGCTGCACAGATCCATCCAACATCCTGTCATGTGGAGACCCGCCTTAAAAAAAGGTTAGCAAGCATGTAAGAAGCTAATAAGGAGAGATATGTTCACCTAATAAAGCCTCGTCGCCGCGCTCCGCTCGCCACAGTTTTTTAACACTGCGGTAAATCAGACACGTCGGTAGAAAAACATCTTGTCTCCTATTTTTGTTCAACGGGTCTGGTAGTGTCACATTTCAGTTTGGCCAGGTAACATTTATTTTCTTTGACTGTCAAGAAATACCAGCTACTATGGTTATTTACTTGTTATGGATTGTCTGCGCAAGTTTGCCGGAAGTTAAGTTTGGGCCAGTTTTATGCACATGCGCAGTACCGTGTGTTTATGTTGTCACTGCTGAAAGCGTCTATATTAAAACTTTAGCAATAGCTTGATGCTTGATAGTGAGTACTAAAATACATCTTATTTGTTTATCTTCATAATGATAAAGTTAGATTTTTTTTATTACATGTGATTTTGACATGATGTCAGTCACTACATGCACTGTGCTCTTTCCCTCTCGGGTAAATAATGCGCCTTCAGCTCAGCTGTCGGAGTTCATGTGTTTTGGGGGCGTGGCTTTGGAAGGAGCCCAGAAGGGAGGGAGTGGACTGAATGGAAATAATAAGCTGTCTTTAAAACAGTCGTGAGAAGTCTACAGACCCTCGATTTTTATACTTTCTTTTTCAGAGTACTTATATTTTAATTATGCATTGATATATACAGAAAGTTTAAACAAATTTTGAAAAAAGTTTTTTTATACAATTCCAGCCTACAATACCTTTAATGCCATCTATTTACTCCTTCGGCAAGGGTCTGATACTGATGCCTCTATTAAACTGGATAAGTGAAAGACAGGCCTAAACAGCAAGTTATATGCTTTAGTTATCATTTATTAACAAGGACATAGATATTATAATTGGAGAAAGTAGTTCACTCTCAGTAGTTCATTTCAACTAAAATAAAAAAGACTTCTTTCCAATGTGGAAAAATAAAGCCAAAATATCCCAGTAATGGCGGTTGCTGAGTGTCATGACAAGTCAGGTCCTTCGTGAAATCAGATCTCCACCAGCTATCAGTTATTGATAATACTAAGTACATAAAAACAATCATAATTTAAAATATGTATAGCTGACTATAAAGAGCAGAGTAAAACAAATTGCACGTCTTTTCTTCTACTTGATTAAACTTTTAATTAATAAATTAATAATAATAATAACACATTTAGTGAATAATTGACCATTACATTGTTCTTTTTTTAACTGAAATTTGTTGACATTGGACACATAAATGAATGTGTAATTACATTAAGACGATAATGAATATTATATATAGGTTAAGTGCAACTGTGTGTTTAAACTAAGCTATCAGGCTAATCTGTACCTGGATGCTATGCTAGTACATAACTAATACAGACATTAAGGGTAATTATACCATAGCTAAAACAGCTTTTATCACAAAATGTTTTTGTAGGAATTCTAATCAGGCGCAGAAAGAGAGGACCTATTAAAAGTAATCTGAGCCAATGAGATCGCTTGGGGGTCCTGAACGGAGACCCGATTTTAGTCTCGAGTCGGAGTCTGCGCAGTTGTGATCCTGAGGTGGAGCCGTGGCATTGAGGTCCCGCCCACTCATTCCCAAACACAGCTGTCAATCATGACATCACACAACCAGCTACTTTCATCAAATACTAACTAAAACAAACTAACTGACTTTTAACATACGTCAGAGGGATAAAATGACAAAAGACATCTTCAGGAAAAAGTGTAACTGGACTTTTTAGTATGGCTCGCGTCCTATTCAATTACATGGAGAGGGCGAAGTTTATGAGCTATACTGCAGCCAGACACCAGGGGGCGGTGGAAAGGGTTCGGTGTCACTATTCAGGACGTGTGCGACACACTTGGTCAGGTCTGTCAGCTCATCCCCACTCAGGATCACAGATAGCATGATTAAACACTGTAACACTAGCTAAAGGATGTGTGTTGTGTGTGTGTGGTGGGTTAGTACAGCTACTTCACAACGTGAAAAAAAAACAGATGCTGCATTAATAGTGTTAATTATTTTACCTCTTTAAACAGCAAGTATTAATCATGCAAATGAATATTTCCCAGCCTAACAATATATTACTCATCCTTATGACTAAACTGTCATGATGAAAATGTAGATCTATAGTGTTTACATTTGTAAACAGACGAGGCAATGTACTCAGTCTACTGCCACACACATGCTGTACCACAATAAGAGCTCATCACAGGTTTGTCCTCGTGATTCATGGACCTCTGACAACTGGTGACCGACCACAGACTGACCCATCAGGCTCTGAGACCACCAGTCCCGACTCTGATGAGGTGCAAATGACCCAACCACACACATGCAACTCTCAACACTCGACCCTGAGGGTTTCCTCTCGCTCCCACAACATAAACACATACACACTTTCTCACATTACACACTCACACACCTTCTCACATATCAGCATATGACGATCTAAGAGTTTCTTCGTGAACGCGGCTGCCACACTGTATGCGTGTGGGGTTTGGTCGGGCCACCCTGTCCTAAAACCCTAAAAAACACCTCCCAGCAGAGCATGTATAACACAAGCACACACACAGCTGTTAAAGGAGTAGTTTACTTTAAAAAAAAAAAAACTTTTGCTGATAATTTACTCACCCCCATGTCATCCAAGATGTCCACGTCTTTCTTTCTTCAGTCGAAAAGAAATGAAGGTTTTCTGATGAAAACATTCCAGGATTTTCTCCATATAATGGACTTCAATGGGAACCAAACAAAGCGAAAGGATTGGTCATTTCAAAACAAAATTAAACGACACCAGACTGATAAGGGTCTTATCTAGCGAAACCATCAGTCATTTAAAAAATAAATAAAAAAATGTAAGTTTTATAAGCACAAATGCTGACCTTGCTCTGTTCTCTGATGCGCGTTCGTGCCGAACTCGTTCATCAAAATGAACAAATCTTTTTCGAGTCACGCATCACAGAACAGAGCAAGGCGAGCATTTGTGCTTATAAAACTTTATTTTTTAATTTATTTTTTAAAATTACCGATGGTTTCGCTTGATAAGACCGTCTGGTGTCGTTTAAAGCCCTTTGGAGCTGCACTGAAACTCTCATTTGGATCTTGAACCGTTAGGTTCCCATTGAAGTCCATTATATGGAGAAAATGCTGGAATGTTTTCATCAAAAACCTTAATTTCTTTTCTACTGAAGAAAGAAAGACATGGACATCTTGGATGACATGGGGTGAGTAAATTATCAGCAAATGTTTTTAAAAGTGAACTACTGCTCCTAACGAAAGCACGGAGGACTTCACATGTCAAACTGTGTGACTGTATAGTGTAATGCAACTCTAGAAATAAGCAGAGTTTAGCTCAACAGCTTCACAGTCAAAAACTGATCAAAGAAAATATAGGATTTTTATTCTTACAAGGTTTTGATATTATTGAAGCAATAATGTATAATTTGTATTAGTTGTCTTTATCTGAGGGGACAGTAGAGGAGAGACAGGAGGTGACTGGGATTGGGAAAGGACCACAAGTTGGGATTTAAACTTGGCAATATGGCAATATTACTTCATTAACCTTATCAACAAACCTTCATCAACTAACATACAAGTTTGGTATTTTACAATTAAAGCCCTGTTTTAAGATTGTTTCTGATGAAATAGAATGGTTAAGATTGAGATTAAGATTCAGTTTCTGTGTGCATGTTCATTTGAGAACGATGTTGCTAATGTACAGTAGGATTGGTCAGTAGTCTGTTAATGACATGGGGTTTAGAGAAGTGTCAAAAAACTAAACGTGCATATTATAGAATATGAAAATAAAACCTTTAAATGTCCAATGCAGTTCTTGGCTTGCACAACACCAATTACAGAAGGGAGGAATGGATGTCAATCATCTCTTAATTGAATAACGCACAGGAAAAGGCATCTGTGTTGGGAGAAATGGTCCAGCTGTAGACACTGGTCAATAACATGCCTGAATATTGAGAGTGAACACAGGTGAACGAAGGATAGGATAGGTTTTTTTCTTTATGTTGAATCTAACGAGCACGTCTTAAAAAAAAACAACTTTAACTTTGCAGTGATGAAAAAAATCAATGAAACAGTAATTGCTTGGCATAGCATGGGGAACATGACGAGGGGGAGGCTGGTGTCCAGGCGGATAAGGCGTTTTTGGGTTCAGTGGGCCAGAGTCGACGCAAAAGGTCTCTGCGTGATAATTAAATCTTCTCACTCTGATTTTCTGCCAATTTTATTTCCCTTGGGTCCACTATACTGATTCGCAGCTTACAAGCCAGGCATAACTAATCACTGGAGTATGGAAAATAGTTGCTTTGAATGAGAGAAAGATATGCAAACATATTTAACTTCAAATATTACAGCTACATAATACTTACAATGATGAATTTCACTAGTGAGATGATATGCAGTGTTTTAAACTATAGCTGGGTCTAGTAACATAACACAGTCAAGTGGTGTTTACTGTGTTTTAGCATGAAGACTTTAGACCCAATAAACATTCAATAACTAATGACTGGTTAACAAACTAGGAAGGAAGCGTTTCCTGAAAGGGAAATAAGAAATACATTGTTTATTAGTTAAACATGTAATATCCTGCACTGTAAGCAATGTTTGGACATGTGTTAAAAAACGCCCTTAGTGTTTTAGACTAAGGGCGTTTAGACTAAGGGCGGATGACATGGGGTGAGTAAATTATCAGCAAACGTTTTTAAAAGTGAACTACTGCTCCTGAACGAAAGCACGGAGGACTTCACATGTCAAACTGTGTGACTGTATAGTGTAATGCAACTCTAGAAATAAGCAGAGTTTAGCTCAACAGCTTCACAGTCAAAAACTGATCAAAGAAAATATAGGATTTTTATTCTTACAAGGTTTTGATATTATTGAAGCAATAATGTATAATTTGTATTAGTTGTCTTTATCTGAGGGGACAGTAGAGGAGAGACAGGAGGTGACTGGGATTGGGAAAGGACCACAAGTTGGGATTTAAACTTGGCAATATGGCAATATTACTTCATTAACCTTATCAACAAACCTTCATCAACTAACATACAAGTTTGGTATTTTACAATTAAAGCCCTGTTTTAAGATTGTTTCTGATGAAATAGAATGGTTAGACAAATTAGTACAAGACCGCCAATCCTGACCTTGTACATTCTTACACAATGCAAGCTGCAACTACACAAGTATCAACAATTTTCAGACACTTTTCAACTTGTCTTGCTGGGAAAACTATCTAAACACCAACTTGATCAGTCATCTATGGAAGCTTGTTTCCACCACAGAATGAAAAATAAAAAAGTTTGGACTATTTTTCTCACAATTGCGAGTTTACATCTCGAAATTTTGACTATTTCTCAGAA
Source organism: Hybognathus amarus (assembly GCA_030378365.1). Lineage (NCBI taxonomy): Eukaryota > Metazoa > Chordata > Actinopteri > Cypriniformes > Leuciscidae > Hybognathus > Hybognathus amarus. Next base: position 394,511 of record JAQIUQ010000305.1, on the reverse strand, counting down.
TTGCGAGATGTAGAAGTCAGAATTGTGTGATATAAAGTCAGAACTGCGAAGATATGTGTTATAAAGTCAGAAGAGCATGATATAAAGTCAGAATTGTGAGATATAGAGTCGCAAGTTGTAGTCTTATAAAGTCAGAAGAGCATGATATAAAGTCAGAATTGTGAGATATAAACTGAGGGAAAAAAAGTTAGTTTTTTTCCCCTTAGAATTCACCTGATAACTCGCAATTGCGAGTTTATATCTAACAATTCTGAGTAAAAGATGTCAGAATTTCGCACATATAAAGTCGCAATTATGTGTTATAAAGTCAGAATTACGAAGATGTAAACTCGCATTTGTAAAGAAAAAAATCAGAATCTGTGAGATAAAGTCGCACTTCTCTTTTTCTCTCAAGAATTGCGACTTTATATCACACAATTTCTGACTTTATATCACACAATTCTGACTTTAAATCTAGCAATTCTGACTTTATATCACGCAATTATGACTTTATATCACACAATTCTGACTTTATATCTCGCAATTCTGACTTTATATCTCACAATTTCTGACTTTATATCACACATCTGACTTTATATCACACAATTTCTGACTTTAAATCTAGCAATTCTGACTTTATATCACGCAATTATGACTTTATATCACACAATTCTGACTTTATATCACGCAATTCTGACTTTATATCACGACAATTCTGACTTTATATCACGCAATTCTGACTTTATATCTCACAATTCTGACTTTATATCACGCAATTTCTGACTTTATATTCTCACAATTCGGACTTTATATCACATAATTATGACTTTATATCACACAATTCCTATCTTTATATCACGCAATTCTGTACTTTATATCACGCAATTCTAACTTTATATCACACATATATTTCTACTTTATATCTCACAATTCTGACTTTATATCACGCAATTTCTGACTTTATATCTCACAATTCTGAACTTTATATCACAGTATTTCTGACTTTATATCTCATAATTTCCTGAACTTTATATCTCGTAATTTTGACTTTATATCTCACAATTCTGATTTTCATATTCACGCAATTTTGACTTTATATTGATATTTCGCAATTTTATATTTTACAATTTCTACTTTATATTCTCGCAATTTTGACTTTATATCACATACTTCTGACTTTATATCTCACAATTCCTACTTTATATTCACAATTTCTGACTTTATATTTACAATTCTGACTTTATATCTATAATTCTGACTTTATATCACGCAATTCTGACTTTATATCTTGCAATTCTGACTTTATATTTCAATTCTACTTTATATTCACATTTTGGACTTTATATTCTCGTAATTTTGACTTTATATCACGTAATTCTGACTTTTATATCACGTAATTTGATTTTATATTTATATTTCGAACTTTATATTTTCGCAATTTTCTACTTTATATCACGCAATTATGACTTTATATCACACAATTTTCTTACTTTATATCACGCAATTCTGACTTTATATCTCGAATTTTACTACTTATATCACGTAATTCTGACTTTATATCTCACATTCTGACTTTATATTCACGCAAATTCTGACTTTATATCTCACAATTCGGACTTTATATCACGCAATTACTGACTTTATATCACACAATTCTGACTTTATATCACGTAATTCTACTTTATATCACGTAATTCTGACTTTATATCACACAATTCTGACTTTATATCTAAATTCTGACTTTATATCACGCAATTTCTGACTTTATATCTCACAATTCGGACTTTATATCACGTAATTCGGACTTTATATCTAATTTCGAATTTTATATTTCGGAATTCTGACTTTATATCTACAATTTCTGACTTTATATCACGCAATTCTCACTTTATATCTCACAATTCTAATTTTATATTCTCGCAATTCTGACTTTATATCACACAATTCTGACTTTATATCTCACAATTCTGACTTTATATCTCACAATTCTGACTTTATATTCATAATTCTGACTTTATATCTGATAATTCTGACTTTATATCACGCAATTCTGACTTTATATCACGCAATTCTTGACTTTATATCTCGCAATTCTGACTTTATATCTCACAATTCTGACTTTATATCTCGCAATTCTGACTTTATATCACGCAATTCTGACTTTATATCTTATATTTCGGACTTTATATCTCGCAATTCTGACTTTATATCACGCAATTCGGACTTTATATCACGCAATTCTGACTTTATAGCTCACGATTCTTGACTTTATATTCGCGACTTCTGACTTTATATCTCACAATTCTGACTTTATATCTCACAATTTTGACTTTATATCATGCAATTCTGACTTTATATCATGCAATTCTGACTTTATATCACGCAATTCTGACTTTATATCTCGCAATTCTGACTTTATTTCACACAATTCTGACTTTATATCACGCAATTCTAAATTTATATCTCGCAAATTCTGACTTCATATCACGCAATTCTGACTTTATATCTCACAATTCTGACTTTATATCACACAATTCTGACTTTATATCACACAATTCTGACTTTATATCTTCGCAATTCTGACTTTATTTCACACAATTCTGACTTTATATCTTGCGATTCTGACTTTATATCTCGCAATTCTGACTTTATATCTCGCAATTCTGACTTTATTTCACACAATTCTGACTTTATATCTTGCGATTCTGACTTTATATCTTGCAATTCTGACTTCATATCTCGCAATTGTGAGATAAAAAGTTTTTTTATTCAGTGGCAAAAACAAGCTGAGAAAATCACAGCTGAGAAGGGCTGCAAATATGTATATAAATGTCAATATTGAGTAATCAAAAAGAAAATAATTCTTGATAATTTCAAGTTACCTTACTGAATTGATCAAGAAATAAGGATTTATGCCGCATTTCCAAACTTTTGAAAGTATATTACAGTATAACTTATGCAGCACAGAATAAAGTGACTGTTCAAGATGGCGTAAGTAAACTGCATGATCATAGAAATACCATGTGGGGTCAAGCATACAAGCAGCCTAGCTTTCTCCTTAAAGACAAATCCCCCTCAGACGTCATGTAGAAGAGCTCTGCGTGTCTCATTTAGCAGGTGGTGCATTTCAAAGCGTATCCATTAAAGAGCAGGTGGAGTCGGGACAATTAAATCATTTAGGCCAGTGTGAGCCCGCCTCAGCAGGCTCTGGTCCCAGGGTCAACTGCTTGTAGACCCTCATTTACACAGCATTCGTATTCATGACAGCAGAAGCGCTAAATATTTAACAACAGTCTTGCAGGAGTTACATTGTTAAGCTCACAGGTCAAATCATTTGATTTATAAAGAGATCACCTTACTCTCTATTACCCCCCTATATCGTGGACAACAAGCCATTCAGTGGGTTTGCATCAGAATCGTAACTGTGCTGCAAAACTCAAGAGCAACATTTGAAATGCTATGAAATATTGCTCTGATGATATTTTCTTCTCTGAGGGAGTTATTCAGAAATATTTAAAAGAAGCCTTACAGAAAATATTACCTCAATAAGCTGTTAAATTACATACATTAATATATGTCTTATGTAAATATGTGTGTGTGTGCAATAATAATATATTAACACAAAGTAACAAACAATTGTATTCAACTTTGACTTAAAGAGGTATAATTAAGCAATATTTTTCATATTTATACATCATTAACCAGATATGCCCTATTAAATCAATCCTCTAATTAAGTTTACACTGGGGGATTAAGAAATTCAGCCTATTGACCGTCTGATTTTCTTTCTCACACACACACACACACGCACGCACACGCACACAGCACACACACACGACACACACACACACACACACACACACACACACACACACACACACACACACACACACACACACACACACACACACACACACACACACACACACACACACACACACACACACACACACACACACACACACACACACACACACACACACAGGCTTGTTCAGCACTACGACAGACACCTCTTGTGAATGACAACACAGCTTGTTATAGTGAGATTAGAAATGAATGGATACGGGGGTCAGTCTCTCTCTGTGTGTGTCTGTGTGTGTGTAGGGGAGTTAGATTTCATCTAAATGTTTAATGGTAGTATCATTCTCACACACACACACACACCAGCAAAGATGACCCGCACGACACAGCATAATTAAGGAAAGTCTTTGGCTTTGCCATGGTGAAAGAGCAAGCTGCTCTAATGATACGGGTTAAACGCTGTTATACGGCTCATTAAAATATATGATCTGCATGGATACGGACAGAATGCAGGTCTGTGTCGGAGGAAACAGTTACAGACTGAACGGCCCAGCAGTGATTTCAATATGAAAAGAAAAGGGAAATGTCTGTCAATAACACAATTCCATAGAAGAACTATTTTGGGTTCCCCAAAGAACCTTTCTGTTAATTAAAATATTTTAATTAAACATTTCTTAAAAGAACAATATTTTTTCTTAGTGTGAAGAACATTTTAATAATCTAAAGAACCCTTTTCCACTATGAGCAACCTTTCGTGTAATGAAAAGGTTCCATGGATGTTAAAGGATCTAAATTGATTCAGCGATGCCAATAATCAATCTATATTTTTCTAAAAAGCTTTTATGCACCTATCGGCCGATTATAGCTTTTATTTTTGCTTGTTTAAAAACAGCCGTACTGTGTGTGAAGACAATCTCTCGTGTTGAATTTAACACATTAACAGTTAAAGAATAGTGACGTTAATGCTGGCTTTATTTAACCCTATGAATCACCCGTAGTTCAACCCAGGGTTGCCAGATCTATGGTTTTCCCATTATATGAAGCGCCTCCCATACAATAATCACAAAAGCTTTTTGCTCTGTTTCTTCTGATAAGAAACTCAAATTCTGTACATTTTATCATGAAATTTAAACAATCAATGGCGTTCTGATGCTCTTAAATGTGATGTGAGAGATTGCTGTCAGAGCCTTTTCTTTCCACTTCAATACAAATCAAATCTAGAAAATCAGGCATGAATAGAAGGTATGTTGAAAGATACAGAACAACTTACAGAAATCCGTATCATGTCTCATTTAATCACTCAATCAGTGTTTCAACCGTAGCTCGAGCTGTGAACTTTCCTGAGATGAACGTTAAGTGATATTGTACTTAACGTTCAGTTCAGGAAAGTATATGTACATAACATGTATGTTTGAATAAATGTGGCCTATACAAAGTGTATACAAAATTTGTCTATACAAATATTTACACCATTTCAGAGTGTAAATATTATATATGAAAAAAAGGCAGCTGTGGTTGCCAGAACTTTACTGTTAAAATACGGTAGGAACGTTTTGGTTTTACAGACTTAACTTATAATTTACAGTAATAAACCGTATTTCTGATAAAATGTTGATTCACCAACCTTTTGAAAAATTGATATCTGTGTCACGGTCAATACAGGAGTCAGACAGGTGGTAAGTGAATCAATAGTTTAATAGCAGATTGGCAGAAGTCAACGGAGAATGGTGAGTATTCAAACAGAAGTTATGAAGATGATCACTTAGCCACCGAGTAATCAAAGTCTCTCTCTTTCAGCAGTTCCCGGGTGGATACCGGACCAGATAGCAGCAGGATGGCGGAAGCCAGAAGAAGCGTGAAGGTGATGAAGCCTGTCCAATGGAGGTTAGGTGAGTAGCAGGTAAGTAGCAGGTAAGTCTCAGTTCTTAGTATGCCGGAGTCTGTGTGTCAGTGTTGACGAGACCAGACAATGTGTATGAGAGTGAGCGTGGTATTTAAAGGTGGTGGCATGATGAGGTGCAGGTGAGGGTGATTAGAACTCGGGTGACAATGAACGAGTGAATGAATGAGTGGGAGGAGTGTGGGAATCGGCTGGGATCCTGACAGTACCCCCCTCCCTCTTGACGACTGAGTAGAGGGACGAGTTCGGCGACGAGGTCTACCCCGGGGCCTGGGAGCTGGACGATCGGGATGACTGATGTGGAACTGTTGTAGGAGAGCTGGATCCAGGATGTCGTCCCGAAGAACCCACGACCTTTCCTCAGGACCGCAGTCCTCCCAGTCCACGAGGTACTCCAGCCGGGGACCTCGTCGCCGCGAGTCCAGGATGGCACGGACTCCGTGGATGGACTCGTCCTCCACCGGGATAGGAGGTCCGATGGCCGGATCAGGTTCTGTGGGAGGAGAGGTGACAGGTTCAGTGAATGGTTTCAACAGTGAGACATGGAAAGACGGTGAGATCCGGTACTGTCGAGGGAGGTTGAGTAGTGTAAGTGACTTCGTTCAGCTGCCTCTGCACGGTGAATGGACCGATGTATCGAGGACTCAGCTTACGGCAAGGCAGACGGAGGCGAATGTCCCGGGTAGAAAGCCACACCTTCTGTCCCGGTACATACTGAGGTGGTTTCAGACGATGACGATCTGCTTGGTCCTTGTGCCTCCGCACTGCCTGCTGTAGGTGCACGTGAGCCGAGTCCCATACCCTCTCGCTTTGCTGGAACCAGTAATCCACTGCTGGGACATCTGACGGCTCACCGGACCAAGGGAAGAGAGGAGGTTGATAACCGAGGATACACTGGAAGGGGGTGAGACCGGTGGTGGACTGACGGAGGGAATTTTGGGCGTACTCGGCCCATGGAAGGTACTGGCTCCAGCTGTCCTGGTACTGATGGCAATAGGTCCGTAGGTAACGTCCAATCTCCTGAATCTTTCGCTCAGTCTGGCCGTTAGTCTGAGGATGGTATCCAGACGACAGACTGACCGTAACTCCAAGAAGTTTGAAGAAAGCCCACCACACTCTAGATATGAACTGTGGACCTCGGTCGGACACTATATCCTCTGGAATACCGAAGTTTCGGAACACGTGATTAAATAGGGCTTCGGCGGCTTCAAAGGCAGTAGGGAGACCAGGCAAGGGGATCAATTTGCAGGCCTTTGAAAATCGATCGACCACAACGAAGACACAGGTATGGTGGTTGGATCTGGGAAGGTCCGTCATGAAGTCCACACCGATGTGCGACCAAGGACGTTGTGGAAGCGGGAGAGGGATAAGCTTGCCTTCCGGGAGTCTTCTGGGAGTGTTGGTAACGGCGCAGACTGAGCATCCCTTGACGTACCGGGAAACGTCCTGAGAGATGGCTGGCCACCAGTACCGGTTACTGAGGAGCGAGAGGGTACGCCTACTACCTGGATGTCCAGAGCCCAGAGTAGTATGCGCTGAGTCCAAAAGGACCGTTCGAAGGTGACGAGGAACGAATACACACCCCTCTGGACCTCCCGGCGGAGCGGGATGGAAACGGTTTTCTTGGGATATCTGTTGGTCGATGTCCCAGACAATCGGATTTACAAACACGGCTGGAGGGAGAATAGGTTCAGGGAGAGAGTCTTCACATGATGGATGATACAGACGGGAGAGAGCATCTGCCCTACCGTTCTTAGAACCGGGCCTGTAGGATACGAGGAAGTCAAAACGGGTAAAGAAGAGCGCCCATCGGGCTTGGCGAGGGTTCAGCCTTTTCGCTTCTCTGAGGTACTCCAGATTACGATGGTCAGTGATGACCTCGAACTGATGATTTGCTCCCTCCAGCCAGTGCCTCCACTCCTCTAACGCCAGCTTGATGGCGAGCAGTTCCCGATTCCCAATATCATAGTTCCGCTCCGCCGGGGACAGCTTCTTAGAGAAGAAGGCACATGGATGGAGTCTGGGAGGATTCCCCTGCCGCTGTGACAGGACCGCTCCAACTCCGGTAGAGGAGGCATCCACCTCCACGACGAAAGGGATATCAGGATTCGGATGAACTAGAACGGGAGCGGTCTGGAAGGCCTCTTTAAGCTGTTCGAAGGCTGAAATGGCTTCGGGGGATAAGGACAGAGACTTGGGCCGGCCTCGGAGGGATGAAGTCAATGGAGAACTGATGTGACTGTAATTCTTGATGAACCTTCGATAGAAGTTGGCAAACCCTAGGAAACGTTGGAGTTCCTTTACCGTGGTGGGTTGAGGCCAGCTATGGATTGTTTCCACCTTCCTCTGGTCCATTTGGACTCCATGTTGGTCGATGATGTAACCCAGGAATTGAACAGAAGTGGTATGAAACTCACATTTCTCCAGTTTGAGATAGAGCTGGTGAGCTCGCAGCTTCTCCAGGACTAAAGAGACATGGCGTTGGTGTTCAGAAAGAGATGAGGAGTAAATGAGTATGTCGTCTATGTAGACCACCACAAACTTGTTGAGGTATTCTCGGAAGACTTCATTCATGTACCCTTGGAAGACTGCTGGGGCGTTGGACAGACCGAAAGGCATTACTCTGTATTCATAGTGTCCTGAGGGAGTGATGAATGCCGTCTTCCACTCATCACCCCGACGAATTCGGATCAGATTATAAGCACTACGGAGATCAAGTTTCGAGAAGATTCGGGCTCCGCGCAGCTGTTCCAAAGCTGCTGGGACCAGAGGAAGGGGATAACTGAACTTGACTGTTTGAGAATTGAGATGACTATAGTCGATACACGGCCGCAAGCCTCCGTCCTTCTTAGCCACGAAGAAAAAGCTGGAAGCAGCAGGGGAAGTAGATGGACGAATGTACTCTTGTTTGAGGGCTTCCTCCACATACTCCTCCATGGCCTTCTGCTCCGGGATGGACAGAGGGTATACACGGCCTTTAGATAGAGTAGCTCCAGGTAGCAGGTCGATAGCACAGTCCCATGGCCGATGTGGTGGAAGTTTGGTTGCCAACTGCTTGCTAAAGACATCCTGGAACCTCGGGACTCTCGACGGAAGTGGAACAAACGGGTACCTTGGAGCTTCCCTCAGGAGGTGAGGATACTACTGAGGACTCCTTTCTGATCTTCTTAACTGATGCTAGACAGGAATGGAAACATGGCTCTCCCCAACGAAGGACCTCCCCGGATCTCCAGTCGATGGTAGGTTGATGTTGGACCATCCAAGGGCGTCCCAGGATGAGCTCAGCAGTTGACTCCTCCAGCACCATAAAGGAGATATCTTCCGAATGTAGACATCCAACACAGAGCGTTAAAGTGGGTGTAACGTGACGAATTCGACCTTTACCCAGCGGTTTACCCTGAATAGTCTGTACACGAAGATCCAGATGACTTCTGAGTTTCCGGACGTTCAGTCTTTGTAGGAGCTGCGTGGAAATGAAGTTCCCCGCCGAACCGGAGTCGAGGAGGGCTTGTGCTGAGACACACGAACGAGAGGTTAATAAATGAACAGTAACTCGGTTCAGGGTAGCAATCTTGGGTGGTATTTGTATAGTACTCACCGCTGGGCGTTGAGGTCGAATAGGGCAGGCGTGGATGAGATGCTCGTCACCCCCGCAGTATAAACAGAGACGGTGTTGAATTCGTCGCTGACGTTCTGTGGTTGATAGATGTGTAGAATCTACTTGCATGGGTTCGGGTGCTGGAGAAGCAACAACTGGAACCGAGGACGGAGGATGTACAGCGGTAGCGAGGGTTTCACAGGCAGTTAGATGTTGAGACACGTGTTTCTGGATGAGACTTTCAATTCCCAAAGAATCTTCGTAGACCACTATTAATTGTCTGATATGCGGGTTGAGACCATGACGAAAAGCAGAAATTAATGCAGTCTCATTCCAGCCACTGGATGCCGCCAGGGTGCGGAATCGAAGAGCATACGTGCTCACAGAAGAATTACCTTGTCGAAGATTGAATAGTTGATCATGCACTGTTAGATCTGACACCGTCTGTCCAAAAACCTCTTTGAAGTGTTGAATAAAATTCGATAGTGATTTAATCACGGGAGAATCTGAATTCCACAGGGATTGAGCCCACTGGAGAGCTCGGCCGGATAACAAGGAGATGACAAACGCTACTCTAGATGAATCATTGGTGAATTGATGTGCCTGAATTTGAAAGTACAGAGAAACCTGAAGCAAAAAACCGCTGCAATCCTCCGCCTCTCCGGTGAATGTCGCTGGTCGGGCCATGGGACTTGCAGAGGCAGCTGACGAAGCAGCGGGTGTTTGCGGAAGTGGTTGTCGCCGTGCAGAGTGAAGGATATCCTCGGGAATACTGGGCGATCTTACTGGTGGTGAGGGAAATAGAGACTGTCGAACAGCTTGTACGAGTTCCTGGAAGGGATCGGATGATGGATCTCTCACTGGCTCCGTTGGGTTCTGCATCTTTGGTCTGGTCTTCTGTCACGGTCAATACAGGAGTCAGACAGGTGGTAAGTGAATCAATAGTTTAATAGCAGATTGGCAGAAGTCAACGGAGAATGGTGAGTATTCAAACAGAAGTAATGAAGATGATCACTAAGCCACCGAGTAATCAAAGTCTCTCTCTTTCAGCAGTTCCCGGGTGGATACCGGACCAGATAGCAGCAGGATGGCGGAAGCCAGAAGAAGCGTGAAGGTGATGAAGCCAGTCCAATGGAGGTTAGGTGAGTAGCAGGTAAGTAGCAGGTAAGTCTCAGTTCTTAGTATGCCGGAGTCTGTGTGTCAGTGTTGACGAGACCAGACAATGTGTATGAGAGTGAGCGTGGTATTTAAAGGTGGTGGCATGATGAGGTGCAGGTGAGGGTGATTAGAACTCGGGTGACAATGAACGAGTGAATGAATGAGTGGGAGGAGTGTGGGAATCGGCTGGGATCCTGACAATCTGTTTTGTACCATTATAATACGCTGGCAACCAACAATCATCACAGCAGTGATAAGAGTTACATGTGCAATCACAGCTCATCAGAAGTAGTCTTCCATAAGAAGGTTAATACTTATAAAGAAGCTGCAGTGTCATTCACACAAACATTAAACGCACATGGAATTAATAAAAAAATGCAAAAAAAACCCCATTAATTTAACAACATTAAATGTAACAGAAAACCCTAATGTACATAACTGATTAGAAACTATGAGGAACCATAATTATTTCAACAAAAATACATAAAAGGTGGGAATTGTGGGAATGTCAATTAACATTTTTTCACTTTATTTCACTTTCAAAAACTGTAAATTTAACGGTATTCTACAGTAAAATTATATACAGTTATTTACTGTATATAGTACGGAATCTTTCTGTTAACCAATTCACAGTTTTGCACTTTGTCTTTTACCTTTAAAATTACGATTATTTTTTACAATGTATAATAGCTCTGTTGTTAATTTTAACCTCTAATATTATAGTACTGAACCAAATGAGAGGGTTCCCTGTATCATTTGCAGCATTATTTCAGAGAGATTTTTTTATCCTTAAGACAAATCCAACTATCGGTATCGGCCGATATCATTCACCGATATCGGTATCAGCTTATATCATTAAGAATAACCGGATATCGGTTTCGGCCTATATCATTCAGAATAACCGGATATCAGTCTCGGCCGTTATCATTCAGAATAACTGGATATCGGTCTCAGCCGGTCTCATTCAGAATAACCGGATATCGGTCTCGGCCGACATCATTCAGAATAACCGGATATCGGTCTCGGCCAACATTATTAAGAATAACCGGATATCGGCTCTGGCTCGGTCTCATTCAGAATAACCGGATATCGGTCTCGGCCGACATTATTCAGAATAACCGTATATCGGTCTCGGCCGACATTATTCAGAATAACCGGATATCGGTCTCGGCCGATATTATTAAGAATAACCGGATATCGGTCTCGGCCGATATTATTCAGAATAACTGGATATCTGTTTCGGCAGGTCTTATTCAGAATAACCGCGATATCGGTCTCTGGCCGACATTATTCAGAATAACCGGATATCGGTCTCGGCTGGTCTCATTCAGAATAACCGGATATCTGTCTCGGCCGATATCATTCAGAATAACCGGATATCTGTCTCGGCCGATATCATTCAGAATAACCGGATATCGGTCTCGGCCGGTCTCATTCAGGAATAAACGGATATCGGTCTCGGCCGATATCATTCAGAATAACCGGATATCGGTCTCGGCCGGTATCATTCAGAATAACCGGATATCGGTCTCGGCCGAGCATTATTCAGAATAACCGGATATCGGTCTCGGCTGATCTCATTCAGAATAACCGGATATCTGTTTCGGCCGATATTATTCAGAATAACTGGATATCTGTCTTGGCCGACATTATTTAGAATAACCGGATATCGGTCTCGGCCGGTCTCATTCAGAATAACCGGATATCGGTCTCGGCCGAATATTATTCAGAATAACCGGATATCGGTCTCGGCCGGTCTCATTCAGAATAACCGGATATCGGTCTCGGCCGATATCATTCAGAATAACCGGGTATCGGTCTCGGCCGGTCTCATTCAGAATAACCGGATATCGGTCTCGGCCGATATCATTCAGAATAACCGGATATCGGTCTCGGCCGACATCATTCAGAATAACCGGATATCGATCTCGGCCGATATTAGTCAGAATAACCGGATATCAGTATCGGCGGAGAAATTTAGTATCGGTGCATCTCCACTTGTATGATTTGATTTTAAAATGTAGATGGGCTTTAGTAGGAAGCATGTTGTGTGAAACCCCCTCTAAAATGATTAGCATGAGTATGAGTGTGTTTTGATATCATGTGCTGTGTTTTCCTCTGTAGATTTCCACAGCTCATATGGATTCAGGGTTCCTACACAATTTCCATTTCAAAATTCCATACTTTTCCAGACTCAAATTTCCAGACCTCACTACAGATTTTTCCGACCATATTTAAAGAGAAAATATGCAGGTTTTTAGCTGAACTGAACAGCTTCGGAGTTATTGGAATGGTTAAATGACTTCTTTCTGGCTTTGCTGCAATCAGTGGCTTGGAGACAGTGTTCTGTTGAGACTTGCACAGCCTTCACACGGACGCACGCTTCAATCCGTTGCGGAGAGACTCTATTTTTTTACACAAAACATAATGCACAAAAAAGTGTCTCTGCTTGATATACAATCACCAATAAACAATCGGTTTTGATGAGGGAAAAAGAAACTATACTACTTAGTGCGGATTAGAACCCAGAACCTCTGACACACTTGGCAAAAAATCTGCCCCTGGACCATTAGTACATGGTAATATGAGTCGGATATATGTATTTATTCACGTGAAAAAATTCTCACCACTAACAACATATATTAGATCTCATTAAACGACTAATTAAACACAATGTCCTATTGTATACTATGTAACATGTCACAAGGACTCCACAGCGACTCCAGGGGTCGCTGTTTCACAAAAGCGGAGTTACTGCGAAGTGTGCCTTTAACTTGTTCTGATAAATTGTTTTAAAATTCAACTGCTAATAAGTATGTTACATTCTAAAGATTTATTATTGGCGTGTTTGCCTTTTATTAGAATAGGAAAGTAGATAGACATTCCTGAAGCACAACGGCGCTACATGGTGACGCACTTACCCACAAGAGTCAAAATGTGTATGCTATCATGTTAAATTTGTACATTTGAAAATTGTAGCTACTGATGCACGTACAAGTCAATTAACACCAAACCCAGTCAGGTTCAAAGCACAGCATTTTATTAAAACTGCGAAGCTAAAACAGTGCAATGTTGTTCATTTTTTCAATTTCAACATTTCAATGTTGGTAATTTTGTAAATTTAAATAACTGTAAACCCCTACAGAAACAGAAGGGATGTTCATGTACAATTAACCAGAAAATAGAGCTAAAGTCATGTTTAGTTGTTTAGTCAAAGATGTCAAAGTCAAAGATGTTTAGTCAAACTCTGAGGTAGGGGCGCTGTGATGGCAACTGCTGCCTAACAACGTAACAACCAATCACTGCAGACCTAGACTCCGGCAGATCAAGTGTAAAAACGATCTTAAGGCAGCGCTTACTGGTAGCCTAATCCAAATGCCATGAAAAAGACGATTGCATATTATATACATTTAGAAATGAATAATTTTATATTTAGAAAACGAAATAGGTACAATAGTCTGGAAAGATCAATATTTTTCCATACTCTGATTTATTTTTTTTCCATACTTTTCCAGGCCTGGAAATTACTCAAATCATATTCCATATTTTTCCATACTTTTCCAAACTGCGTAGGAACCCTATGGATTGTAGCTGTGGAGTGAAAGTTGGCGAGCCCCTGAGGGAAGTTTGCACAGACCCTGTTCATCCTGAAGAATGGAGATTAAAGCCAGACCAAAACCTGCCCTGCGCTCACAATGTCACTTCCAGATCACGCGGACCGAGATTGAGTGTCGGCAGCAAAAGACACGTTCAAAAGAGCGTAATTGTGACTATTTTTGTACATTACAAACGCGGGGTTGGAGGTGGTGTTAAGAGCCTTCCAGCGCTGAGGCAGGAAGAATGTGTTACTTCATAAGTTTGAGAAATGAAAGTGTTTTGGGAGGGGGAGAAGCTCAATTGATTCCAAAGGGTGAGATTACAGCGTGAACTCTGCTTAAGAAAATCACTCGACTGCGAGCCACACACTGTAGCCTGGAGCCACGCATGTGCAATTTACCAGCGCTGGAATCTGGATCCAGTAATGGAAACAGGGATCAATGCAGAATTAACTGGAAGTGAGAGAGTCGAGAGATGAGCTGAAATGATGATTAAATCATTATTTTCTATTTCAAATGAACTGAGTCCATGTAAGAAACATAACAATACACAAAATGATCCTCATTAATTTACTTCATGAGAAGCATATGTCAAATGTTAACAGACTTGCATAGGAATATGACCATCATAAGCATAAAGCCTATTCACACGAAAAGTGATGTGAAAGTTACAGAAAAAATTGTTTCCAAAATTATTAAGAAGAGTATGATGCTATTTTCCATCAAATGCTAACTGGGGGGGGGGGGTATCAGACACAATCCAATAATTACAATTAGATTTAAATGTTTGAAAATTATTTCAGTTGGCGTTATTTTATTATGTGGGAAGAAAGAGAGCATGGAGTGACGCAAGAGACAGGAAACTAGCAATAGGAAACATGTGGCCTGGTGGTAAAACAGTTTAACACAAATAAAGGTACACTCACACCAAAATAGAAAGCGCTTGAAAGTGCTTCATACTGTACATCACTACACAACTGATGATAGTAGGGCTGTGTATCATCAACAAGGTCACGATACGATATGAATCACGCTACTCAAGCCACGATACGATACGCATCATCACGATACTAAAGCCACAATACAGATCGTAATCATCGATACTAAAGCCACAATATGATATGCATCACAATACTAAAGCCACGATGCTAAAGCCACAATACAATCACGCATCATCAATACTAAAGCCATGATACGATACGACATCACGATACTAAAGCCACAATACGATTACGTATCACGATACTAAAGCCACAATACGATACATTTATCACGATACTAAAGCCACGATGCTAAAGCCACGATACGAACACGCATCACGATGCTAAAGCCATGATACGAATACGCATCATCAGATACTAAAGCCATGATACGCATCACGAAACTAGAGCCACGATACGCATCACGATACTAGAGCCACGATATGCATCACGATACTAGAGCCACGATACGATCACGCATCACGATACTGAAGCCACGATATCGATACACATCACGATACTAAAGCCACGATGCTAAAGCCACAATGCTAAAGCCACGATATGATATGCATCACGATACTAAAGCCACGATATGATACGTATCACGATACTAAAGCCACAATACGATATGCATCATCGAATACTAAAGCCACAATACTAAAGCCATCAGATACGATACGCATCACGATACTAAAGCCACAATGCTAAAGCCACGAGATCGTATCACAATGCTAAAGCCACGATACAATTACGTCATCATCAATACTAAAGCCACAATACGATATGCATCACGATACTAAAGCCATGATACGAATACGCATCACAATACTAAAGCCACGATACAATACGCATCACAATACTAAAGCCACGATGCTAAAGCCACGATACGATATGCATCACGATACTAAAGCCACGATATGATACGCATCACAATACTAAAGCCACGATACTGTGGTGAGCAGGATGGTCGAGGGATGTGAGAGAAAGTCGCGAGGCCGGTGGTGAAGGGAAATTTGTGAATGTGAAATTCATAAGTGCATAGATTCCAACTGAAACGAGTGGATTTCGCCCATAAACAATGGTAAATATGACCGCACCTTTACATAATGATAGAAAGTGTGCATATGAATGAAAAGCTTGTCGTGCAACACATTTCTTACCTTAGTTTGAGGTAAAAAAAATAATAAATAAATAAGTTAGGCTCACCTTCCTCCTTTATTGTCTTTTCTTCTTTAATATTTTCTTTTGCTTTCAGTACTTCATCAGTTTTAGCTGAAATAAAAAAGAGAACATTGCACGTTATAAGTTACAAACAGCCCATTTAATATATAATTAAGAAGCCCTTTACACTATAACGTCTCTCTGCAAATGTACACTCCTCTCGGCACACTTTAAGACTTAAGCACACACTTATTAAATAATTTTTCAGCATGCTAATTAAAAGCCTGCGAGAAATCCTTATGCTGTGGAAACAGTTTGTGTACATAGTCTTATGGCAATTCATTTAGTCTGTTGACTCGCTTCTCTCCTGCCCTCCAAATAATGAAGACGTTAGCTGAGATGAAGACATATAGTGAGCAGTGAAGGGGGACTATCAATACAGCCTGTAAATTAATTACACCTCTGTTCCCGCACGTAATTTATTCTAAAGCGTTCATGTCTCCCAGGAGCAATTTGCCTTTATTGCTGTTTCACTCGCTGATGAGAGGAGTCATGCAAAATTGAGTCCCTCATAGCATTACCTTCTATGAGTTTCAACTTTGAAGTAAAAGGAGAGGGGAGGGTAATCATAGTCATTATGAGAAGCAAATTGCACAGTTTGCCATGTTTAGACCAAATCAGCTGGACAATATGATTGTTTGACCACTGTTTGACAACACAACCATTTTAACAAATGAGCTCAGTATGACATATTTTATGTTTTTTTTTATATTTGATTTTTTTCTTCCACACTCCACGAATCAGGTGTATTTTACTCTTATCCAAGCTCAATGGATACCAATATCAATTGACCAATAAATACCGTTTTGTGGCTCTTTAAAGCGTCTGACAGTTCACTGTAGTCTCAGTTAAAGCATGAATGAACATCAGAAGGAATGTTGTTTCAACCACGGAAATATGCCAATACTCACCGTTTCTCAAGTTCAAATCCACTGACTTTAATCTACTAACTCCCCTGACTGGTTTGTCGGACAAAATGGCGGATGGCGGATTATGATTGGTCAGTAAATCAAACTCCCTGCGAAGGGTGAAATCACCTTTTATCTGTACATATTTTATCTTTTATTTATATATGGGACTGCACAACTTAATTATTTTTCCATATATGGGGTTATTAAAGGGATACTTCACTTTTTTTTGGAAATAGGTTCATTTTACAACAAACAGTTGAGTTTTACCATTTTCGAATCCATTCAGCCGATTTTCTGATATTTAGAAAGAATAACCAGACGGTTTCAGGTCTCATTGACTTCTGTAGTAGGAAAATATATATACTATGGAAGTCAATGGAACCAGAAACTGTCTGGTTACTAAAGCTTAAAGCTGCAGACAACAAACCGCAGTGCAGGATTAAAAGAAACAGAGCACGATCATCAGTAGGCGTAGATGCTAACTGAAGTTATCCTTATTGTAATCATTCTTGGTGTGAATGGGTCATAAGATCCACCAGATTTATTTAGTGTCGCCCGTGTGTGCATTTCTTGATGAATTAGGAGCTGAAGCTGATAGCACAGCACTATCCGCAGTAGAAAGCTAAAGACTTTCACTTCATCTACACTTAATTCCAGTTTGGCTGGCAGGATGGATAATGGAGCCTCCACTGAAATTCAATTGTGATTATATGTGTAATTGCAGCTTCGGGCCCCTAGAGTCATGTAGGCATGCAGGACTATGTTTCATTGAAATGATCACACAGAAACAAATCCATCCGCCTCCTTCATCCAGTGGGCTGATTAGCAGCGATGGCTCGTTAGAATCCAATGCAATAACGCAAACATCAGAGAGAGAGATGGCCGGGGCCCATTATCAGTGATTGATGAAGGGGTAGTGTGTTGTACGAACACGGGGGCTCAGAGGGGCCCACTATTTAGATTGAATAAAGCGCTCGGGTTTATCAGGTTTATCCACTACAGTAGAGCCACACGCAGAACCTATCTCGACTTCACCCACTTTCTGTCCCTCTTTACGCGGCAGCAATTCATTGATATAACACTGCCAGCTGAAGGAGCTTACTGGCTCCCGAAATAACATTAAGCAGACATGTGAGATAGCATATTGAATTCAAGCGTGTGCCGGCAAAATCCGTGCGGGAGTGTCTAACAGATGCCATGTAAAACCATGACAGATGAGGTGTTGAAGGGTGTGACACGAGGTCCTGGGTTCGTTTGGGCAAAGTTTGAACTCGGAGGAAGCTATTTGAATGGATCATGGAGTAAACAAAGTGTGTGGGTGGAGGATGCACATACAAACGAACACCATGATAATGCTGTGATGGAGAGAAGGTATAAAGGAAAGGGTGAAATAATGAATTATTGATCCAAAAATACCAATCACCGGTTTAGCCTCATCAACTATTGGAAAATGAGTACAGTAGAACAGACTTAAAGGGGTAGTATTATGCTTTATTACATTTTAAAGCTTTCTTTAGTGTGTAGTGTTCAGTTTCAATTGACTCTATTATACATGTTTGGAAGAACAAACGCCACTTTTAAATTGTACAAGTCACCATGAAATCAAAATGGACAATTCTGTTTTATATATATATATTTTTTTGGAATATTGCAGTTATTAATTATTATAAATGATTTATAGCCTGGCATGCCAGACCTGCATCAAGATGTCATCATTGACAGGGCTCAATTTCGGGGGATAAACGGTTGTCTTTTAAATTCTCTCTGCACGGAATTGGAAAGCGCTAAAACCAATCAGAGCAACGAAAAAGGTGACGACTGAGTCCCATGCGTTTTCCCACCAGCGGAGCAAGTTGATATATCAAAACTTTAACCGTATCCAGTCGGTAAAACTGGATTTTTAAAAAATGACAAGTGTCGTTCTTTGTTCTGGTTTCAAAGAAAAGCTTAAGTTCAAATCATCCAGAGCAGCGGAAGCTCGAATCGAAAGACAGCTGTTTGCCAGTTAGCTGTTATTTTTGCTGCCACTAGGGTGCATCTAGATTTCTAGGCTAAATGATTTATCCACTTTTTCTTTAATTCATGTCTTGTAATCTTGAATCAGAATAATTACCATCTCTTCTCTTGGGACAATAGAGGGCAGGACAATAACCTGTCATTCACATGAGATCCACAAATAGTAAACCACAACCATCCAATCATCCGATCAATTCCCCACGGAGAAAATCAAGCCCCGCCCTACATTTGTTCTTGTTCCAGAAGCTGCTACACTCGGGGGCTGTTTACACCTGGTCACTTCATGCATTTTCTCAGATTGGATAGCTATCTGATTTATCAAAACGATTCCATTTACACCTGGTCACATAAATGTGTTTTTGCAAAATGGATATAAATCCGATCTTCAATTCCCGTGCTATACGCGGATTTAATGAAGTGCATGTCAACGAAAGCAACAGATACGAGCTGCATTTATTAATCATCGGCTAATTTCAAAATCAGCAAAGATGGCGATAAGAGAGAACGGCAACAGGCCTGGTAAGATAATTTCGTTTTTTTACTTTTAATGAAGATGGTAGTGTTAATGGTCTGCGACTTACTTTCACTTTGATTTGCGATAGATTGCGCCGCGCTGGCTTGATATGATGCGTGTCGTCGTCATATCTGACTAAAATAGCATGACATATGGCCTATAACACGCTCTCACACATTTATTTTTTAGCAATTTTGGGAGTAGTAACATTTATTTATGTGGTTTCAAGAACCAGATGCATTTACACATCTCCAGTTTCGTCTGGAATGCAGCCCAGACCACCTTCTGAAGTGGTTTGAGCGATCGGGTTAAAATCCGTTTCGAATGCGTTTTGGGGGGCATTTACACCTGGTCTTTTCACGATCGGATAGCTATCCTATCACAGAAAACGCATGAAGTGGCCAGGTGTAAACGGCCCTCGGATATATGTCACGACAGGGAACAAAAGGCTATCGCGACTTCTGTTTCATGCCGACTTTAAATGGGAACCTGCTCTTGACCGTTACATTTATAGTCAAATTGTGACTGTTGTTCTTTTGTCTTTCCTGTTGAAGCAAGTGTTGTTTCCCTTCACCAGGAATAAGACTTAGAATGACACAAACATTGAAACTGATTTTTACAAGAGTGTTCGTGCTCTGGCTTGTGCTTGAACACGAGCAAGCGCTCATGGTACAACACTCTGCCGATGTTGATCTGTGTTTTTGTCCTAAGTCGATCCGATTCATGTTTGGCCTGACAAGCTTCAGCAGATACTGAGATTTTAGTTTTGTTTTGTTTTTAATATTTATGTGGAGTTTGTGTTAGAGTCTGTGTTGTGCTGGAGGCAGGTCGTTTTTGGTGTTATCAGACTCCATGTTGTTCGCTGCAGTGTCACATGATAGACTAGGGAATAGGGAAATTAATAGGGATTCATTTTAGGAAAAAAGTTACATTTAGCACCTTTAAAATTGCAGTCTGTAATTGTTGGTGCTCTAGTAATCAATAAACAGAACTGCCTCTGTCTTGCAGAAAACATTGTAGCCTAAGCTTTTTCTCTGTTTATGATGACAAGTCACGCCGGTACTGGGCTACTCCGCAGCGGTACGGCCCAAAACCATCTAAAAGAGTTCCACTGTAGAGTTGAGGTAAAAAGTACCGACTTCTGTACCAAACGTACCAAATTGTACCAAATTGTAGCCATCGCATACATTTCCGATGAGTGCATGAACACAATGGCCAGTCAGAGGTGTTTACGATTCTGCTCAACAGCACTCAAAGTGTCACATTTTTAAAGTTTGGGTACTTTTTGACAACTCGATCCCAATATAAACAGTATTTTTTAATACGCATTTAAAAATTAAATAGTAGAATCTATATATTGTTATTTCCTTCCACAGAAGTCAAACAGATCTTTTTAAAATGAAAAATAAAATAAATAATTAATTAAAAAAAGTATATATATATATATATATATATATATATATATATATATATATATATATATATATATATATAAATGACAACATATTACTTTCAATTTAACTTGAGTCAGGGTTGGGAGGCCAGCCACATTCTAACAAACAGTACTCTACACATTTAATTTAGTGTATATTTACAGTAGGTTAACATTTCAAATGATGTTTTGTAAGTAGATATATTAACTGTGGAAATGCAATTTGGACTAATTCTGCCGAATGGCCTATAAACACATCCTGAACACATACAGCAAGGGGAGATATATTGTACAATCATACACAATGCTGCATGAGAGGGATTTCACGTCTATAACAGACAAGAATCCTCTAAGGACACGCAAGGCTCACATTGTCTCCCTCCTTAAAACAAACCCTAAAATCGAAAGACTCCAAACCCTGTGCAGAATCCTCATCTCCAGCCTCAGGCCTCTCAGTAAAAGCACACAACAGCCATAATAATCCTCTGTGATTAATTACTCTGGCCTTAATCTCTTACAGCGCTGGTGCGGAGGAAAGAAGAGCACAAAGGAGTAAGAAAACCACCCGTAGCTGCAGCGCAGCACAGATTCAGCCGGCATACCTGCGTCCCTCTCCAGAGAAATCTGCCCTGGTGAGTTTAATGAACGCTGAGGATGAGCTCACAGTGCTGCGGCTATTGTGTGTTTAATAGGGTGTAACGGTTCAAAATTCTCAAGGTTTAGTCTGTATCATGGTTTTAGGGTCACTGTTGCAGTGTGTGGTTTATTTAAGGTGGAAAAGCACTACTGTGAAATAAAGACAATAAAAACAAATAATCTAACTGAAAGCAATAGCACAAATAAACACAAAACAGTGCTTTTCTGGTATCCAACAGTCTAGTTTCCAGGTACAGACATTGAATAAAGTAATCAAATGTAAAATAACACTGCATAAGCATAACTGTATAAATTATATAAATATTAAAAAGCTTCTTTTATTGCTTGATTAATATTAAAAGCACACACCGCAGGAAAGTTAGGCTACCGTCACTTTAAGAAATAAAGCACAATCCAGTACACTGACGCTGTGTGCATGCATTGTCTTTCTTAACCATTTACGTTCATGCAAAGGCAAAACCGAACATGTTTGATAAGATGCTCACCAAGATAGGCATGTTGACATACTTTTTGTCAAAACGTAATATGTATGGGGCGTTAGATCTGAGATGAACCGCCATGCAAGTGTTGTGGAGAATGGTTCGGTTCGAACAGGGCTCCAGACTAACTTTTTTATTTAGGTGCACTAGCACAAAATTTAGGTGCACTCAAATTTTTCGTCTTTAACGCCAACATTTCAAGGTCACCTTTTTACCACGCTCCATATATTCATATATATTATGTAAATGCTTTTAAACAAGAATAAGGTGTAGAGTTTTTGAAGCACAATAATACTGTATATAAAAATATAAATCTTTAAAAAACATTCATTGTTCAAGTTAGGGCTGGGTATTGACACAAATTTCACAATTCAATTCAATATTGATTATTTTGGATATCAGGTGCAGTACAGGTACAGGAAACAAATCTCAACTAATGCTGTAAACTGGGAGTCAGTTGTAGCCCACTGTGCTTCATTAGCCAACTATAATATTGAAGGTAAAAATGACCTGATTTGTTCACCAACACTTAAATTACACCTTTATTTATTTTTATAATAATAA
Organism: Hybognathus amarus; assembly: GCA_030378365.1. Lineage (NCBI taxonomy): Eukaryota > Metazoa > Chordata > Actinopteri > Cypriniformes > Leuciscidae > Hybognathus > Hybognathus amarus. The sequence continues at coordinate 371,705 of JAQIUQ010000305.1, read as the reverse complement.
AGTCATATGAAATATAAGATTTTGTATATGAAATACCAGATTTTTTTTCAAACAACATCCATTAAATATTGAAAAACATTAAAAATGATAATGAATATGTAATAATTGAACAATGCACCTCTAGAGTTAATTTTTCTAGCTAGCTAACGAGTTTATGGTCATATGTTTATCGGAGGTAAATGTGACGTTACATTACATTGTTCACAAGCGTTTTACTGATGTTTTTCCACGGTTGAAACACTGATTGAGGGATTCCATGTGAAAGATACTTTGTGAAACTTTGAGATACATGTGAAAGATCTGAGACTTTGTCTCATATCAATAGTAACAAAGCACAAAGATTATTGCGATTTATTGGATGGGATGCGCGCTACAATGTTCCATTCATTCATCATCTAAAAACAGCATAGCCCAAGGATTCGTAAAAATGAGAATCGATTAAAAGAGAAATTTTTACGTAGCCCTAGTTTCAAGTAGCCTACATTTTTTAAAGTTTCTTCATCGTCTGTTGTCTTGCGTTTATTTAGCTGATGCTGCTGATTTGCATTTTAATCCTACAGGAATATCTGAACCACAGCCAATCAGAGGCAAAGACCCGCCCAATATCTATCTCTGATTGGTTTAGACTACGATATGATCCAGATTACATTAGGTGCACTGGTGCGACCTTGGAAAAATGTCGGTCGTTGAATCTCGTTGCAGGTTGCACAAAATGTTGGTCGCCCTCTAGAGCCCTGGTTCGATATTCTACAGAGAACTGTTACATATGAAAACTACAATTTAAACTATGCAATACTGTTCATAATTTTGTGAAGAGGCATACACTCTAAACAATGCTGGGTTGTTTTAACCCAAATTTGGGTCAAATATGGACAAACCCAAATGTTGGGTTAAAATGTAATTTAAAAATTTAAATTCAACTTTCACTTTCAACTGTACATTTTTTAACCCAGTATTTGGGTTTGTATATATTTGACGAAAATTTGGGTTGAAACAACCCAGCATTTTTTAGAGTGTAAGAAGGTGAAGCACCGTATGTACAGCAGCAAGAGCAAGTTTTCTTGTTTTGTTTGTGTGTGTATAAACAAGAGATATATTGAGTGACTGACAAATAAATAGTATTTTACTAAAAGTTATAATTGTTCAGTAATGTCAGAGCAGCTCAGCTACTTTCAGAAGAACAGTTTTACTTCCGAAGAACAGCAGTGCAGTGTGACAAAACAATACATTTATTTTCTGTCCCACTGAGCTGCACATGCAGCTTTACACAAGAGGTCAGGGTTTTACAGATCATATTTAATCATAGGCTAAAAACATGCTAGGTTTTGGAAGTGCACACAAATGTTCTTTTAACAAGCATATTTCACAGTTTTCAGTGAAACGGACAGACATCAGAAACAGCCTTGGGTGAGATCTTGTTTATCTAGTGCACTAACGCACCTCACCATCACTATTCTTTAATCAGTGTGTGTGTGTGTGCGCTTATAAGACAGTGAGACAAAGTAAGAGAAATAACGATTGAGAGAGAGAGAAAAAACTGTAGCCTCTTTAAATACAAACTGGTGTGGAGTCAAATAATCACACGGGCAAACACTTACACAACCTCTACAAGCTCAAAGAATATGAATATCTGTAAATAAGTGTGTGTGTGTGTGTGTGTGTGTGTGTGTGTCCTGAGCGACCACGTCAATCACAAGCAATCTGAATGTCAGAGCTCGGGGAAATGTGATAAATCAGCCACTCGCCAAACGACAAACATGATATTTGCTGTAGTACCCCACAATTGGAAAAATGTCCCTTTGAATCAGGAATTCACTTTACACTCACATTCTCACTCTTACACACACATGCACACACACCTCTGGCTATAGTCGATGAAACCTACGCTTGTACACGTCTGTAAAATGTGCATAAAAAGAAAACGAAAAAAAAAGGATAATATACATAATACAGTAAATTCATCAATAGTGTCACGATTAAAGCTAGTCCATTTTTAGACATGTTTGCATCAAGAAAATTTAGAACTTAATTTGTGCAATGACAAATATGAAGAACGGCAAGTTATGTACACACTGCAAACACAGATATAAACCACAGGCCTGCGAAAGCCATCCATTGAGCTGAGCAACACAAAAGGAAAGCAATTTGCTTAAATGGAGATTTACCAAACAGTGTCACATTCAGAGTAAAATGATTATCTGAACATTACATTAAATGATATTCATGAAATATTAACGGCTAAACAATTAGAAAGGGGGCTATCGTACCAATTTGATCAATTATTCATCAAAAAGTCCTTTAACTGGATTTCTATTTTGGATGGGATCAATGTCTCCATAATCTGATGTCTGCTGCTGTATTCTGCGGTCAGACCTTCATCCCTTCTCCAGACACCAGCAGAAATCCTGCACGTTTCCAAGAGAAGAGCGGCGCGATGAAGATATGAGAAGCCCCCTCACCAAGAGTAATTAATTAATTACATGTGTATAGCGTGGTGTTTTTGAATCAGGCCCTGGAGAGCACACAAACATCACAATCAAACCCTGAGCCCTGATCAAATATTCCATTTCCGCATATATTCCACCAGACGTTTCTCCACATCCCGCCTGAAGATCCCACAGCATCTCTCGGAGAATAATTCCAGATGATTGCTTTAATTTACAGAGTAAATACTGGAGATTTGGTTGCAGAAACAAAACAGTCTGAGAGTTTTCATCATGTCCACATGAGACTCTGCTTGTTTTATTCATGAGTGTTTGGAGAGAAATGTGCGTAGGCCTGTCTGTCTCTTTTGAAGGTATCTGCCACAAGTTCAGACTCAGAGGACATATAGCTTGAAGCCTCTGATAGCAGAATGGGTAGAGCGGTTTAAGAGGACCTTGTGATGGCGGTCTAACCGAAGGATAAGTGTGAGACAGTGTTGGAAATTTCATTTATAGCTAAATGCAAATATGAGGCTGTGCACCTACATGGACTCGAAGCTCTTCATGGCTCGAGGCGCAGACTGGACATATCCTGAACAAATTCAAACCTCAGCGATCTAGATCACGTGTTTAACAGAAAAATGAGTGGGGAGAAAAGAAAAACATATGGGTATTTTCATGCTTAATCATGAAACGTATACAGACGGATTTTGTCTGAAATGTAAAGGTGCTCTGAAAGGTACATTGTCTGGTGTCAATATTATAGCGATGTATGAGTAACTTTCAAACCGAGCAGCTTTGAGTTGAACAACGCAGTGAATCTGTGCAAAATACTGTATAAGCAGCAAAATATTTCACGAAAATAATAGTTCCAGTCATCTAGCAGACTTTAAGTCTACAGAAAGTACAATTGCAGGGTATTTTTATTAAGTGCATAAATATGTAAATGTATTTGCAGTATCCTTAACACAACATAAATATAATTCAAATACATTTTGACTACATTTTTTCTTTTCTTCCTAAACGATGATTTAAACAGCAGGCTGTTTAGCTACATCCGTCCACTTCATGTGTTTCTGTGATCTGATTGCTATGCGATTGTGAAAAGAGCAGGTGTATGCTAAATGACCTTCGAAATGCATTTGGAGATGGATTTTAATTTTGAAACCACATGTAAATTGGACTTCTCCCGAAAATGCTGAAAAAAAACGTGTGAGAGTGTGTTAGCCTATATGTATTAATTATATGAGGAAGCTATAGCAACACGCATCACCACAGCTGAGCATCTATTCATAAAGCCAACGTGCAAACTATCGTAAATCAAAAGTGTATGTAAGTCTACAAGTCTGAGTTCAAATACCAGCGAGTCCGAGACAAGTCCGAGTCCAAATACCAGCGAGTACAAGACAAGTCTGAGTCCAAATACTAGCAAGTACAAGACAAGTCTGAGTCCAAATACCAGCGAGTCTGAGACAAGTCTGAGTCCAAATACCAGCGAGTACAAGACGAGTCCGAGTCCAAACACCAGGAGTCCGGGACAAGTCAGAGTCCAAATACCAGCGAGTACGAAACAAGTCCGAGTCCAAATACCAGCGAGTCCGAGACAAGTCTGAGTCCAAATACTAGAGGTTCGAACCGATTATCGGCGCGGCCGATTATCGACGCCGATATTAAGCATTTTTATGGTTATCGGTATTGGCCATTTTCATAACCGATTTGCCGATAAAATCATTTAATTTTGAAACGCGCGATCTGGCTTTGATCCAGCCACCTCTATCAGAGCGCACCGTGGCCTAGAGTAGACTAATGCCCGCCCATCATCCATCTGATTTGTTGGGAGTCACGAGTCTGGCCAATCAACAAAAGGCTGAATTCACTGAAAATGTTGCGCTCACCAAGACCGAGAGCACTTATTAGGAGCTGCGTCAGTGATCATCACGCATCAGTCTCAAAGGTAAACCGTAGACATTCCTGAAGTTGCATTAAATCACTACAGTGAAGTTGCAAAACACCTCATTATCTATTTATGATGAAAAACACCCCTGTTCCCACTAGTTTAACCGGGAATTCAATTCACATTATGTCCGTCATTGCAGTGATATGCTTTAACGGAACCTCACATCGGTGTAGCCTAACTAAAACCTATTTTACCGTCTCCCTAAACGTTATACTGTGAATAGATTATCAGACACGAATGAATTCACTCGATCACGTCTGCTGCGGTTTTGTGTTCACATAGCTTTACCGTCCTTTATAGGGCTCCTAATCAAAAATTGCGCATATTTGGAGAAATGTTGCTTTATTCTCTTATGATTGTAAAATATTTTGTCATACAGAATACTACTTCTATTAATTTCTCACAGAATTACCGTATGCGATCTGAAGAGCGTTTAGCGCGAGCTCTGTCTGTCTCCCCATTTGCGATCTGCCAGCTCTCTCATTCGAGCTGTACAATCCACTTCCTAGTTTTTATCTCCGTGATAAACAGTCAAACAGACGTTTCTACACGTCAAAAATAAAGAGAATAACCAGACAATTACAATATGATTTGTGTGATTTTCATGCGATTTGTCATAAAAATGAATAAAGAACATTCACATATGCAAAGCAGGTATAACGATTGTAGCAGGAGTAGCAGGATAAATGCTAAATATAACATTTCAACATCATTAGTCTGACTACAATCATTATATATGTTGTAACCGGTTGTAATGCTTGGAACCAGATAACTAGAGATAAATCAAGGGCAGAAAGAGCTTGAAGGCTGAAAAGGCTGTATCACGCACATTTAATAAGTGCAATGCAATCCTCTCATACATGAGAGATACTCTTTAATGAGTCACAAAACTTCGTTAACAAATAAAATATATAGGAAAAAGGGTAGAGCACGTCTAGCATAATGGTCTCATCTCAAAGTCATCACGCAGAGTTTACGTGATGAGTGACGTAACCATCTCTCTTAAAGGGCACACTGCACTATAATTTGATAAATATGAATACACAGTAACGATCGTTACAATGTGTGTTATATATGAAAATTTCAGATGCAAAAGCCTCTTAATGCCATCTGAAATTTTCTTCTAAAATGATCATTTTTACCAAGCTCGTCTATATTTCACTTAAATGGCAATGGAAATAACCTATTAAGTGTCATATAAGTGAAATTACTGAACTTAAATATACGAGCTTGATAAAAATGATCATTCTAGAAGAAAATTTCAGATGGCACTTGGAGGCTTTTGCATCTGAAATCTTCATATATATGTGTGTTTAGTTAATCCATTGATGTGCATTAGACAAATTGAATAATCACCTTTATTATTTTAGGATGTTTTAGTCATCACAAAATAATTATGAGAGGTTAAGCTATTACACAGCCTACATTTCTAACACATTATTGAAGCCAATAGTTCATTTTCCCCAAGCTGTTTAGCTATAGTAGTACAGTATCCATAGGCCTAATCATGAACTATACAGTTGCCCAACTTTTAACTCTCTCTTTATCTTACCCTCATTGTAGATGGATACAAGGAAGACAAAATGTAGAAGTGCACTGTGGGAGTACTACACTCAACCAACACCAGGACAAGCAGTGTGCAATACATGTAAAGATGTTGTCAGAATTTAAAGAGACTAAGAAAGTCTTTGTCTGAGGCCTTTTTTATTCTTAATTTTTGACATAAATTTACATTTTTACACTAGACATATATCGGTTCAAAATATCGGTTATCGGGCTACTTGATCTGTAATAATCGGTATCAGAATCTGGTCCTGAAAAGCACATATCGGATCGAACCCCTACCAAATACCAGCGAGCACGAAACAAGTCCGAGTCCAAATACCAGCAAGTCCGAGACAAGTCCGAGTCCAAATACTTGGAGTCCAAGACAAGTCAGAGACCAAATACCAGCGAGTCAGAGACAAGTCAGAGTCCAAATACCAGCGAGTACGAGACAAGTCCGAGTCCGAATACCAGCGAGTCCGAGACAAGTCCGAGTCCAAATACCAGCGAGTACGAGTCAAGTCCGAGTCCAAATACCAGCGAGTCCGAGACAAGTCCGAGTTCAAATACCAGCGAGTACGAGACAAGTCCGAGTCCAAATACCAGCGAGTCCGAGACAAGTCAGAGTCCAAATACCAGCGAATCCGAGACAAGTCCGAGTCAAAATACCAGCGAGTACAGGACAAGTCCGAGTCCAAATACCAGCGAGTACAGGACAAGTCCGAGTCCGAATACCAGCGAGTAAAGGACAAGTCCGAGTCCGAATACCAGCGAGTCCAAGACAAGTCCGAGTCCAAATACCAGCGAGTCCGAGACAAGTCCGAGTCCAAATACCAGCGAGTCCAAGATAAGTCTGAGTCCAAATACTAGCGAGTACAAGACAAGTCCGAGTCCAAATACCAGCGAGTCCGAGACAAGTCGGAAGTCCAAATACCAGCGAGTACGAGACAAGTCCGAGTCCAAATACCAGCGAGTCCGAGACGAGTCAGAGTCCAAACACCAGCGAGTCCGAGACAAGTCCGAATACTTGGAGTCCAAGACAAGTCAGAGTCCAAATACCAGCGAGTCCGAGACAAGTCAGAGTCCAAATACCAGCGAGTCTGAGACAAGTCAGAGTCCAAATACCAGTGAATCCGAGACAAGTCCGAGTCCAAATACCAGCGAGTACGAAACAAGTCCGAGTCGGAAATACCAGCGAGTCCGAGACAAGTCCGAAGTCCAAATACCAGCGAGTCCGAGACAAGTCAGAGTCCAAACACCAGCGAGTCCAGAAACAAGTCCGAAGTCCGAATACCAGCGAGTTCGACACCATAGAAAAACGGTCTCGAGTCCAGATTCGAGTTCTACAGCTCTGCATTTTAGTATATGTATATCTTACTAGGGCCATGCTGATGCGTGGAGACTGAACATGTCCTGTAATATATGGCAGCAGCAGATGCTGAGAATTTGGAGGTGGATCTGCTGGTCCAGGACATCCTATAGATGCTCAATCAGATTGAGAACTGGGGAATATGAACTCGGGACCTTTCCAAGATGGCGGCGCGCGCGGACGCAGCGGCTTTTAGCTCTCGGCCTTGTTGCATTTTTTTTCTACTGGCATGAAGGTTTTTGTGCGGACGAGTGAATATGAGTGTGATTAGACACACCTACACCCTAGCTATGCTGAGAAAGGTGGGATTCGCATATCAGGTGAATATAACAACGGAGTACCAACGGCTCCACAACATTCCGCTGGGAATAGGGAGATCGCCGGGCTCAACATGGATTATTTTCGAGCCTACGAGATGCCGGAGGCGGCGCAGAAGCGAGGCTGCAGGGGCGGCCCACTAGCACGGTTAAGGAAACAGCCCTACAAACCCCCGCTACCAAGCATCTTCCTAATAAACGGCAGGTCCATCGTCCACAAATTTGATGAACTGGAGTTACTGACAGCAAACAATCAAAATACTCACGGAAACCTGGCTACATCCGCTCATCCCAGACTCGGCCGTTCAGCTAACCGGCCGTTCCACGTACCGTTTTGACAGGAATAAAAATTCCGGTAAGAACAAAGGAGGGGGGCTTTGTATTTATGTTCATTTAGACTGGTGTACAAGCAGCAGGGTAATTCACTCACAGTGCTCTCTGGATTTAGAAGTATTGAATGTGCAGTGTAGACCCTTTTACATGCCCAGAGAGCTCACAACGGTGATCATCACAGCTGTGTATATTCCACCAGATGCTAAGGTTAGCACAGCACTCTCTCAGCTGTATGCCATCATAATGGCACAAATGCGGGTCCATCCAGAGGTTGCTTTGATTGTGGCAGGAGACTTTAACCAAGCTTGCCTTAAGTCTGTGCTCCCTAACTTTATACAGTATGTACAATGCTCAACCAAGAGAGAAGAACACATTAGACCATGTCTATTCCAATCTGAAGAAAGCCTATAGGGCAGTACCCTTTCCACATATGGGCATGTCGGACCATCTCTCACTGCTCCTGGTCCCTGCGTATACTCCTCTCAGGAGGAAATCGAAACCTGCCACAAAGAACATTCAAATCTGGCCCGAAGGAGCACTCTCTCAGCTTCAAGATTGCTTTGAGCGCAATAAGTGGAGCATATTTGATCATCCCGATCTGCAGGTGCACACAGAGTCTGTTCTGTCCTACATAAAATACTGCACTGAAAATGTCACAGTGAAGAAGTGCATCCGAAAATATCCTAATCAAAAACCGTGGATGACCTCGGATGTCCGGCTACTTCTGAGAACCCATAACTTTGCCTTCAAGTCAGGTGACAAAGAACAGTACAACGTGGCGAGGGCAGAGCTGAGGAGAGGCATCAAAGCTGCTACGGCTGCTTATAAGAGGAAAGTGGAAGATCACCTCGCCAACAACAATTCACGGCTGGTGTGGCAGGGGCTACAGAGCATCACCAACTACAAAGGCCCCACACCCGTCACCACCAGCAATGATGATGCAGTGCTGGCTGAAGAATTGAACATTTTCTTTTCCCGCTTGGAGACTGAGGCTCCACACATAGCAGCACAGCCATCACAGACCTCCAGTCACAGTACACTCATACTCCAGGAACATCAGGTGAGGCAGGTGCTGAAGACTGTGAACACCAGGAAAGCAGCCGGTCCGGATGGTGTACTCAGAAAAGTACTTTGTGCCTGTGCTGACCCAGCTAGTGGGAGTTTTAACTAGGTTGTTCAACCTCTCACTGTCACAGGCCACCATCTCCCAGTGCCTGAAGTCAGCTATCATCATGCCTGTCCCAAAGTCTCCCGCCCCAAAGTGTCCCAACGACTATAGACCTATTGCCCAAACATCAGTGGGAATTTCATCAGACATCAGAATTTCCTGATTGACCACCCTCAAACAGTTAAGGTAGGCTCCACCTGCTCTTCCACCCTGACCCTCAGCACGGGCTCCCCTCAAGGCTGTGTGCTGAGCCCTCTTCTGTACTCTCTGTACACTTACGACTGTACACCCATCCACCCCTCCAATACCATCATTAAATTTGCGGATTACACTACTGTCATCGGGCTCATAAGCGGAGGGGACGAGACGGAATACAGGGATGAGGTTAACAGGTTGGTGCTCTGAACACAACCTGCTGTTAAACACCAGGAAAACTAAGGAGATGGTCATAGACTTCGGGAAACAGAAGGGGGAACCAGCCCCATTGAGCATCAACGGGGATTGTGTTCAGCGGGTGTCCTCCTATAAATTCCTCAGCACATATATGGCTGACGACCTTTCCTGGACTGCAAACTCAACTGCGGTGGTTAAAAAGGCTTGACAGCGACTCCACTTCCTAATGATACTCAGATGGAACCATATGGAGGAAAAACTGTTGGTGGCCTTCTACCGCAGCACCATTGAAAGTGTCCTGTCATATGGCATCATGGCTTGATATGCAAACTGCAAAGTGGCGGACAGAAAGAGCCTGCAGAGGGTCATAGAGTCGGCAAAACACATCATCGGCAGCCCGCTACCCTCGCTGAAAGACATCGCCAGCACGCTGTGTCTCAGAAGAGCTAGGGCAATCACTGCTGACCTCTCACACCAAGGACACCCTCTGGCAGAAGGTACAGGTGCCTAAAGAGTAGGACAAACAGACTCAAAAACAGTTTCTTTCCTTGGGCCATAAAGTTATTGAACTCATTATGAATGTGTGTGCTATGATGTGTACATGTGTTTTTTCTTGTTTATATTTCTTATCATAGTTATATTATGCACTGGCCGTAGATGCACTTTAAGTTCATTGTATATTTCGATGTGCAATGACAATAAAAGATTCTTATCTTATCTTAATATGGAGGCCAGGGCAACATCATGAACTCTTTGTCATGTTCCTCAAACCATTCCTGAAGAGGTTTTGCAGTGCGCATTATCCTGCTATCAGGGAACACCACTGCCATTCACATTACATTCAAATTCACACTTAAATTATTTAAAGTCTGTATGCAACAGTCAGCAGTATTTCTCATTATAGTCTGTTTTATTGTTATGTTATTCCTGAAAGAGTTTAAGTGAAAGCGTGTTTTAAATTTGTAGTTGTCTGCCCTTTGAAAAACATCCCCTTCAGACTCATGGAGAACTTCAAAAGCGATTAAAATATTAAGCAGGACTGGAACGACACGTCGCCATAATCGGTTATGTCAATCACACACTGTTTATGCTCATCCCTAATTCCCTGTCATGTTTCACACAAAGCACAACTCTAAAGCAGATGCTACGGCTAGCACGGCAGTGCCACTTGATACGAGTCTGCACATTTCAGGACTCACAACTGCATTCAGCGGCACTTTCAAAAATGGAGGATAAAGTTTTATCACAGTTGACAGCGTGTTATTAAATAAACAAGTCCAATCGAGCCAAGAGTTGAGAGTAACCAACAAGGACTTGTTTAGTCACCGAAGTGCAGAAAGTGTGTGTGAGTCCCGTGGCTCTCCGCTTGCAACAAACGCAAATAACTTCTCCATCTCCATAAATATATGAAACCCATCATGATTATAAAGTTCACTGTGGCTCTCACATTATAGGATGTGGCAGACAACTAGTTATCCGTTCATTCAGCGCGGGTTTGTCGAGAGTGTGGATGCGAGTTGTGTGTCAGTTCGGTAATTTTATAGTTGCCACACAGTTGTTTTATGTGAAACATTACAGGGGATTACAGATGAACATAAACCGTGTTATGACGTAATAGATTACGACAGACGTGTTGTTCCAATTGTAATATTAAGGAGCATAATCTGGACAGCGACTATTCTAGCTAGCATGACAGCTTCAGAAAAGATAATTACAATGTCCATTTCAAGATGACTTTAATATTGAAAGTGCCATCAATCATCAAGCTGGCTTTGATGCAACACTCTAACAGTGTCTCATTTCAGAACAGCATAACAATGATAATGACCACTGATTATGGTATACGTCAAGCTTCTGACGGTGGAAGCGAGCTACTTTCCACAAATCGCGGACTGCATCTCCTGATGGGTTAATGGGCACTGGTATATTAACAAAAGAGCCTGTTTAAAAGAATAAACCATATATGGCTCAGTGGGACAGAGCTGGACTGGGGCGAACACTTAAACACCTGGCACAAAGAGCTGGAAACACGGTGGTCCCTGAGATTGTGCTTAGTCAAGCGCTCAGTGCCTAAGCCCAAAAGAGCGGGGGGCGCTGGGAACTGAGCTGGAAACGGGCCCGGGGAACGCTTTTTTCTGCTATATTAAAGCCTAATTGCAATGTCAAGTTGCTCAGTAAGCTGTCGGTCTGGGGTACCGAGACCAAAGAGCCATACATATACACAGATGCAAATCAGAAGAGGACGACGTGCTGAGGGAGGAGAAATCAGAACTTGTTGAAGGAGACACCCACCATAGAAGACTCCATTTCTCCCTGTCATCTTTAATGCTTATTTTCATCACGTTGCTTAAAATATTGATAATCAATTACGCGCTACGTCTGTTTTGTTACAGAATTGGTGTCAAAGTCTATCACGCTGTCAAAGCCAATTCAAAGCTCATTCAAAGCAGTTTTCTTCAGCGGTGGCTCCGGCTTTGGAGGAGTCATTAGGCGCGGGGAACATAGCCTGGGGTGCAATCGCCTATTCTCTTTCATTATAGCTGAGATGAGAAAGGTGAGGGAGATTATTAGAAGTTTGGAATGATCACAAAGGCCCGCACGGGCTGTCAGATTCCCCCTCCGTGTAATTCATCTGCCCCGCGTCCTCCAAACCACACCCGCGGAAACCTCCTTTCACGAGGAGCTCTCGTCTGAGCGGAGATGGACATTATTCATGAACATCTGCAGCCGGGAGAATGTTCTCCTCTGGAGCGCCAACACCTTCAGGGGGGAACGTGCCCTTTTAGCTTTAAAATTAAAACGATGATGCTGGAATTAAAGGACAAAAAAAGGTGAAGGCCATGAGTTTTGTGAGAGAAATGACAGAGACAGATCTTCTGTTGTCTTTCCCAGTATCACATCATCGGATGTTTGATTTTGCAGACTCTTGCAGAAGGACCTGACCAGAAATACATGGTCGTCCTTTTTCTGAAGAAAAACTAAAGTTCAAGACATAAGAGCTGCGCTTTGGGATGAATAAAAGCAGATCAGAGAGCAGAGAAATTTCATCAATATTAGTAATCTGCTGTAGACAAACATGTCCAGAGCCTCCAGTGTACATTATGCAATATAAATGACAATATAAACTAAATTATAATAAAAAACAACTAGCTTGAACATCACATTGGTAACATTTTTATAATGATTAAATTATATTTTTTAAACTACTTAAAGTGTACATGTTAAACTAGCAGACATTAAAGGTAAAACACTATAAAAATTTGTAAAAGTAAGTTTCATTAGTGCGTACAGTGAAAAGCGAATACATTTAAAAAATAAAATTAATTTCACGCATTCTAAAATTTACAGTTTTTTGACATTTTTGGAATAAGTCATGCTATAATTTATAGTGAATACCCATAAACTGATGAGATTTTTCCCCATTATTTATTTTTTTAAAAAAAAACTTCCCTTGATCTGAACGGTACAAGACTTGGCTACTTTTCCTAAGTTTGCCTCCTGAACACACAATTTGTTTTTGACTCAATTCTACAATGTTAAGTGGGTGAAAACAAAACAAAAAAACTCCTTTATCTTGTATTTGGGTCAAAAATGGGCACCCACAGAAATGAATGGGGAAAAAAAAGTCATTTAGAGCATTCTAAAATAAGCCAAAAAAAGACACCAGGTGACAGCAAAGTCACTTCATTTTTAGGTTTTAGCTCTAAGGACTTATTGGAATGGTATTTTAATGTAATAAAACATAAAAATAAGCATAATTTACATAGAAAATATGGTACTTTTGTAAATCAATTCAAAAATATTCCCAAAATAAAAAAAAACACCATAAATGGATAGACAAAACTTTATCGAAGACAGTGATATAACATTTATAATAAATAAAAATTAGGATCACACCTGAGTCCTCTGTGCCCACATTTGTCCACAATTACAGGATTAAGGGCTATAAAGTGAATACGGTCTGAGGGTTAAATAATTATGTTTCGTCTTAGCTTTTAAGGTTTAACGTTGCATCTTATGTTGATGTCACCAGTGGTGAGCGCAACTGTTTTGAAACTCATTAAAACACATCTGCTGTTTTCTGTTATCCTGCATCATGTGTATGGCTCATCAAAACAAATCTGCAAGTTTCCACCCAATCATCTGAGGCCGATCAGCTGAACATCTGTTTGTGTGGCCTTTGAGCCAATCTATCTGAATTCTGATCTATTTGTTCAATCAAAGAAGCAACGAGCTTAATTACATGGTTTTTATCAGGGCTACAAAAGGGGGGCAAGGGGATTGAAAAAAAACCCGGCTCTTATCAGCAGGGTCTTGACAGGGCCTGAAATCAGTGTCAGACTACAGACCCTTTTTATTGCAAACGGCAGCCGAAGTTTACCGTGGCGGTTTAAAGCTAAACGAGGCCTGACAGACATGTCAGAGCAGTGGAGGTTTTCTGTGGCAGGGCAGAAATTTAGCTCGATTTCATGCCTTTTATCTTCCAAACACCGGGCACAAGCTCCCAACATCTCTGCAGAAAGAAAAGAAATACATTTTGGGGGAAAAAAGGAAAAAATAATGATGGTCGGACAAGAATGACAGATGATTGTCCACCTCTTCAAAATCCAAAAAGTAAATTTGAGGCGAAAGGAGGAGGAATGAAAGAAAATGTCTGCGAAAGCGCCAATGCAGAGCTAACATGTCAGGAGACGTTACAGCAGATATCAGGAAACAAAGGAAAATCAACAGCAACAACAATAACGGCGCCTCCCTCCATATCCTCCTCCTCCTCTCCATCATCCCGTTCCATCTCACTCAGCATCACACAGTCCCTCTCTTCTTCCCGTTGTCTCTGGCTGAGGGCTATTATTTCAACCTCTTCTCATCCTGACTCTCATAAGAGAGGAGCAAACTCTGCCCTACTGAGAGCTGAAGCGGCTCCCCTACAGAGAGAGAGCACAGCGAGCACTGGAGAGGGTAAAAATAGACGCAGAAGTGGAGGAGAGAGTCAAGTGTCCTCTGGTAATAGTCATGTTATGTTTGATAATGCCGCCTGTTGATTACACACGGACAGCCATGCGGGTCTGCGGGGTAAACCGGTGGCATTTAGCAGGAGAAAAGGGAAACATGCAAACCAACAAAAGACTAAACGGGTTGGAACTTTTACAAAGATTTAAAAGCGCACTTCAAAAATGATGTTTTTGTTTTTTAAAACAAAAACAAAAAATGAAGACAGCTTTGACAAGTACCAGTTTACTCCGTATAAGAAGGGATGCATGATCTAATTGTGAGTTTGCTGATAAAAATTGCAATTTAAAAAAAAAATCATGTTTGCTGCGCTTTTTTGTAGGACTGCATAAATTGTTTGCAAAAAAACTGTTGTGATTACATCAACATGGCTAATAATAATAACAATAAAACGTAAAAATATAATTGAAAAAAAGAACATATGGTACGACTTTTACAATGGCAGTGAACTACCCATGAGAAATACATTTGTAACTGTATTTCTTTACCTTTGTTAACGTTCAGTTAAAGTCTTTACAGTGCATCAACTGATGTTCGCAAATACTGTACAACTTTTAAATGCTGAAATTAACGTTTAAAAAGATGAATAAATGCTGTAGACTCATTATTTTTTCACGTTAACTAAAGTAGTAAACATATGTTAACAAATGAAACATTA
The DNA here is from genome assembly GCA_030378365.1 of Hybognathus amarus. Lineage (NCBI taxonomy): Eukaryota > Metazoa > Chordata > Actinopteri > Cypriniformes > Leuciscidae > Hybognathus > Hybognathus amarus. Next base: position 356,532 of record JAQIUQ010000305.1, on the reverse strand, counting down.
TTGTATAACATTTAGTGTTTCCAAAAGTACTACATACAACCAAATCAGAAATATTAATATTGTAATACATCACTGTGAAATAAGCAAATATTGAGTATTTAAATAATATAATAATATTTTACGTTATGACTGTAAAATTACAATACTGATATTTGGCTGTCCACTTTTCTTCAATTTTAAATGTTAAACCATTGAAAATCTCTAGAGGTAAATCACAGGGATGCCCTAAAGCTGTGCCGCTGCATGACTGGCGTTCCCAAAACACGGTAAACAGCCTCAAACTCACTCAGAAACACACAGCGCATATATTTATTTAATTAAATCAGCCTTTGCGATTTGATAATCACACTAATCCATTTTCGTGATTTAGGTTTTATCGTCAATAATCATGCAGCCGAAGAAGAAAGCTCAACCATAACAGCAACAAAAACCGTTTCCACATAATGCGGCGTCGTCGCTACAAATCCGGCCCTTGTTTCGGAGCAATTTAACACCCCTGGTGTTTTCAATTTGTAAGACCTTTCACAGTATCTCTCAAGCGAGGAAGATGAAGTATGAAATTAATCTTTATCCCTGTTTTGTTTCTTTGCCTCTTTTTTCACAATGCATGAAGGCAATTAGCTGTGTGGTTTGGTTCCAGGCTTTGTGCTGGGCGCCTCTGTGTGCCAACTCGCTGGCCTTTTGTTCAGTTGGTTTGTGCCGCCCACTGCAGCCCGTCTCCGCTGAGCTTCCTCTTCACACCTACACAGGGCGTTACACAATTCTACCCTAAAGAGCTTCGCTTCAAAAACCCCATTTCTGACTCCCTTTTGTCGGTTGTGTGCAATTAAGATGAATTCCCTCTTCGTTTATTTGCTGAAGTGCATGTTTTCTTTTGTCTTGGCTGAGGATGTGTTAAACGGATGAGAGGAGAGGTACGCAGGTGGCTAATTCACAAGCCTTTTTGTTTTCTTATACAAATACTTTAGGTTTTACTAGGAGTATTTAACATGGGACCACATCCCACTAGCTGGAGCCGAATGAGGAAGCTTTAGACTGACTCTAAACTGGAATAAAACTGAATTACTATAGAGTCAGATGGTGGAGAGAATTGGTGTATAAAGAAAGCTCTACTAATTATAACTCATGGCATCTTAAAAAAGGGCTGCAGTACGAACAGGTTTCTCAACACAACATTGTGTTAGACATTCACCAGACTCATACGCTGGAGGTGTCCTCATAATGTAGCACAGACCATTGACCATGGTGAGAGCAGTGTCTGATCCCTGAGGGGCACGCACAGAGGAGCCAAGAAGTGGAGAGCAATGAACACCTTTATCTGACAATGTATGGAGAAAGCATTTTTTCTCCAAGGAAAACAGACCTTTACGACGTCTATATGTCCTACATTTTGCAGCAAGGCAATATGTAGCATTAAAGTTTTAGGTAAGCTTTGGTTTTAAGGGTTCGATTTTATAAATGAAATGGCCCGAAAGGACCTTTGCCACTGTCATATTTTGTGTTGTCATCTGTGTATAATAACCGAGGCATCAGATTTCAGTATGCAAATATTATGTTGTTATCACTGTTGGTTAGGTTTTCAAATGGAATCAACATTAAAATAATAGTAATAAAAAAGAAAGCACACCCTGGGCCTAAATTACACACAAAGAGACACATTTTAACGATCTGAAGTGCACGTATCAAGTAACTTTGTGGGCAGGTCTTGGGCGCTGTTGCTATTTTACCGGCGGGATAAATGACTCTTGCGCCCGACGCAAGTTTTGTAGACGTGAAATAAACCAATCAGAGCATCATCTAACATACCCTTTAAGAGCAGGTGCGCATGTTGCATGATGGATTGTTATTAAAACGGTGGGTTACCAGGCACGCACCAGGAGCGGTTCACAACTGAGGAGACTGACGTTCTTGTCAGGGCAGTGAAAGACAGAGAAGTGACGTTGTATGGGATGGGGAGAAATCACCCAAATCAGCGTCGGTTCAAGTTCCCGTAAAGTCAGAAATTAAGTATGTGTTCTGAGTTTGTCACACCACAGAAAATGTGTTATTAGCCACCCAGCCAAATTTGAATGATAAAAAAGCTGGCAAGTGCATAAAATAGGCTTATAAAATCTTGAAAAAATGAGCAGTTATATCTGTTCTCAAACGCTGGGGGCGTGTCCGCTGGCTGCGTGGAAACCACGCCCACTCGCAGGAAAGCTGTCGACGGTGATATTAGCTGGAACAATTCGTAAAATTGCAACGGTGAAAAACTGTATAACGGTCTAACTGCACATTTCAGTACTTCACAATTCAGAGTCTTTGTAATATGTTTTAGCAATACATATGTAACATTTATAATGTGTTTAGAACTTTTTTGTAGAATTGCCTTTACAGGGACTTTAAACATTATATACATATGTGTCTTGCCACAACAGGTTTTGATCCTTTTAGTACTACAGTTAGCCTTAAAAAATGGGTAATTGGGTTTTTTTCATCTTCAGTAGAAACCACAATGATTTCCCCAATGTTAATATTTGTCCTTGTTATAATGTATGATATGCAAAAATAAAAACGGCTGCATCTGTGTTGATGGAGGAGAATCAAAGTGTATGCGGTGTTTGTGCACCTGCTACATTATGGCCAAGCATGCATGCTAAAATAGCATTTATGAACAACGGGCAACGCGCCACTAACTTTCAGATTAGGTTTTTTCTGGTCAGTGGCGCAATTGTTTTCTGGAAGTGTAAAATAGCACTAGGAATGTTTGCGCTGAAACACGCCTCCTTTTTTGCGCCGATCCACTCAAGGAGCTCAAATTCATCTCCTAGTTTACCCGACGTGCATCTGTGGAGGAAAAAAGCCCACTTTGCGTGGGTGCAAAATACGAATGAGACATGCGTCAGTGTACAAAGTCATTTGCGCCGGGTGCAAGAGCCCAAAGTTTGAATGGAATATGTATATGCAGAATAAATTAGCCTTTGGCTAAATCCTGTACAATGCATGAAATGGAAACATTTATGTTAAAAACTAAACATGGTCCCTTTTCAAATAAATAAATAGTATGTTAAGCAGTTTGGGCTGAATCAACTACAGACATTTTAACCTACTCTCATGGAAATTGTTAACAATTCTACATAGTGGTGAAATCATACAATCCTATTCTTACGTTATGTTGCCCCACTGAGGGTTAGGGTTGGGATGGACATTCATGCTTTGCTATATAATTGTTTATCAAATCAAATTGTTAGAGGTTAATCGGGTATCAGAACAAACCCTAACTAGAACTTTTTATGAGGAATTGCCAAACAAACTCTGCGAAAAGAACATTGAAATAATGGACCTCATCATGAGTAAACATTTGAGTGGAGAAAACATGTACAGTATTGTGTACATGTGTTTAAATAAAAAAAAATGTCTAAAAAATGTGTAAAAATGTCTGTCCATATACTGTGGTGGTCTATGTTTGAAAGTATATATTTTTTAAACTACATATCACATCTTATTATATTATAAGGGGTTAAAAACGTATTTGTACACTTTAGTAATTAAGCGTCCAGGGAAAACCTGACAGCCAGCTTGTGTTGTCCATACCCCAAGGCCTGTGTACCCCAAAGAGCCCTAAACCTCTGAAGATCCACTAGTCTCTATCGATCCCTTTACAACTCCTGAATAATAAATTCCAGTCCCTCCTCCTCCCCCCTTCCTCTGAAATGCCCAACTGGGCCTAGGGTAGGGCTTAAACCCCACTAATTACTCGGCATTGAAAGGAAATCATTCATCAACAGCATTATGGGACACTGAAGTGCCACCTAAACGGACTCAATGAAATCAATGAATTGGAAAAGCTGCTATATCGACCATATGGGTTTAAAACCATAATGCATCTACAATGCCACTCAGAAGTTCAGAATAAATGACACATTTGAATGCTTTTGAAGGAAATCATTGCTTCTGCTGTAACCAATGTAGGATTTAGTTAATTAAAAATACAGTTGTGAATGCATAATTATAGAGACTTTATTTTTGCATATTTTTAAATGAAACTGTTTACGTGTGATGAAACAAATCAAGCTTTAAGCAGCCATTGCTCTCGACTTCTAAAGAAACGCTGTGTTGTATAAATCTGATGTGAAAGGCTTTCGGAAAGGGCAATGCGGTTTAAGTACACATGCATTTCCTGAAAACAAAACTTCAAGCCAAAAATTGAAACTAAAATGGTTGAGAGCAATGCATTGCTCTGTTGTTCTTTTGAGAGGTGAAGGCTATTCAGTGCACTACCGACTTCAAAGAAGAAAAGCAAACTGGATCTAACCAGGACACAAAGAGAAGTGGGCATTCCAGACGCATAACAACAAGAGGGAAGAGAACATCAGGCTCTCTATTTTAAGAAACAGACCCCTCACTGGTGCTCAGCTGGCAGCTTCATTAACCAGTGCGCATTCAACACCAGTTTAACGTCAACAGAAAGAAAGAGAAAAGAAGGCGATGAAGAAGAATAAGGCGGAGAACTGGGTAAAATACCATGACCCATGGCCCTTAAATCTTGCTTAGGGCATAATGTGATTATGTCTGACCCTTCAGTTGTAATTGCTGAAAGTGATGATAGATATATGTCTAATATACTAACAGTTATAATATTATTATTATACAATGGCTACCAGAGGGTTTGAAACAATGCAGTAACAACTGTTATGGTGTTTGTTAATAGATATTTGTGGAGCACTGGTGGAATTATAGGTGCAGTTTCACAGATGGTTTGGTGCGTGTGCCAGAGGACTGGTGGATTGTGTCCAGGGAGGGACCCTGCTGCTTTATAGGGGCTGATATTGGTGTCCCGAGACACACACTCACTCATGCATAATGCAAGGACCCTACGGCCAGCCAGAGGGCTTCACTCAAGACAACCACCTGAGATCTCACGGCCATCACAGGTGTGTGTGTGTGTTTAAATGTTTGTGTTACTCTAATGTGTCTTTTGCTGCTTCACATAAAAAACATATGCAATATGTTCCCGATGCCAAATACAGATTATGAGGAAACCAGAACTCATTCAGTTACAAAAGACTCTCTTCAAAGTGATACAGCTGATATTGTGTTGTGATGTTATTTGAGCCTGCAAAAATTATTCAAATCATACAATGTTTTAATAATACAATTTTACTACAACCAGACCATATATTACTCCAGACAACATGCTAGAAAGTGTACAGTAAATTTGACTCTCTGTGAGTATAACGTTTATTGTACATACTGTACACTCTAAACAATGCTGGGTTGTTTTGAACCCAAATTTGGGTAAAATATGGACAAACCCAAATGTTGGGTTAAAAATGTAATTTCAAATTTTAACCCAACTTTCACTTTAAGCTGTAATTTTTTGAATTGCATTTTTAACCCAACATTTAGTTTTGTCCATATTTGACCCAAATTTGGGTTCAAACAACCCAGCATTTTTTAGAGTGTAGGTTAGAGGTCCTCTTGGGTCCTAAAAACTGAACCCGACCCCGAACCCGACGTGCATCATTTTTTTTATTAAAGAAAAACCCGACCCGAGACAGACCCGATAGAATTGAGACCCGAGTACGACCCGACCTGACGCCATTTCCTTTGAGAACCCGACTGGACCCGAACGTAAACGGCGTTTACATTGTGCACAGCCTGCAGCCCTGCCTTTCTCAAAAATGCACTTAACATAGACGTGCAAGTACGCGCGCTGAGTGCTAAAATGTCAATCACACATCACTGTAACCCATTACGTCCTATAACATTTGGCATAATGTTATTTACCAGACCATATGATTAGAACCACCACAGGGTAAAATTTACCGATAGCTGTTTTAAAAATATTGCCTAGAACAGATTTCCCTCACTTTTTCGCAATGTCTGTAATCGCCTCCATGCTTGTCTGACAGTGTATTTTAAAAATGATTGACATTTGGTCAAACATCCATCCACATGATGGCGCACTAGTTCTTCTTGGCAAACGGAGGTGTTGGTTTATGTGGAGCGAGCAACTGAGTAAATAAATGCGGAGGCCACCGTGCTTATGCTTATAGCCCATTGCACGTAAAAGCGCGGATTCGCTCTCTCACTTAAAATAAGTCAGAGAACGGTCATAGAGTGGTTTTAAATAGTGCAATTTTGTCAAATGCCCTAACATAGTTTAAAAAAATTCGGAACTTCTGGGTCCATTTGGAAAAGGCATATTTATTTTAAATTACCGAGACCCGAGGCCAGTAATATCCGAACCCGACCTGTGTCCGAGACACAAGTCGGAGTTTTGGACCCGACCCGCCCGGGTCTCGGGTTCGGACCTCAGGGTTTTCAGATCCAAGTGGACCTGTGAAGACCTCTAGTGTAGGTTACATGAGAATGTGATCTCTTGTACAGAATACTAAAGTGTATTTATGTAGAAATATTTTCTATATAAAATATTAGGAGAGAAATATAAAACTTGGTGTAGATCTGATGAACGGCCTTGGAAGAGTCTAAAAAGAACGGAAATTTAGTCATGATTAATCACAATTAATCTTTGCACAGCCCAATTAAAACTGATTTCAGTAAACACTGTATTTCATTAATATAATACCTTTAACTCTCTGGATTTCCCCATGTACTGCTTTGTGATCAGATGCAGAATGTATTCCCGGTTGGCTCTACGTGTTCAAGTGACCCAGATCTGTGAGTTTCTGTGATCAGATACAGAAGTATTACGGCTTGGCAGAGGCCTCGTTCCTGCACAAGAATCGGGGAGTCACAGCGGTGGTGGAAGAGCACAATGGAGTCGAGGACTAAAGATGATCTCCTGCTATCAGAGGATCTTAAAAAATAAGCGATTAGACCCCAAAATCAGGTGCAGCCCTCACTAAAGATGCCTGTGGATGGAAGATAAAGCACAGCAAAGGAGAGCCAGGCAACCGAGAAAATGAGGGGATCCAGGGACGGGTTACAGATTACTTACACAATCATAAATAGTTTCTGCTCCACGTATTCAATAATGGCCTTCTCTCTCTATTCAGTAATCTGTTTTGGGCGGCCAAAGGAAGCTAATACAGTTTTATCAAAGCTGGGTATTGGCAGGCAGGGCCAAGAGTTGATGTTTACAAGGCGAGGGCAAGCAGACGAGGTGAGAGAGAAAAGGAAGGCGCTGAAATCCAGTGGTAATTCCCCTCGGGCTGCAATCCAGGAGGATTATAGAGATTATATATTTATAGTTAAGATGTTCATCCGCTGTTTGCGGAGTGAATGGAGGGAAAGCTGGCAGTGTTACAAGAGATGTGTCAGGCCTACAGGAATTGGGTTCACTCATGAACTCCTCGATTACTGTGTGTCAAAACCAATGGCAAGATTAAGAATTACAAATAAGATGTTAACTGTTCAACTCGGTTCTCAAGGATTTGCAGTCGCACGAGCCAAGCATTCGGTGCATTCTCCGAAAAGTTTCTTGTTCGAGAGACATCCTTCAATCAGTTGCGCTGCCTTTCACACGGTCCAGATCTTCTTCATCTTAGTTTCCCTCAAACTCACACAGGCGTAGAGTACAACACACACATGTGTGATACAGATGGAGCGTAGACGCCATCGAGAATACCTGAAGAACGCAAACACACAGGGAAGAAAAAAACTTGGACTAACATTAATTCTCCCGCGTGTTTGCTGCAGGAGATGAAAGAGCTCTGGTGTAATTTCTGCTATTTATTTATCTGAAACCAGGGAATCTGGTGGATATCGTATCCAAGGCCCTGATTGCTGCTGGGCTAATTAGATAGAAATATGCAACTACAGAAAAAAAATTGAGAATTAATTAAATGTTTATTTCTCTTCAACCCCACCCTTTAAGCACGGGAGGCTGGGTCTTAAAAGGAGCTTGACAGATGAGAGAGAGAGAAATAAGAAATCGCCGCAATAAGCCGCAGTCAAAAAGACAAAAAAAAAAATCATAATAACGCCATCTGTTCTTAAGACACACACCTCGACATGAACAGAGACAGGCATCCCAGTCAAACGACTCCAGCTACCGATTAGGACCATGATCCGGGTTTTGTCGCGGGCCTGGTCAAACTTAGTGCTGAATTAACTCTCTCTCTCTCACTCACAGTAGTGCTCTCTATCTCGCTCTCGTTCCCTAACACACTCCTCTCTCTCACTCCCACACCCTAGCGCTCTCTCGCTCGTTCTCTCACTCTCGTTCCCTCACACACGCTCTCTCTCTGCTGTTCGCTACCTCTCTCGTTCCCTCACACACGCTCTCTCTCTCGCTCTCTCTGGACGGACGGCTCACATGATTATGAAAATGTTGTTTGGGGCAGCCGAGTTGAAGGGGTGGGGCGGCGTCCTCATTAATCAGCATGTCTAATAAATCCTCGTGCCTCTTTTCTGACAGAGCATTAGTCACCGAAAAGCACTCGCTAAGAGACAGAGAAGAATGGGCCGCCTGTGGGACAGGGTCAATCAGAAACTCATCAAATGCGTCATTTCGATCTCTCCATTTAGACAAACAGCACTTGTTTATGGGAAAGATATCAGGTGTTCTGGAATAAGGAGCAGCGCTGAAACGGCACATCCATTACATCAGGCCTTGATTATACACGACGAGGAAGGTTGTTTATCCTAATTTCATTCATTGCGATCGACAAAGAAAATACAAGAGTATACAGCCATTAGTGGCAGCCACGGATGGCACAATCATTTTCTCCTATTAAATAAAGCCGTGATGAATGAGCCAATAAAAACTAAAACAAAGAGGTTTTTATTACTTCAATTTAAACTCTCTCCTTCAATCTTGCAGTAAATAATGGTGTGGGTGTGAAAGTGTCTTTAAAAGCGTTTCACGGAGCGCCAACGGAGAGAGAGAATGAGATAATGCACACAAGGCCGCGGCGCTTCAAACTTCCCGTGCCGATGTTTCAAACTGGAACCAGTGGGTGAGCTAGTTAGGGCTGTCAGAGAAACGGTCAACAACAACCTTAAAGGACAGGACTGGGACTTTTTGATCATTCACGACTGGCCATCAAAAATGCCCACAGCATCAGAGCGTCCAGCCTCTGTAGTCCGGCGCTCGGTGCCGCCTAATGAAACACACATTTCCTTAATGGGTGGAGATGTGCCCCTGCGCTAAAATCAGTCACGTATTCAAACCCAACTGCTCAACAGCCGAATGATAACGAGAGGGAGAGAGACATTGGACCAATAGATAAAGTAGGGGTACGCGTTGTCACACACTTGTTTTAAACACTTCCACACATGCCAGCACAATGAAACTTAGTGTATTTACTAGTTGCCATAGCAACATTACATAGAGAATATCACTGAGCATTTATTTAGCAATAGCAAAAGCAAATTTATCTTATATAATCTTATAATCTTATATCTGTTATTTAACCCTGTGAAATAGGGCATTAATGCGGATCTAAACAGCAGAAGACACTCGGGTTTAAACCCAAGTTGTGCAGGTGGGGCATGTTGTCACGATGCAGTGCAATGAGCCCCTATTAGAACTAAGCTATTCTATTCTATACTTGTATTAATTCTATTGAGAAGAGAATAAAGATGTATCATGTTCAGAAATGATTAATGTTTTGAACTGTATAGCCAAAATGTCACACCAAAAATGTGTTATTAAAAAATTCCATTAATTTATTTAAAAAATGTAATAATTGTATTTTGAGAAAATAAAAATGGTATATTTTTGATGTGATCAGATAACATTGTAAGCTGTCATATGGTCATAATGTACATCACCTATGAGGCAAGTTCTTCTGGGGGAAATCAAGAGAAAAAGTATACACTGTATTAATTAAAAACAACACATAATTGTAAACATAATTATAAACATAAACATGTGGGAAATTAATGTGTGAAAAATAAATACTAAATACATTTGCACAGAAAAAAAGGTACAAAAGCAGTCACTGGGGCTGTACCTTTTCAAAAGTATCTAAAGGGTGCATATTGGTACCTTAATGGTACATATTTACACCTTAATGTCCATAATAGCACCTAAAATGTACATATTAGCACCTAAAATGGACAAAAGTTTTCCCTTTTGAAAAGATACAGCCCCAGTGACAGCTTTGGTACCTTTTTTCTGAGAGTGTAGGTTGTGCGATGGCTAAAGAGAGAACATCTATTGCAGGTCGAACGGCACATTTGAAATATAAAGTTTACGTCCAAACAATAGACAGCATGTGAAAAGCTGGTTTCGCCTACAAATTCAGTTGGCGATAAACTTGTTCATAGAAACATCAGTCTATAGTGTTGCAGTAAAAGCATGTGTGCGATTATAATATTAGCATCACTACACCAACAGTTTTAAAGCCATTTATTGCATCTTATCTAATTAGAGCAACAGTTATGAACGCTGCGGTGGGAATCAGGAGTGTTCCGCGCGCTCACACACACCTACAAACCTCAGCAGGCGGGCCGAGATAATTACATTACTTTGCAAAGTTTACTTAACAGTAAATGGTTAGTCAAACTTAAGGTGATTGCAAATTTTCTTTCATTCCACTTCAGTCACAGGCCTGTTTGAAACTCGTCTGCAAATAATTAGCGCATACATTTGCATTAAAATCATTTATACCATATGTTGCAGAAATTATGGAAAACAGCATGATTAAAATATTCTCTTTTTTCTGCTATGGTAATTTGTAAATATAGTGACGAGAGAGAGAGAGAGAGAGAGAGAGAGAGAGAGAGAGAGAGAGATAGAGAGAGAGAGAGAGAGAGAGAGAGAGAGAGAGAGAGAGAGGGGAGGGAGAGAGAGAGATTATTTCATTTGGATTTGAACACACACAGTTTGGTTTCAAGAGCTCACCAGACGCTGTTTTAAATGTGCTACAAACAGCATCAGCTGAACACTTCACACACACCTGACTCCAGTCATGAACACTTACACACACACACACACACCTGACTCCAGTCATGAACACTTCACACACAGTCATTATTCTGAGCTGAGCTGAACTGAAAACTCTTGCATAGCATGGAGGAGTTCAGGTGGCATCTCGAAACAGTGTAAGGTCATATTTACATTAATATATATATCTATATATATATAGATATACACTCAGCGGCCACTTTATTAGGTACACCTGTCCAACTGCTCGTTAACACTTAATTTCTAAGCAGCCAATCACATGGCGGCAACTCAGTGCATTTAATCATGTAGACATGGTCAAGACAATCTCCTGCAGTTCAAACCGAGCATCAGTATGGGGAAGAAAGGTGATTTGAGTGACTTTGAACGTGGCATGATTGTTGGTGCCAGAAGGGCTGGTCTGAGTATTTCAGAAACTGCTAATCTACTGGGATTTTCACGCACAACCATCTCTAGGGTTTACAGAGAATGGTCCGAAAAAGAAAAAACATCCAGTGAGCGGCAGTTCTGTGGGCGGAAATGCCTTGTTGATGCCAGAGGTCAGAGGAGAATGGCCAGACTGGTTCGAGCTGATAGAAGGGCAACAGTGACTCAAATAACCACCCGTTACAACCAAGGTTGGCAGAAGAGCATCTCTGAACGCACAGTACGTCGAACTTTGAGGCAGATGGGCTACAGCAGCAGAAGACCACACTGGGTGCCACTACTTTCAGCTAAGAACAGGAAACTGAGGCTACAATTTGCACAAGCTCATCGAAATTGGACAATAGAAGATTGGAAAAACGTTGCCTGGTCTGATGAGTCTCGATTTCTGCTGCGACATTCGGATGGTAGGGTCAGAATTTGACGTCTACAACATGAAAGCATGGATCCATCCTGCCTTGTATCAACGGTTCAGGCTGGTGGTGGTGGTGTCATGGTGTGGGGAATATTTTCTTGGCACTCTTTGGGCCCCTTGGTACCAATTGAGCATCGTTGCAACGCCACAGCCTACCTGAGTATTGTTGCTGACCATGTCCATCCTTTATGACCACAATGTACCCAACTTCTGATGGCTACTTTCAGCAGGATAATGCGCCATGTCTTAAAGCTGGAATCATCTCAGACTGGTTTCTTGAACATGACAATGAGTTCGCTGTACTCAAATGCCCTCCACAGTCACCAGATCTCAATCCAATAGAGCATCTTTGGGATGTGGTGGAACGGGAGATCGCATCATGGATGTGCAGCCGACAAATCTGCGGCAACTGTGTGATGCCATCATGTCAATACGACCAAACTCCCTGAGGAATGCTTCCAGCACCTTGTTGAATCTATGCCACGAAGAATTGAGGCAGTTCTGAAGGCAAAATGGGGTCCAACCCGTTACTAGCATGGGGTACCTAATAAAGTGGCCGGTGAGTGTATATATATATATATATATATATATATATATATATATATATATATAAATTAGTGCTGTCAAACGATTAAAATATTTAATGGTGATTAATCGCATTAATGTAATAGTTAACTCGTGAATAATCACACATTTTTATCTATTTCTAAATGCCACTTGATTTCTTTTTGTCCCATTATTTTTTCTAATTTTAATACTCTAATCAAAATGGAAAAGTGGATTGGCTTGCTTTGTGCAAATGTTTTTTATTAAAAATAACATTGGCATATACTGTGTTCAATTTCACACTAGCATTTTCACTTGGAGCAAATAATCTCTCACACAATGTAACACTGTCCATCAAATAAAAGTGAAAGAAATACTGACAAGGTCCTGATATTGACGAGGGGCAGAGAATTTGCATCAGCTGTTTGTGTGTGTGTGTGTGCTTGGCCATCCTCAAGCGTTATTTCAGACTGGACGTGCTGCGATGATGATAGCTCAGTTCACAACGACAAAACACACAGATCACTTTGGTCTTGTCAATGGAACCATTTGGCAACTTTTAAAAGTAAACATTCCATTCAGAATCTTATTGGCATCCATTTCGGCGTCTTGCGCTCGTCATACACTCAAAACGTAACGTTAACCTACTATTTTGGGCGGCTCGCAAGCCCGAACGAGTGTGTACGGCGTGCCTGTTGTTTTGTTTACGGGCTAGGTAGATCCACTTGCACTTTGGTCGAAAGGAACAAAACGTCCTCGCAGCGGCACAAGCCATTGAACTGAACGGGTTTCATAGTGCAGTGCGTGCATGCTGCGTCCTGTTGCAAAAGCATGTGAACGAAAACTACAAAGCTTGCTAGGCCAAAAAGACCGTTAAACGCACAATAAATAAATTTACGCCATTAAAATGGGTTTGCGTTAACGCCGATTAATTAACAAGTTTAACTGACAGCCCTAGTATAGACCGTTTTGCAAGATGTAAACAACACTGGTCCAGAAGCACTTCCTATTTTAGTTTTTTAACACTACAGAAACATTGGGATAAAATACAAACAACAGAACATATAAAACTGAATCAAAAAGTTCAACAAACTTCTTTAAGATGTTTTCTTTATATATATATTAGGGGTGTTAGGGGTGTATATACTTATATATATATTTGGGGTGTACCGATACACATATTCGTATTGAACCGTTCGGTACAAGGCTTTCTGGTTCAGTTTTCGGGACGCATTTTTGAACTCGAACGGTTCGTCCCTGCCGACCAACATTCGTTACTTCAAATGTAAGCACGTTCATAATGTAAGAGACGCTGGCGTGACCACAACATTGTCCAACATCAAATGGCAAATGTAATGTAAGCAATAACAAACCTGAGCTACTCGTTAGTGTGTGGTTGTCTGGATCATGGACCGTTTATCATTTTAGACCAATGCAGCGCGAGCCGATCTTCATCAGCACTGTTACTACACAGCCAAATCCAGTAAAGAAAACATTTGAATTCGCCACTGAAGTAATAACATCGCTGCGAGATCTCAGCGAGAAACATTCACATTTCTCCGTTATTAACGGATTAAACAGCGCTGACGTGGAAACCAGGAACAAACATTGTGCCATGAATGAACTATCCAGTGTCCACAGATCAGCAACATCACCATGGATTTACTGTATAACACTACTAACTTCAAGTAACATCACGTTGGTTGTATTTTGACATTATGAATACAACTGCGGCCCTCAAATGTTAATCTGAACTAAAATAAACCTTTGTTTATAACTACTACAATATTACATTTCATTTTGTCCAAGGAGCTGTTTTGTTTTAAATGCTCCTAAGAAAAGTCAAGTATAGCTCCATCATTGCTCAAAGTTAAAAAAAAATCGTACTTTATGATGTTAGTTTTAATAAAAATATAATAAAAAATAAATCAAGGAAATTTCTCTGCTATTTCTTTTTGCTGTATTTGAAACGTACCAAACCGAACCGTGACACAAGTGTATCATATCGAAACCGAACCGTGAATTTTGTGAACCGTTACACCCCATATATATATATATATATATATATATATATATATATATATACATACACACACTCACATTAGGAAAGTCTAAATGAAAACATGATAACTGCTCATAACCAATCATTTAAACCTTGTATATAAATCAGACTAAATTACAGTACTATAACTTCCCTCTTGCGGTTTATTTTCCGTGGCCTGTGTCTGGAAATCATTAGGAAAGCTAAGTGCCTTTGACATGCGGTACAAGCGTATTCCTGTACGTTGGGTGAATGAAAGACTCTTGGATTATGACTGTGAACGGTGAGGTAATATCAAACTGACCCGTCCCCTTTCTTCCACAAGAACCGCTCTGCTGATGTCACTAACATGCGCATGTCAACACTGAACCTCGTCGTCACTGTCACCCGTTTGTTCCCGCTCTCCATTCCCCAAACGCACCGGAGAGGAAGTAAAAGAGGTGACAGGCCTCTGAGAGGAGGAATAACACACATTGTTTCTGCACTTCCACCCCACATGTTCTCCTGAGATTGAGTGGGTGGCCACTGAGAAAGACAATGTGAAATAAAGCAGATAATGAGACAAACAGCGTTTCACTGCAATAATGAAATATCTAAACACGTCTTTCATCACTCTCTCGCTTCACACAAAGACCCGGCTTTCCATGTTAGCCTATTAGTTCCACTTCAGGTATGTGTGTGTGTGTGAAATGTGACTCCCTCTATGTATGTGGTCTGCTGGCCTCACATCTGTTGCAGGAGTGTGTGTGAGTGTGGAGCTGCAGGAGACACTCACACACTCAGCACAGCGCGCGGGACGGGCTCTAATTAGCTGCGACTGAAGGCCTTTATTTAAACAACACAAACGGAGCACGCCGCTTCAGTTTTCGTGCACTTTGACCTCTCAGTGCTTTAATGTCGGAAGATGTGGAGAATGTGGCAGATGTGTCGGAAACAGCTCGCATTTGTTTACCGATTAATAATTAAGATTTTTTTTGCCTCTTTTTCATTTGATACAGTAAAAACAGTAATACGACGGAATAGCTGTTTTCTATTTTAAAACGTTGTTTATTCCTGTGATGGCAAATCTTAATTTCCGTTCGTCTTCAGCGTCACATGATGCTTTAGAGATCATTCTAATGTGCTGATTTGCATTATTAATAATGGTTCTTTGTACACTCTTAGAAGAAAAGGTTCTATATAGAAGCTTAAAAGGTTCTAACAGCGCTACGCATTTGGAACCCCTAAAAGGTTCTATACAGAAGCCTTTTTAAGGGTTCTTTGTAACCAGGAAAAAGGTTCAACATGGAACTTTTGGGTTCATTCATTTGTTTTGTCCTTTCTGAATTAAATATTTCATATTATTGACAAACATCAAGACCCTAAAATGTGTTTATGAATGCATATGAATGATCACAAAATTCAAGATATGTGGGTTAGAAAATGTATATATTTATATTATTTTCTGTAGTTAATCAATATCATACTGAAGAGTGCCATTTCAAGTTTTCTCCTCTAAAATCAGCATGATTGAAAAGTTACTACAACAGTTTTAATAAACAATAATTGAATTACAACTACAAAATGTTGCAGAATTATTAGGGCTGTCAAATGATTAATCACGATTAATCACATCCAAAATAAAAGTTTTTGTTTACATAATATTTGTGGGTGCACTGTGTATAATTATTTTGTATATACATAAATACACACACATGCATGTATATTTAAGAAAAAAATAATATTTTTATATAAAAAATTATATTTATATATAATATAAATTATATATAAATCAAAATACAGTATATACATGAAAATATTTCTTAAATATATACAAGCATATGTGTGTATTTATATATACAAAATAATTATACACAGTGCACCCACAAATATTATGTAAACAAAAACTTTTATTTGGATGTGATTAATCATGATTAATCATTTGACAGCCCTAAGAATAATGTAATATATGAATGAATAATATCCTATAAAGAACCTTTGTGGCAAAAGGGTTCTTTCTTATCACTATAGACGCTTTTTTAGCATAACAGGTTCTTTGGAGTTGAGTAAAGAACCTTTTTTTCTAAGAGTGTATTCTTATTAATCCTGCAAGCTGTGTTTGCCACTTAAAATTGTCCTCGTTTTTGAAAGGACTGTTTGATAAATAGACAGTTCAAAAGAAGAAATGTCACTGTTCCTGTCACTTTTGCTCAACTGAATCAGTGCGTAATAAGAAATATGTGTTGTGACTGGAAGTGTATGTGTTT